>VDFB02086081.1:231181963-231262224 GCA_007258455.2 Sequoia sempervirens | reverse complement strand
TTAATCCGTACTTGAAGGAGCCAATTAACCGAATCACACAAGAATAGAAAATATGCCTTGATAAATTGAATATATACTTAATACACCAATTTAAATAATAAGGAAACATCAACCTTGGAGACAACTGGATAATATTTATCAATTAACTCAATAAACAATTGACACCAGAATTGGAACACCAGTTAATTCTTCTTCTCCATTTGTGTTACTTCAAAAGATGATACATTGTATATCAAAAGTATTCTTTTCTATGAAATAATTATGCTAATATTGCTGCTATTCTAATAATGATCCTTGTTTAATGCTGAAAACTGAAGAAGCTAAATGATTTAATCTATAAATTCAAATCAAAATTTCAGCATATCATCAATAAAGCCTTTGCAAATGAATACAAATGAAAAATGAAAACTAAACTATGCAAAACTAAAATAAATGCATTCAAAGGAAAATCAGCTCCATTGTTTTCCTATTTCACCATGATTCTTGATTTATGCATTTGACGCTCTTAGATTTTTATGAGCACAAGTGCAACAAGAAGCTGTGATGAGTGGAAGAGATATTGAAATTGAATTTTTTTTAAAAAATATGTATCCCAAAAAAGTGAGAAGGAGGAGGTTTTTATAGATGAATGCATAATGTGAAAATAAGAAATGAGAAATGAGTGGAGTGATTTATGCCATGATTCATGTTTGGAAGCTCAAATTGTGCAATTTTGAACTAATTCCATGGAAATTTATTTATGAATTTAATGTACAATTTTAAGCTAATTTCATGGAATTTGATTTATGAATTTTAAATTATTTAATGAAATATATGAATGCATTTTAATGATTAATGCAAATGAATAATCATGCAAATAGTCAAAGTGAAATGATTTATGTGAATGGATGAATATGAAATGATTTATGGATATGTTAATGATTAATGAAATGATAAATATTTATGAAATGAATTAATGAAATATGCATTTGGATAAATAATGGATAAATGACTAAATGATTATGTAAATGGATTATGGTTATGAGTAAATGCTTATAATATTTTAATGGTTTTATGGAGATATGATTATGGAATGGATAAAAATGATTAAGAGGACATTTTTATGCATCTACAATTTGCCCCTCTTTGAGACAATGTAGCCTATTGTGTTGTTTCAAAGAAAAAATATTGATTAACTGATACATGCCCCAAGGGTATCCTGGTAAAGATTATGATAAGAATGATATGCCCCCTCAAGAGATTGATTGAGCAGATTGTAAGAAGATTAATCTCTCGATAGATGTCTAGAAAATGATTAGATACCTGATATTGTGCAAGTGATATAGTGGTGATGTACATTTGATGAAAATGCACAATTGATGGGCGTAACTGAACAATTGATGGAAATGATCAGTATAGCTAGGTTGATGAGCTAATGAAGTTGATAGAGATGATTAAGCTGATTTAGAATGATGCTTAAGCAAGACAAGGTGTTGCAATGATGGATTGACTGATTGATTAAGGGGTCATGATATTTCAAGAAGCAAGTTGATTGATTTGATATTTGATTCTAGAGACATATATCAGTGAGATAAAGCAGTTGATTGATTTCTCTGCGACAAGAAATATGAAAATGAAATGCAAGATGGAAGAGAATGAAGGTGATGAAGCCTCTTGTGCCTTTTAAGTGCTTTTATCATCATTGAACTTATTATGTCACAAATTAGTATAAGCATCTAGATAACATGAACATCTAGATGATCTGAATACTGTTTGCATTTTTATTTAGTAATGAAGTATAAGCATCTAGGTATACGGACCTTAGATGACCTGCATACTTATTGCATGGAAGACACTATCAGACAAGGAATTCTCTCATCCACAGTAGACTCATAGGTCATCGATGGTTTTAGACAACCATGTCCTAAGACGAGTCATCTTGTGAATAAGAAACAATCCACAAATAGAAAACAAGTGAACATGCCCCATCCTCACCTCTCTGGTTGAAGACATCCTAAAGAAGCTAAAAGACATGTCACCAAAGATAAAATCATAAAATAAGCAAAGATCAACAAAAAAATAGGGGTCCTGCTTCGATGTAGAACTAATTCTTGTTACAGTTTATGCATTTGGTTGGATTTGTAAGATGGGTTGATATATATGTTATAATGTTTGCTTGATTGTCAACACTTGCATGTTTTGATTTTGTTGAAGTTCAAAGCTGTGTGGTGATCTGAAAGTGTCACTGTTTTTCAGAATTTTTGATTTTTTCTTGGGATTTTTGGAATATTTGATTTTTTTGGATTTCTTCAAGACATTTTATATTTTTTTTGGATTTTTTAGGACATTTTATGATTTTTTATTTTTTTCAGGACATTTTAAGATTTTAAAATTTTTAGGGACATTTTATGATTTTTTTTTGGATTTTTTTGGAAATTTATGATTTATGGCTTTTTTCAGGACATTTTATGATTTGTATGGCTTTTTTCAAGACATTTTATGATTTTTTTGGATTTTTTTAGGACATTTTATGGTTTTTTTTTGGATTTTTTTAAAGTTTAAAAGATGGAGTGAGATGAAATGTGATAGATGACTGATTGAAGGAACTAGTTGCCCCACACTAGTGGTAATGCAACCATGGATAAGTGATAGATCAAAATGAAATATTCACTGCAAAACATGTCACACAAGCAACATATCCTTTGTCAAAAGATGATAATGGTTGGTTGATTGGATGCCAATAATGATTGATTCCATAAGGCATGATGATGGCAAGTACTTAGGATCACTAATCCCTCTAAGTATGATAATATTGATGATTGATTGACAAAAGATATGAGGATTGGATAATGTTTTACAGCTAGGCTCAAATATGATTTGCATGATAAGATTCAAGGTTGCAAAGGGACATGATGGCCAACGTTGGAGGTAATTCAACCATAGATAAATGATAAGGATGTGAACTATGATGGAATGGCAATGCATAAGGATATGAAAGGTTATGCATTCGTAATTTTTCCTGTAATCTCATCAAGAACAAAGGAAGGAAATGAGACATGGATTTTGATAACCTAGGAGATATGGAATGGAACAATGCAAGGATAAGGATAATGAATAGAATGATCAAGATCAACTAGATAAGATATGGACACAATTCCTGAGTATTTTTCCCCTATTCCTCATCAAGACCAAGGAAGGGAAGAAAGGATGCATTTAGATAGAATGATGGAATATGGATGAGGTGAAGGATATGATATGAAAGATATGGATAAAGTGTATAGGATAAGATGTATGATGTTTAAGAGGATCCTTAACCTTGTCAAGATCAAAGGTGGAAAGGTAAAGGATGAACATAAAGAGGATAATGGATATGGATGATAGGATGGATGAAACTTGCCCCCAAGTGTAGAGTGCAAGAAGAATATGGAAGATAGGATATGGATAGGGATAAAAGAAAATGGAAGGTAATATATGCATGATAGGAATATGGAGGGAGGAATCAAGAATCAAGTTTCATAGCTAATATCCCTCAAATATGTGCTCAAATAAACCATGGCAATGGGGATTAAACTCATAAACATAGGTGTTTTAATGGTATGATGGAAGAAGCTAAGGACTTATGCAAAGGTTTGGATTAAAGGAGGATAATGGGGGATGGATGTTGGATAATGGATAAGAGGTTGGAAGGCTGGTTGATGGATAGGCAAAAAGGATGGCAAGACCAACATCGACACACACCTTGAAGGGTGGTGGAGTGATGGAGGAAGAATGCATTTGGAAGGTGATAGGTTTTTAGATGGACGATTGGAGAAATATTTTGGATTAGAAAATTTGAATTCCATTTTATATTTTATGGCTTCAATGAAACTTTTAGGAATCCACATAGCTTTTGACTTTGATTTTTTCTTGATGGGCCTTTGTGGCCTTTGAGATTTTTCTTTTTGCTTTATAGACCTTTGCAGCCTTTGAAATTTTTCTTTTTGATTTATTGGCCTTTGTGGCCTTTGAATTTTTTTCTTTTGACTTAATGGGCCTTTGTGGCCTTTTGGATTTTTCTTTTGACTTTCAATCAGATTTTCTTTTATTTTTGCATGTCTCTTCAAGGAGACATGTTGATTCTTTGATATATGTGGATTTTGATATGGAAGCTTTTGACATTTGGCACCCAAATTTCTTCCAAGAACAATTGGATAGGTGGATGGGAATGAATGATATGGAGTTATTATGGATGCATTAATGTAGGTAGAATTTTGAGAGGGCATCAAGGATGTGTGCCTTTGTTGTTCTTGATGAATAGGAGATGGAGGGATGTAGGGCCCCAATATGGATGGGAGGGTTGATGAACTAGGGTTTGGATGATAAGGAACAAGGATAGATGGAAGGTTTGATGGACTATGATAAGGACCTAGGATAGATGAAAGGTTTGATGGACTAGGATACTTAGGTTTATTTTGATGGATTGTAGACTTACGATGGGTATCAATGTCTTGAGCATGAGGTGTATAACCAAGGCCATGATAATATGGGTTTTCTTGGATATAAAGGGGTTCTAGGATACCTTGTTCATGAATGCCTAATCCTTTGAATTTGTAGTTCATACTTTGACATATTCGTTTTCCAATGGGGTATGTATTATTTATGAAACAAGATGCAAGTCTATCATGAGGTGGATGTGATATTGAAGGAATAAAAAGATCTTGGAGTAAACCACCTTGGATAAAAGTGAGGGAACCCATTTGATAGGTAAGGGGATCATGTATAACTTGAATAGGGGTGATAGACTCTTGTGGAGGATTGTAATCATGAGGGGAATTAGGATGGGTGATAGGATCTTGACATGGGAATGATGGAGTACTTTGATGTTGACTTGGAAAAGGATCACATGGTGTAGGAGATGGATTAGCTTGCTCTTTATTAGATGTGGAATCATCATGAAGTGGTATGGAAGGCATGTCTTGATCATGAGAAGGATGAACATCATCATGGAATGAAAGGGTATCCTTGAATGGAGGTTTATCTTGATCTTGACAAGGAAAGGAATCCTGATATTTTGTGGAAATCATATCTTGATCATTGGATATGATGGAATCATGAGATGGTATGGATTCATTAGATAGGGTGGAAGGAGGATTTGGAAAGATACTTTTCTCTTGAGATGGAAGGAGATCATCTTGGATGAAACAAAAAGAGATAAGGGGATCATCATGAGGTTCTTGAGAGATGGGATCTTGGTTAAAGATTAGAGAGCATTGGAGATTTTTGGTATCATTGGATGGAATGGAAATAATACTTTGATCTTGATTTGTAGGGGAGTCTATGCTAGCATGCTTTGGACTAATAGATTGACATGACTCATTGGATGGAGATGGTATGATGAGAGAGGATGGTTGGATATATTCATTAACTTGGGTGAAAGACTCATGAGGTTTATTTTGACTTATGGGAGATGAAGATAGGTGCATGACATGGTATGATTGCTCAATATTATTTGTGTTTGAGGACATAGATTTAGGTTTCTCATTTAGCCTTTGCAGAAATTCATGGACATTGAACTTGGATGATGTAGTTTTGGGTGAGGATAAAGGCTTATGAGATGATTGCATCACTTCATTAAAATGTTGGGTTTCAAGTTTTGTTTCAAGCTCTTTCAAACGATGGTCAAGATATTCAATCCTTTGGTTTCGTTCATAGGTCGTGGATGAATATGGAGGATAGCGGTTAGAAATATTTGGTTGATGGTTTTGGAAATGTTTTGAGGTGTTGCAAGTTACTAGGTGTGATGTTTGTTTGAGGTCTATTTTTGAACACACACACAAGACATAGCAGAATTTTTTTTTTTGAGTTTGTTTTCAATCATGAATTTTTGCAATACAAGCACAAATCCTAAGGTTGGAAAGGACAATATTTTCTGGATTCCATGTGGGTTTCCCCAACTGCATATTCTTAGCGTGTGAATCTAGAAGCTTGGCTGCATGGGTTCCCCCTTATAGTGCACTCACTTCTCAGGCCAACCAAGATTTCAACCCCCATGAAACTCCCATGGTAGATTGATCACCTCTACTAAAAATTGTGAAGATGTGGATTCCTTTACACCGACCGGTGCTACGCTAGCAAATAGAAGGTTGTTGGCTACTACACAAAGGTGTTTAATTCAGGACCCCTGTTCGAGTGGCCTGAAGAGGTTACGCTCAACAGGGTTTTGGAGAGTACTACTTGGTCCGTATGACACATCCACACTCGTAATCCTAAGTTTTCCATTAGGATTCACATTTATATACCGGTCGGGGGTAGCTTGGCCAAAGAGCTTCATTGCGGATTCTAGTCACCTTGGGGTGAGTACTTTTTCCCACCAAGGAAGGCCCAAGTCCTAGAGTCAATAACTGTTTCTCTTGCACCCAAAATCGCACAAGTGCGCAAGGGGAGAGGATACTTCGATTACTGAATTGGGGTGACACATAAAATAGATAGGTTTGGTTTCTGATCACCAAGTTTTGCACAAGGTGAGAGCATACTCCCTATCATCTCAAGCACAACAAACAATGTTCATTCACCCCCTAGTTAGATCTACGTGAGAGAAGACAATTGTTCATTTTTAATGCACCAATTGAAGTGTTTTCTAATCTAAAAGACAATTGGTTTCAAAATCATGTCTTCGACAAACATCCTGCATCAAAATCTCATTAGTTGTTTCATGCCTCATTTCTTTGACAATCGTATGTTTTGATTTTCAATTCTTTGCCAAATAAACCTAGCAAAAGAAACCAAATTAACAAAATTAGTCACAAAACCAAAACTTAACCAAAATGAAAACTAACATAAATCCTAATGAAATTAATTTAATCTAAATCTAAATCTAAATTACTTCTAAATTAAATTAAAATCTAAATTTAATTTAATTCTAACTTTAAAATCCACACTAAAAGAAAAGAAATCTAAAACTAAAATCTAAACTATATTAGTAAAAATTAAACTAAATTAAATGAGAAACTAAAAATCTAGACTAAATTAAAAATAATCTAACTAAATGAGAAATTAGAGACTGAATTAATCTAAATTAAAAGGCTAAGAATCTAAATTAAATAGTAAATCTAAAAATTAAAATTCTAAATTAAATTAGAAAATAAACTCTAAACTAAATTAAAAATTAGTCTAAGTTAATTAAAACTAATCTAAATTAATCTAAGCCTTAAAGTTAATCTAGTTCTAAAAATTAATCTAAATAAAAAAATTAATCTAAACTAGATTTAATTAAATTAAATCCGAAACAAATCTATATTAAATCTACATTCTAAAATAAAACTATATTTAAAAAGATGAAAATTAAAAAAAAAGAAAAATATAATTTAGAAAAAAGCTATTAAAAGTTAAAAGCTAAAAACAAAAGCTAAATATAATTTAAAAATTAAAAGCTAACTCTACATTAAAAGTTAAAAGCTAAAAACTAAAATTTAATTTAAAAGTTGAAAACTAAAAATCTAATTTAAATGTTAAAAACTAAAAATCTAATTTAATGCAAACTAAAACTCATATTCAAAATTAAACCAGGATAAAATGCAAGTGATACATTTTTAAATTATGCCAATGATTTTTTTTTTGTTTTTTTGTTTTTTAGAATTTTTGATTTTTTTTTTGTTTGAATTAAAGTTTTTATTGTATCTTGAAATGCTTTCACAATGTAACTTTCTGCAAAGAAATTGATATCATATTTTTCCTTTCAACTACAAAATGAGACAATGTATATCATATCGGATCCAGAGTTGTTGATCCTGCAAAATATATATCATATTTAGATGTGAAGAAATCGATATGCTGTAGATGTGAAGAAATCGATGCTCTGCAAAATGTAGGTCATATCAAATCCAAAGAAATTTATGCAAAATGTAGATCATATCATATTTGTCTTTCAATTTTTTTGTAGATCAGCGCGCATGCAAAATGTGAATATATTCATCCAAGCGTTCACGTCAGGTTCACCATTTTGTTTATGCTGAAAATGAAGAAGCTAAATGATTTAATCTATAAATTTAAATCAAAATTTCAGCATATCATCAATAAAGCCTTTCCAAATGAATACAAATGCAAAATGCAAACTAAACTATGTAAAACTAAAATAAATGCATTCAAAGGAAAATCAACTCCATTGTTTTCCTATTTCACCATGATTCTTGATTTATGCATTTGATGCTCTCAAATTTTTATGAGCACAAGTGCAACAAGAAGCTATGATGAGTGGAAGAGAGATTGAAATGAAATTTCAAAATAAAAATCTGTATCCCTAAAAAGTGAGAAAGAAGAGGTTTTTATAGATGAATGCATAATGTGAAAATAAGAAATGAGAAATGAGTGGAGTGATTTATGCCATGATTCATGTTTGGAAGCTCAAATTGTGCAATTTTGAACTAATTCCATGGAAATTTATTTATGAATTTAATGTGCAATTTTAAGCCAATTTCATGGAATTTGATTTATGAATTTTAAATTATTTAATGGAATATATGAATGCATTTTAATGATTAATGCAAATGAATAATCATGCAAATAGTCAAAGTGAAATGATTTATGTGAATGGATGAATATGAAATGATTTATGGATATGTTAATGATTAATGAAACAATAAATATTTATGAAATGAATTAATGAAATATGCATTTGGATAAATAATGGATAAATGACTAAATGATTATGTAAATGGATTATGGTTATGAGTAAATACTTATAATATTTTAATGGTTTTATGGAGATATGATTATGCAATGGATAAAAATGATTAAGAGGAATTTTTTACGCATCTACAATCCTAATCTAATATGATTTTAAAATATGGCCTTGGTTTCCCTTATATATGAGAAGCTACAAGCTTCAAGCCTTTACAAAAGGTTGTGTTGTTTCTCTACTAAAACATTAACAACTATATTTTAGAAATAAATAAGAAATAATTAAGAAGTCTACAACAATCTGTGATGCACCATAGTCCGTTAGTCTTCATTAGGTACCCATGATCACCAAAGATCTATTCAAGGTCCATACTCCATGATAAGGCATCAGATATTGCGATACTTCGATAACCCCTGCTTCTCATTTTGGTCAAGCGATAAACAAGTTAACCTTAGAAAAGTGCTTGATATATCCTATTTTGGCATACATATCGACATTGCTAATGATATCCTTCATGGCGAATTCCAAAGTAAAAATCTATTTCAATTGTACATGTGTCTTTTCTATTACCCTTTCTTCATTGTTTATTTCATCAAGGGCCATTGGTAAATATTGAGTGAGTTCATCTTTCCATATGTATTGTTCTTTCAACTCCCCTTCATCGAAGAAATTCGGTAGAACCATACTCAAAGATTGATTGAAATCACTAAGCTCTTGGGTCAGTACTGTGTAGAACTTATCATGCATATCCATTAATTGTTTATATTCCTAGAACACTTGTTCACCAATATCCTCCTTCGATTCTATTTGTTCTTTTATTTCTTTCATTCTGAGGTGTAATCTATTGTGTTTTTGATAAGTTGTAAATGTTTTGCTGTGGATTATCCAGAATTTATCAGTTCTCTTAATCACCTTTTCCAATCTCTTCTTTATTAATTTTAAAGCCATTTCAAACATAGTAATTTTCAACTTCTTTCCTAATTCCTCATATTTTTTTGAATTATTTCATTCTTTCGCTTCTAGTATGTGGTTTTTGACATGGCTTCAAGTACCGTTATCTCAAAGTAAACCAATGAAGAAAAGAGTTTTGAGAAAGACACTAATTTATCTCTATAGTTAGTCACTTCTTGCTTTAGTCTCTCATTCTTAGAAGCAAGCCCCTTATCTCTTATCAACCTTTCAATTTGTGCTTTGGTGAACTTAGCAACATTGATATTCAATTTGGTTGTCCCAATAGGGTTTGTATCTCCTACTCATTGTACCAAAAGGTGGCCAAAGACTTGATTGGGGACATCAATAAGTGTGGGCCTCTTCCCTGGTGGGTATAGAGCCCAGATCTGTAGAGTGGAATTATCTGGATTATATCTTGAGCTAGTATAAATTTTGTCACTAGCTTCATCTATCAGTTGTAGAGTTTTATTTTCCCTTCTCCTGAAGCTATCAAAGACTATGACTGAACTAATGTCCCACCCTGGGAGAAGCATAACCCCATCCTCCTGTAGCAGTTCTCATCCTCTCTCAAGGGTGATATTCTCCATCTCTTTGTCAACTTCCTCTTATAGTTATTTTAGAGCATCAACCTCATGCTCTGGACTAATTTATTTCATTATTTATCTGACCATTTTCCCTTTGTATTCATAAACAAATGGTTTAAAATCTGGGGTTTGAACAAAAGCACTATCTGAAGTAAACTCTAAACTGGCACGGTGCCTCATATCATCATAAAGTTTATTTGAGGCTTTGAATGAGACTATACTTATTTTTGGTGGTAATTCATATTGTGGGATTGTAGGAGCATTTACTTGTGCAACTTCATCCTCCTCTTTAGAGTCATCTTCACATATGATGGGAGTGTCAATTGAGAAGCCAACATCTAGAGTGGGTTGTGGTGATGAATGAATTAGAGGCATTATATTTTTAGCTTGCTTCTTACAATAGGTATCTCTCCTTTTCTCAAAGGCTATGAGAGGCACATCCTTTGTTAGGTCATCTTCATGGATGATCAATTGCTCAAATTTCTCTAGAGGATCTTGTATGTTATGGAAAGCCTCTATATATGATGAACTATGGTTTTTCTTCCATGCCTATGCCATCACCACCCTATTGTATGTAGCTCCCATTTTTGCAGCTTGAAATTCATCACAATTTCTAATCACATCATCAATAGAGAATTCATGTTCATAATTTTTTAATTTTTGTGTCATTTTAGCATTGTCAATGAAGTGCTCAAGATCCAAAATTTTCTCTCTTATTTCCTTGTGGCATGCTATAATAATCTAACCTACTACCAATAGAGTCATATCCCTTCTTGAAAAAAATAGTAAAATTACCAAAAAATAAGGTCTCGAGCATGAGGGACTGTTTTCCATAACTTAGATGCATGCAATTAGAATAAGCCAACTGTCTTACTATTTATGAGTGAGAAATTCTATCAGAGACTATTTTGGGTAGAAGGGATGGAGCTGCCTCGAACCCATACACTCTTACCATGATACAATCATCATATGTACCAGTCTCCCTAGTTGTGGTTGAATTTTCCCTTTGGATTATTCTCCTTAGGTCTAAGAAATATTTGTATTTTTGGGGACCAGTTGTAATCATAAGGATGGCCAAAAAAGCTTCACAAAATATTCTTCAAAGTACAAGTAATGGAACCTCCCACACCTACTATCCCAAATTGAAGTCCACATTTGTACTCATCTTATGTTTTCATCCTCATCAAGGTCCTTGATTCTTAACTCCTCTCCCCAAATTCCCATGGATTTTCTCTCATATAGGATCATATGCATAAGCAAAGAATACCATATGGAATTAATTGCATCACTGCTATTTTTTATGGAAGGAAGTGATGTGTTTATAACCTTTTCCAAATATTCTACATAGTCAAATGGTCTAGCATCTTGGTTTTGAACATCTGTAGCTAGGACCATAGGAGCTATAGCCAGCTCGATAGGAACATCTATTCCTATGGCTTATCTAGCTAAGTAATAGGTATATTGATAATATTCTTCAAACAAATCTATAGAAAATAGGGGTCGTTCATTACTGGAAAATCTTCTGAGGTTATTTCTTGCATCCCATGGTCTATGCAAAGGTAGTTTCCACATTTTGTAACTTGTGTCCATAGTGTAGTATTGTTCTAGAAGAGCTCTAATTCTCAATGGTATTTTCATAGATGAGTCCAATTGAAAACCATAGAAATATCCCTGGTGATAGGGAGAAAATGTGACCCATCATGTGAATGAATCATCCTCATTTTTGGGTTATACATTCTGGCTAGTACTTTGATCAATTCCACATTGATAAACACATTCAACATTACAAGCTTTCCTAAATTCATATTCCATGGATTTGACACAGGCTTATGCCTATACTTCTTTCTAGATAATGGTATATGAATATGTTATATCCTCATTGTGGAGTCCATACATCTCCTAGGTTCTTGTGTTTATCTTTTAATTTCTCAGCTAAAGGATTTAACTAGGTTGTTCATCTGGACTTTGGTCCAGAGTTGAGACATTTTTTAATTATGTCCTAATTTAATGGCCTTGTTTCTATTTTTTGTCTTTCATTTTGGGTTTTTTTGATGTTCCTTCCATATTTTTATTTAAAACCATAGTTCTTCTATAATTTAATCAAATTATAATAGAATCTTGAGCTATCCTTGATACTTACTTGAACCAGTGTCACCTCTTCTGAGCTTCTCACTATCGAGCAATCCTGCGTCTTTCAATTTTCAACTCCACTTTTTTATTGCTTGGAGATCTTATGAGAAAAATATAATCAAGTTTTGGCACATATCAGTCAAATCTGATTCATAAATTTTGTTCCTTCCCACTTGCTAATCAATGGTGGCATTAATGTCAATTGTCTCTTTGAAAGCTTCACCAGTCATGTCAACCAGGTGAGAAGTACATTTTCGCTGTGTCGAAGAGACTACAATTATACTCTCACCGATATATCATTCTCTCTTCAATATATTTGTACCTTTGTTTCATTTTTGGTGTTTCAAAGGGACATGTAATTACTTCCCTTTGATATCTTATAGTCTCTTCAAAAACACTCCCTTGTTGTTACTTTGGCACTGTAGACATGTAAAATATACAAATTGATATCGCACACTCGATCCTGATCTACTAACATCGCTTCATCCTGAATTATCCCTCTTTCTAACCATTTAATCAAATAGCCTTATTTGATTAAAGTCATCATAATTCCCATTTTAATTAAATAAATCCCTCGATTTAATTAAATCATTATCTCTGTGTAATTAGCTAGGTCATTTCATCTTCCTATCTTTATTTAATTAAATAATCCATATTATTTGATTAAATCTCTAAAGTTCATCTAATTAAATTAAATAAATCAAAAATTTGTCTAATTTAATCTAACATTACCCCCTTTGGTTAAATAAATAAAAAATATTTATTTAACTAGGTCTAATTCATTCTCTTCTCATTTTGAGTTATTTAAATCCTAAAATCTAAGTCAAAATGGTCAAGTCAACTAACATCATTTAAATTAATCAAATCATGATTAATGCTAATCCTAATCCATCGAATCCTCTAGATTTTGCCACTTGCATAATAAATCAATTTATTTGATTTATTAAATCTCCTATTTCATTCAAAAAAAGGCATCAATGCTTGGAATATTCTTAAAATTTGAAATCTCCCCCCAAATAGACATGTACATCCAACAAAGCATTTAAAATCTCTTACATGTCCTTGTGCATTGAGCCAAGTGGCATTTAACTCCTCTTTCACCCCCCCTAAACATGTCATTTCATCAAATTCAAATATTCAAACTTGCACATTGATCAAAATGTGCTCATTCCTTCACCATTCACATAATGACATGTGGCTTCTTCTCATTTGTTGAAGATTAGTCCCACATTCATCCCTTTTTCCTTTTCTCTCTTCACATCCTTCTATAAATAGAGAGCTCATCCTTCATTTCTATCATTCAAAATTTGAGTAAGCTTACTATATTGAAATACATCTTCAAAGCATTTGCAAGATTCATCAATTTATCAAATCCATAGCTAGGTTATGCAGGTTTTTCATCATGGAGCACACTTGAATCTCCAACAAAGTGAATCACCATCACCATTCATCATCAAAGCTTGCAAAGGAGTTAGGAAAGGTCCAATTTCCACATCAAATTGGCACCAACTCCCCCATAGGATCAAGAATTTACATTGCTTTCATAGGATTTAATCTCTTTTATTGATTTCTCATTGTATTGCTTTCATTTTCCTATTTTGAGCATTGATAAATGGATTTTATGGGGAATCTCTATTCTAACTTGCATTTGATCTTATTAATGTGTTCATTTGTTGTGTTTTTGTAGGTATAGGATATTAGTTCACATTTTGGCACTAGAAGGAGGTAAAAATAGAATATCAAATCACATTTTTTGAGAAAATTCTATGCTTTTTTGTGTTTTTGTGTGTCTACAAGAAATAACACCGCTCACAATCCAATGGGGCAATATAGAATCGCTCACAATCCAACGGGGCTATACAGAACCACTCCAAACTCCAAATTGCACCGCTAAGCTTCCAAACTGATCTACCTATGCATACTTAACTGCTCCAAACTCCAAACTATGTTGTTGAGCTTCCAAACTATGCCGCCTTCACAGACAGAATCGCTAGAATTTCTTACTTTTTCATTCAAACTTAAAATGGCCGTATCTTGGTCATTTTTTGGTCTTTTTTGAAGCTTTTATTTTTGAAATGGGTTATAATTTCAGAAGCTATCCAATGGTGTAGGTGTTTCTCATCTTTGATAGAGTTAAAATTTTCATTTAATGTCAAAACACAATGAAACTTGGTCTAAATTTTAGGGTTTTTATTCTTAATCATTTATCTACCCCTCATATCTTCTTGTTTCTTGATTTAATCTAACATTTGGAGCTTGTATTTCAGGTTTTAAAGGATCATGGAGCGAGGAAGTCAAAGAAAAAGAATTATCACATGATTGTAACAAGTGTTTTTAAACACTTTGGGAGCAATTGTAATCCCTCCTTTTAAGGATTTTTCATTTTTCAAGCTTTAGGACTTACTAATTTTCAATTTGGGTTTAAAAAGAACAAAAAAAAGGGATTAAAAAGAACCTTAGGAAACTTACTAGATTTTTTTTAAAGGTTAACAATTGAACAAAAACAACTTTCATCTTTCCTTTTTGGCACTCTAAAAAGAATCAAAATCATTGCTTTGAGGGGTTAAAATGAACAAGTGTTTCTTTGTTTTGTAATCAGTTACCCAAAATAATATCATCTAAAAGACATATGCACTTCTCTCATGCCTCACAGAGATCTTGAGAATCAAAAGGCTTTTGGTGATATTAGGTTGTGTAAGTGATTTCCTTCACACTTCATTTTGGGATTAAAATTGAACAAATCTTTGTGAGTGTCAGTGGAACATATTGCGTGTGTTCTCCCTTTGTTTCTAAATGAAGGTTGATCGAATTACGAATATGTTTGCTTTCTTTTGTTTATCTTAGAGAGCCTACCTTGGGGAAAAAGTACTCACCCAAGGGAACGACTCAACCGGTAACACTCTAAACCCAAGAGTATTTCCAGTTGGGATATAAATGTGGGTATTGGAATAAACGCTAGTATCACGTGGTTGGCTCTGACAAGAAGGGTAGCAATGGTCTCTCACCTTGATGGGTCAACTCCTACGAATGGAAAGTCCTAATTAAAACCCTTGTTTAGAAAAGGCCAAAATCCTTGATCTACTTGTTGGTGCAAGAATGGTTGTTCTGAAGCTGTCCCACGTTTTTACGGCTCTTAGTAGAAATGAAAAGCATGCCATGGGAGTTTCATGGGTGTTGATGCTTGGCTGCCCCATATAAGTGAGTGTCGTGGAGGGGAACCAGTGGGGTCAAGCATCTAATCATTCGCTAAGAGTAGGCATATCTAGACTTGTCTAAGTGGGAACTCAACAAGTAAAGTCTTTCATATCCATAGGGTTGTGCATGTTCTTGGTATCAAAACACTTGCTTATTCAAAAACATTGGGAAACAAACATTCAATAGGAAAATAAAAATTTCAAGCCCCTTAGATCAAATACCTTTGACAAAACCCAATAACTATTGCTTACCCTAGGGATTATGTCCTTAGAGGTTTCTAAGTAATTGGGTTTACATCTTAATTTTCTTCTAGCAAGGTAAACATTAGGTAGCCATTGTCTTGATTTCTTTGAATTCAACATAGCACTTTGTGGGATGACAAGAAGTTAGGACATTGGATGTTTAGTTTGAAAAGCTAATCAAGAAAGTGTTTTTGGTAAAAGAAATTCACTAATCAAGATGAAATCAATTGAACCCCACACATGTGCTTGTGTATCTTTTTTCTTATGGTCTTTTCAAAAAACATTGATCTTTTGGTTTGAAGGGAAAAACATGTTCTTCAAAACATTGGCCTTGTAACAAGTCCTTAGGTTCATTTAGGATCAAAATCAAACACTTCATCCATTTCAAAAATTTATCATCCCATTCCCCAAACAAATTTAGAGCTTTGGAAACATCATTATCTAGACTTTGTTACATCCTTAAACCAAATCAAAATAATTTGTTTAGTTAGGTATGTGTTGATGAATCCTTCCTCACATACTTAGCTAAATTAGTACCCCTTTGAACAAGTTCATCCTAAGATCACATCCAACATCTTAGGGTTTACAAATTCACTATCCAATCAAAACCAATCAAAATCAAATCATAAAGTCTAGCAATGATCCAAGGTTCTTAAAAATTCAACACCCATATCATTTACCCCTTTCATCCTTCATTTCATCATTGGTCCTAAACACCTTAGAGGCCACTTTTACAACAAGGTCAAAACACAAGAATAACATGTAATATAAACTTGCTCCATACATCATGAGTATAGAAAGTCAACCAAACTATCAAATCCTAACAATGCCAATTAATTTTCAAAACTCACATTTATACAATCCATATATAGGATCATTATCTCCTACAAACCTCAATGGTACAACAAATATGAGTATACCCAATCTAAATTTTGAAACACCTTTTCCGATGGTAGATTTAAATCCAAGTCCAAACTTAAAAATCTATCAACTAAACACTCAATTCATGAGTCTTCAACAAAACAACATTATCCCACCAAATCCATATAGGACAAATGAGAATATACCAAGTACAACTCTACCAAACATGAACATTTTGAATCCACACTTGGTAAAATTTTGGATAGATATGTTTGCAAATCACACAAATGTTGTTCAAAATACATCACAACCCTATGTCCCCCTCACCTTTCATAATCCTAATGACCCGTCATCATCATTTCACACAACCCCTCAAACCTCTCTCCCTACAATCTCACAAGGAGAAGGTGACCTATTTGGACTAGGGGGCATTTTTGATCAAACACCATCATTTCCCCAATGGAGCATTCCACTCACTTTCCCATCACTCCCAACCTTTCCATTAACATTCGTATCACCTCTTGGTTTGGGGCTACCTTCACTACCACCGCTCATCCAAAATATCCTCCCAACCATCAATCAAGGCATCATACCAAATCCCCCCCTTGCCATCGATATTACAACAAATGGAAACTATCCCAATAGCACAAGCAACCAACACATCGTCTATCATCCCTCAAAACATGGTCTCTCAAGGACTAACCATATCAATCGCACCATCCACCACTCAAATTCCAATCATCAATATGATGGTACCTCTTATCACCACAAAAAGCACTATTCCAAAACCACCTCCTCCACCACCACCACTCAAACCAAACACATCAAACCAATACAACATTGTGTTGCAAGTTGCTCAACATGCTACTTATCAGAAGGCACTCCAACAAAACCAAAACTGACAAGTTGCACAACTAGCTGCTCAACAAGCTATACAAGCTACTCAAGTTTCCCAAGCCACACTACAAGCCCAACAAGAACAAGCCCAAGCTCAAGTGGAAGTGCAAGATCAAGCCCAATACCAAGCCCAACAAGCAAATGTTGTTCAAAATACCAACAAAATGTTAATGAATCCATGTATCGATCCAAGTCAACAATCGCATGATCAAGACCTATCCATCAACGAACTATGGAAGATGTTTCTACCTCATACAAAGACCAAATCAACATACATCAAGAGTCACTTTTTTACCATGATAAGAATCCCTCAACAATATCCAACAATGATCTATTTCAAGGAGTGTTAACATTATTTGATCCTGTAATCAACAATCCATTGACCAATGATCATGTTGAAAATGTCTCTACATCACCTAATAAGTTAGAGGACATATCTAAAAAAATTATTCTAAAGCATGATCAACATCTCTCACCAAATTCTAGCAATGGTCCTTTCCAAGACATGTTGACATCCTTCAACCTCATGATTGTCAATATTGAAGGAATCATCAACTCAACACTTGATCCAAATTCACTCAAAGATCAAGAGGATATTGAGTCACTTCATATGCCTAATGAAGATATACAAGAACCCTTTGTAAGCAATCCATCCTTTGAAATTGACCCATGTTAAGAACTTGATCCAAAGCATGTTGAAAGCAATTCCAAAATTATTCAGGATCAAGAATTCATATCTCTAGGATATTACATTGATCTAATGGACACTCTCCTATCTATACATGATGATCATATCCATATAGCACATACTCATCCATCTACCCATGAGATGCTTTCTGTGGATGGACACGTAGATGATATTCATTTAGAGTAGGATTTCCTTACACAAAAAGAGCAAGTTATTGATTCCTATAGTCAAACTGAGTTGTCAACATTAGGATTAGATATATCCCAAATTCAGAATGAGGACATCATGTATGAAGATATCCAACATTATCCACTCAAAGAAACAAGTCAGGCAGAACAAGAAATTCTGGAGTTAGCAGAGCAAAAAATGGAAATAACATCATCTACAATGGTCATTTATCAGAGAATGCATTCTAAACAAGAGTTCTTAGAACAAGAAGAATCAAAGCATGAAGGTGCTACTACCACCATACTGGGGGAAACTATGTGTCAAGAAAACATCAACATAGGGAGCACAAAGAGTCCTTATAATGAAACCGATGCCAATACTACAACCAACCACATCATGAGTCTTCATCCACCCATCACCCCATCCATGAATTGGGACCAACATCAAAAGAAGGAGTTGAATCAAAGAACAAAGAAAATTATCAAAGAAGAAGAAGCTAAGAAGCATATCGGACAAATCAAATACATATGGATACCAAAAACTACAAAGAAAGATGATCCCTATCAAACTCCATTAGTCAAAGAAACTATGGGGAAAAATATAAAATAGAAAAGTATCTATCAAAGATGTCCACAAAGGAAAATTAAGGCTTTTCAAGTGATGTATAAAGTGTATAAAGTAGTTGGTCCTAATTTTATGCACACTTCTGTATTCACCCATCATTGCAGATCTTCCCAAGTTTGGAGAGTCAAAGGTTCCAAGCTATCAAACAATCCATATCTTATCCCTAAACACACTCCATCCATGCCTCCACGAATGATATCCAATTCTTACATTGACCATGTGTTGGAAGGCACCCTTCATCATAAGGATTCAGAAGGCACTCAATCGCGATGTGCACACAAAGCCAAAGTTAACTCCAGTATCAACAAAGTAGATAAGGATTCTCAAAAGTTGCATTCAAGTGCATGTATCTTGGCAAGATAACTTCTTCAGGTAGGATATCAATGGAACATTGTGATAGAAGAATCTACATCGGCACCACCAGGTGGTTTAGCATGAGCTTAAAATATTTCAAAAAAAATCCAAAAAAATAAAAAAATATGAAAATCCAAAAAAAAAGAAAAAGGATTAAAAACAATAAAGAGAAAAATCGTCCTCTAGTGAAAACCACTACGGTGGCGCTCTGGATAGGTACCATGATGAAAACCTGGCAAATAGGCGTCATGTGTAGAATCAAACATCTACGTGTGCTAATTTAGGTAAAAGAATCTCATCCCATCCATAATAAATCCAACATTCCATCCATCTTAGCCATAATAAATCCATTCATCCATGAACCATTTATCCAATCCATGTGCATCCATCTGCATACATAGTCCAAGTTATCTTGATCTTGGAAAACTTTGGTGTACACTTTACACTTTCTTATGGCTAACATCTTAACATGGGTCATTTTCATTGATCCTATCCTACCCAACATTATCTGAGCCATGAAGCATTATCCAAATGAGCATACTCTGTTCAAACACCTTATCTTATTGCAAGATAATCCTTGGAATCGTTTGCGTTCTTACCATATCCATCCGTCCACACACCTATCCAACCATCCATCCATGACATTCTAAACATTGCTAGAAACTGGGGGCGAATATTTACATCTTGCTTCAGGAATAAGTCTTGATCCATATATTCCAACTTATGTGGTGATCCAAACATTGGAAAACATGAAATCAAATTGGTCAAACCACTTGTGAGCAAAAAAAATCCAAATCACTAGCCCATGGAATATTTTGATGAGAAGACATTCCTTATCAATCTTCATCTTTCATAAAACATCAATCCAAACAATCACTATCAATCACATCTAATGCGTGCTTCAACGCCACATCAAATCATCCAAAATAACTTTTGTTCCAAACCAAACTTCATCAATCTTGATCAAATCAAATCCAATCAATCCATCATCATCTCGGGGTATCCATCCTAATCCTTGTGTTTCTTAACACTATCCTTGCATTTTTGTGTATCCTCAACAATGTTATCATCATCAATTCCACATAATTTTGGGATATCCATCCTAATCCTTGTGTTTCTTAACACTATCCTTGCATTGTTGTGTATCCTCGACAATGTTATCATCATCAATCCTGCATCATCTTGGAATATCCATCCTAAATCCTCTTGTTGCTTAACACTGTCCTTGCATTGTTGTGTATCCTCAACAATGTTATCATCATCAATCCATCAATCTGATCAATCAACATTAGCTTGGTTTTCAACAAAATCTCAAAACAAAGCACTGATATCATCACACACATCCATATCCAAAATGTCAAAATCGTGCAAAAAAATATAACCCAAAACAAATAAAAAACTTTGTCATCCAAACTACATCATCTCTGAGCTTAAACGTAGGCAAGGCTAATCTTTGATCAGCCCTCAAGACAAAAAATGAAAAAAACATTCATAGAATCTCAGAAAAACCCAAAACATTCAAAAAATAAAAAATCAAAACACTTGTAAAATCTTGAAAATACCAAAAACATTGAAATATTCTAGAAAATACAAAACCATCCATCCCATCTCACTTTCACCCACAATAAACATCACCCATAATAAATCAATCATCACACTCATCCTTTGGCAAAACAAATAGAAACAACCACAACAATCAACAAAAAACAAGCTTCAAACATAAAATCAAAATCAAAACAACAAAAAATTTAAATGCAAAATCATACTCTTGATCATTCACAAACATGTCAATCAATTCTATATCAACAACTTATCAACCCATCATCATCCTATACAATGCATGTCCTAGGATATATCATTCCGACAATGGGCATCATTTTGGATATCACCTTAGATTCTTATCCTATCAAAACACATCCCTTTGGCTGGAGGAATGAAGAACATTGAATTGTTTGTTTACTTGATCTTTTCTTTTTTGTTTCACTCATTCCAATGACCTCTTGATGATGTCTAATCAAAATGATTTAGAGAGAAAGGAATGGGGTGATGATCATTATCTTTTGTTTGTTGTGCTTGTTGGACGTTCTTGTAATATAACCTTGGTGAATACTTGCTTTGTTAGGTGTGTATGGAATTTTTTTTGGGCATCTTGTTGACTATTGCATTGATGGGTTATACCTTTTCATGTTTTGGTCTAAGATGTTTGAAACTTCTAAAGTGCATCCTAGCAAAGTTTCCGTATGTCAGGTGTGAGCAAGAATACTCCTATCTGTTTGTCGAGTCAAAGTCTATCACACTAGGTACAACGCCATCTTGGTTCTTTATACCTTGATGCATCGTGCCTACGTGTGTTATCAAACATAAGGTAATTGTCCCTTTGAAAATCCCAAATCTTGGCAAGAGATCATCATCATCATCATCATAATCATCTCCAATAAAGTCTTATCAGATCATAGACTTGTTGGATCCTCTCTTCCATCCATCTTATTCTTCTATCTTTACTAACATTTCTATCCAAATTTATCTCAAAATATACATGAGACTACCCATGGTCGATGACTGTCTATACATCATCAAAATTGTCTATGTCAAATACTTGATCTTTCTAAAGAATTATCTTACATCCTCTAATCAGTAGAACCACTCCTCTCACATTTTATCATGATCTCGATCGGAAATGCAGTATTTCCACTCAATCTCTCGAGGGGGCAATATACCAGCGTAATTCTTTTCGCTAGGGAAATAGTGGGGCACCCAAAAAATTAGATAATTTTTGAACTTTGATCTCAACAAGATTATTCTTTGAACCAATGCAACAAGTACATTGCTTCAAAGAAGGGAAAAATGTAGACATGTAAAATATAAAGATTGATATCACACACTCGATACTGATCTACTAACATCACTTCATCCTGAATTATCCCTCTTTCTAACCATTTAATCGAATAGCCTTATTTGATTAAAGTCATCATAATTCCCCTTTTAATTAAATAAATCTCCTTGATTTAATTAAATCATTGTCTCTATGTAATTAGCTAGGTCATTTCATCTTCCTATCTTTATTTAATTAAATAATCCATATTATTTGATTAAATCTCTAAAGTTCATCTAATTAAATTAAATAAATCAAACATTTATCTAATTTAATCTAACATCACCCCCTTTGTTAAATAAATAAAAAATATTTATTTAACTATGTCTAAATCATTCTCTTCTCATTTTGAGTTATTTAAATCCTAAAATTTAAGTCAAAATGGTCAAGTCAACTAACATCATTTAAATTAATCAAATCATGATTAATGCTAATCCTATTCCATCAAATCCTCTAGCTTTTGCCACTTGCATAATAAATCAATTTATTTGATTTATTAAATCTCCTATTTCATTCAAGAAAGGCATCAATGCTTGGAATATTCTTAAAATTTGAAATCTCCCCCCAAATAGACATGCACATCCAACAAAGCATTTAAAATCTCTTACATGTCCTTGTGCATTGAGCCAAGTGGCATTTAACTTGTCTTTCATCCCCCCTAAACATGTCATTTCATCAAATTCAAATATTCAAACTTGCACATTGGTCAAAATGTGCTCATTCCTCCACCATTCACATAATGACATGTGGCTTCTTCTCATTTGTTGAAGATTAGTCCCACATTCATCCCTTTTTCCTTTTCTCTCTTCACATCCTTCCATAAATAGAGATCTCATCCTTCATTTCTATCATCCACAATTTGAGTAAGCTTACTATACTAAAATACATCTTCAAAGCATTTGTAAGATTCATCAATTTATCAAATCCATAGCTAGGTTATGCAGGTTTTTCATCATGGAGCACACTTGAATCTCCAACAAAGTGAATCACCATCACCATTCATCATCAAAGCTTGCAAAGGAGTTGGGAAAGGTCCAATTTCCACATCAAATTGGCACCAACTCCCCCATAGGATCAAGAATTTACATTGCTTTCATAGGATTTAATCTCTTTTATTGATTTCTCATTGTATTGCTTTCATTTTCCTATTTTGAGCATTGATAAATGGATTTTATGGGGAATCTCTATTATAACTTGCATTTGATCTTATTAATGTGTTCATTTATTGTGCTCTTGCAAGTATAGGATATTGGTTCATAGACACATTCTTTATATTCCTCTTCTTTTTATCGAAGTGGCCAAAGAGACTTTCATCAGTTTCTTCCTGATATAAGCTTGTTTGTTTGATATTTTATTCCCAACTATTTTAATAGTGTTGAAGGGACTTGTACATTACACAGTTCGATAATCCAATGTCTCTCTAAAATTTCCATTCTATAAGCTATGTCCTAGATTGATAGCTGTTCATCAATTATTGCATACTAATCGATTATGTCTGAGAGATGTTTTTTCTATTTCTTTAATGCAAAAATAATTTGGCACATTAAAAATATTAAGCTTTCTTCGGTGTCTTGCATTTTGGTTTATCTGAGAGACAAGATATTTTTTCCCTTTAAAAAACTCAGGTGTCTTCGAAATATCCCCTTTTGGGTTGTTGAAAAGACTTTAGAATGTCCCTTCAAAATATGGTACTCTCTTCAACATTTTATGTTAGCTTGTTTCATCAGCTTATCAAAGAGACTATGGTATAGCTCTCCTTGAAATGACATTGTCTCATTGAAATTTGTTTGTTCTAGTGGCAGACTTAAGGAAAAGTATGTATTAAGGTGGAAACTATGGGAAAGGTGATTTTGAATTATAATAGAAACATATTAAAAGGGTTATTATTGTGACAAATCAAGGTTTATTATGAAAATGTGATGGTTTTTTAGGAATAGTACCCTTGGTGTAAAATTAAATGGTCATATTGAGGTGGTGAGGACTAGTGAAAATTTGAGGTTAAATTTTTGGTTCTAATAGTGGCTCTGATTGGGGATGAATGGTTGTGATGTCATTGCAAGAATTCAGAGTTATCTTTGGGATGCGGGCCATGGGTGAAAATGGAAAAAAGGAAAAAGAATCCAAAAACTACTGTGCATGGAATAATATTTCTTTTGAAGAAAAGAAATGCTTCAAGAATTGTCCATGCACTGGCAATTCTTGAATTTCTCCTATCATGTTTTGTAGATATTATGAGTCTTCCCCACACTTGTCAGTGATAATAAATGGCCCAAGCCATAGGGCTTCAAATTTCCCATGTTTTCCCTTATCTTAACAACTAGTATTCCACATGAGGACCATATCTCCTATTTGAAACTTCCTTTCTTTTGTTTTCTTATTAAATAAGCATTTCATCTATGGCAACAACTCCTGATTGTGCTTTTATGCTAGATGTCTGACTTCATCCAATTCTACTAATTGTTCTATTCTATCTTCCACGGGCTTAGGAATGTCTAAATCCTCTTGTAATATAAACTTATAGACTTGTAAGAGATTTTGCAAAGGCATTTTGGCTTGCACTCCATATACTAATTCAAAAGGATACTTTCTAGTAGCCTTCTTTGTTGTGATCCTGTTTGCCTAAACTGCTAATCTCAACTTAGAGTCCCATGCCTTTTTATTATTGTCCAACATTCTTTTGATTATATTGATAATGCTCTTATTGTTGGATTCAACCTATCCATTCACTTGGGGGTGATATGATGAAGCATATGATATTTTTGATACCATATGATTCATAGAACCTTTTGAATTCATCTGATCTAAAACACATGCCATTTTATGTTATCAGCCTTACATAGACTCCAAATCTAGCGATGATGTTTTCTAATAGGAAATTAATCACAACCTTGCTAGTAGCCTGTTTTGTTGGTATAGCCTCTATCCACTTTGTGAAATAATCAATGGCTTCTAAGATCCACTTATGCCCAACACTATATTTGTTTGTAATATCACCTATAAAATCAATTCCCCATTGATGGAATGGGGCCTCAACCTGCATAGGTCTTAGTGGTAATTCTCCTTGATATTTCATCTTACCAGAATTTTTTTGGCATGCTTCACACTTTCTTACATAGCTATAAGCATCATTAAAGAATCTGGGCCAATAATAACCTACTCTTAGTATCTTGTGTGTAGTCGTCTTTGCTGAAAAGTATCCTCCACATACACCATCGTGCATTTATTTCATAACATGTTTCACTTGTGTTTCATCTAAGCAAAATAAAACACACCAACCCTATTTTTCCAATACAAATCTCCAGCCATGAAGACATATTTTGATACATGAAGTTTTAATGTTCTTCTCTGGTTTTCATTCAATCCTTCTGGAAATTTCATATGTTTAAGGTAGTATGCAATGTTAGTGTACCACTGTGTGTTTTCTATGCTTGAAACCCAAGTTTCTTCCCCTTCCATGATGCAAATGTGTGTAAATTCCAGAATGGAATGAACCATCAAATTTTCTAGTCCCTATCCTCTTACTAATTTAGTGATTTGAATATTGATGTTAAACTCTTGGATATGGTTTATCCAGTGACTTCTTCCAGTTACCTCTGTGAAAAAAAAAACATCTTTTACTGTAACATTTGACACATAAGCAATGTCTTTTTCACCTACTAAGTAAAGCCTGAATGCCTTGACTAATTTTAGTAGGGAATAAGCTCGCTTCTCAGTAATGTCATACTTCAATTTTGGCCCTTATAATGATTTACTGAAGAATGAAATAGGTTGTTTGTATCCATCACTGTTCCTTTGTAACATTGCTACTTCTATTGTGTGGAATGATGTAAAGGAAAATATTTGGAAGGGCTTGTAAAATTTTGTGGATTTTAATATGGGTGTTTCTTTGATAGATATTTTTATTGAAACAAAGGAATCAATAGCTTCTTCTATCCAATCAATCCTTGCACCCTTTTTAACATATTTGAGATTGGTTTTACAATCTCTGCAAAATTTGAGATAAATTGCCGAACAAAGTTAATTTGTCCAAAGAAAGACTGGATGGATTTCACATTCTTTGGGATGGGGATATTTTCAATAGCTTCCACTTGATATGGATCAATTTGTACACCATCCTTTAAGACAATATTCCCCAATAGTTTACCTTCTATGACAACAAAGTGACTTTTTTTTGGGTTTAGAGAAATACCATGCTCTAGTGCTATGATGAAAATCTTCTCTAGATGTGCATAATGATCTTCTACCTTCTTGGAATATGTTGCTAGAGAATCCTGATATACTTGTTGGAAATAGGATGCCATTTAATTGCAAGCCTAAACATTATTTATTTCATATATCTCCTAAGTCCTTGGAAAGTGTTACACAACACTAGGATTAGGAAGACATTAATATTTGATGAAATAATCATGTTAATTGACATTTGTAATTAATTTTAAATGTTAGGAGAATGTGAGGGCATCCATTATGAGTTCCTAAATAATAGGGGAACATGGGGCACCCACATGGAAGGTGACACTCACCTTGAGTTCAGTTAACTATTCAGAGTAAGAGATAACACTTCTGAATGCATATAAAGATCCTAGGAGTTAGGGTTTGATGTTTGCATGTATGAAGTTTAGTTTAGTTTAGTTCAGTTCAGAATCAATTCAGTTCACTTCAATTCAATTATGGTTTAGTTATCTTCAGTTAGTTTTAGTTGAATGCTAGTTGATTGCAATTAACTTGGAATGCATGGCTAATGACTTGAGTTGCATGACAGATAATAGGGACTACCTTTCATTAACAGGGGATGACCATTCTTGCATGAATGATGTTGAGAAATGTTTTAGTTAATAGGAAATGACTAGGACCCAACTTGGGCACCCAATTTGGCTTCTTGGAATTAAATCCTTTGCATGTTGAGATATTTCAGAAGGCTCAGTTAAGTGGGACCACTCTTGGGTTCCTACTTTGAGGATAAAGCCTTGAAGATATTTACAGAACAGAGGTTGAATTGCTACTTCAGTTTGGGATTCCCAAATGCATGAAGATGAGGATTTGACATTGTTCTTCATGACATAACTTTATTTGCATGAGATAGGTGTACCTTTTAGGGATAGGGCTTGAGCATTGTAATTATAACTCATGTTGAGTTTACAAAGTTATTTAATGCCTATTTATCTCAAGCAAGTTGAAGAGAGTTATTATCACTTTTATTGCAGGCTGTGAAGAAGTTTGGGTGAAGGAAAAAGAGGCATTCTCAAGCAAGAATTGGAGCTATTGTAATCTACTTTAGAGATTGAATAATAGAATAATTCTTGGTGGAGTTTTTTCCCAAAAGGGTTTCTCCATGGTATATGCTTGTGTAATCTTTCTAATATCTTGTCTACTTCTTCTATCAACCTTTGTCTACATTCTACAAACAGTAAAATGGATTAATCAAGATAATCACCCACAAAGAATATGTAACAAAGGAAAAGCTTATTTAGATCAGCAATATTAAGGTTTTACAAAGTATTAAACTAAGAAAACACCTCAATTTTCAACAATACTACCATTATAGAATTGATCAAGTTAGCAAAGGCCACATCCATGGCCCTCTAAAATGGTTCTTTGGCATTGGTGAGGCCAAAATGCATTCTCACATAAACATATGTTCCCTAGGGTGTGGTGAAAGCAGTTTTATATTGCTTTGAATCCTTGACCTTCACTTGGTTATATCCTGAAAATTTGTCCATCATAGACAACTCATAGCTAGCAAATCTCTACAACATTCCCTCCATATTTGAAAGGAGGTAGTTATATTTGAGCGATGCCATATTCAAATTCTTGAAATCTACACATAACCTTATATCCCCATTTTTCTTTCTCACAAATATCAAATATGATACCTAGGAGGAGTGGCTGATTGGTTTGACAATGCCTCCATCTCTTAGCTTTGTAAGTTCCTCTTGCATTTTGGGTGCTAATGTAGGGTTTATGTGTCGTTGCTTTTGTTTGAATGGTTTAGCATCATGTTTTAATGGAATTTCATGTTGAAAGATATCTTATCTATATGCCTTGAGGTCATCATATGACCAAGAAAAAACATGTTTATACTTTCTAAGCAGAGAAATAAGAATCTCTCTAACCCTAGGGCTAATCTTTTTGACAATATATACCCTTTGGGAGCTATTTCTGATCTAAGAATAATATCTTCAATGCCCTCATGCTTGATAGGTGTGGGTTTCAAATTTAACCTGTCATGTCCATGAAATACCCTCTCCAATGCTACAAGGGATTTTGGAATCTTATTTGTCTTAGGTTGCACTACTTGTCCGAAGACGATTTTTGTGCCATCCACTTTCTCTACAAAGGCATTGAAGTCTATCTCTTGAGATTCATATTGATCAATACAATGGAGGAAGTTGATCAGATCTTCATAATAATTGAATACTTGCCAATTGTATATGTTATCTGGGATAGTAGGTCATCTATTGAATTCAACTTCTGTGATTCCTACTAGCATAATTCTATCCTTTTTTAAAGCCATATTTTCTAAGAAATATTCCATTAGGTTCTTAGATGTTTCTTTCCAATCTATTTAGAATGCATCAAATAGTTCGATGGTGTCCCAAAATGAATTCCTGTATTGTTTTAGTCTTTTATTCTTTGATAAGTACTTGTCCCTAACTTGAGAGACAATCAACTTAGAATCTCCATATACTGCTAGCAACTTAATCCCATATCTTGTAGCAATGTTTAGGCCTGACAACAATGCTTCATACTCTAGCTATATTATTGGTACATTCAAATGTTAACAAGAATGAGTAATTGAATGTCTTGTAGGAGGGTGAAATAAATACTATTCCAACTCCATTTCCATTTTTATTGCATGCCCCATTAAAATACATCTATCTTATGCCATTATCATCATATTGAGCTTCTTTACTAGTCTATTATGTGTTTTTCAATTTTGGTTGTGATTTTTCAATTCTGAAATTTCCAAGATCCACATCATAAAAGTAATTGATCTGGTTGGGATCAAAATGCTCTATAACATGCTCCGATTTGGGTTCTCTATATAGCTTGACTTTTTTTCCATTCACTGGTATTGTTGCATATGACAAGTCTAGTTGAACATTCCCCCCTACAACAATAGTCCATTTTCTGAATAGTAACATACCATAATAGGGAGATGTATCCACCATAGTAATATTAGTACTATAAGTTGCCTTAGTGTATGCTTCCAGCTTCAACTCTACATCCCAGATGACTCCAACCACTAGGATAGACCTATTATCCATTGTGTAGAATTTCCCATATGTACTGTTCACCCATAGGCCTAGCTCTTTCATAACCACCATCAACATGATGTTTATTGATGCTCTCGAGTCAATCATGCAGTTTTTTACTGGCTTGTTAATAAATAGTGTGGTGTAAAATGGGTCCACTTGAGAGGGATTTTTTGTTAAGGTATCACTGAGATAAACTTCTAGCATTTATGTGGTTCCTTGTTCAACATTATTTACTTTATTGCTTTTATATTTGTCTTGATTCTGCTGTTTGTGGGGTATGTTGGAAATTAGTTTAAGGGCAATATCTTTGTATTCCTCTATTCTCATCATCTCCATTAATGGAACTATCATCTTGATTTGAGTCAACACCTATGCAATATCAAATAAGGGGAAAATCACCACTTGCTCTATTTTCTCTATTTTAGTAGCTTTCTTATCCTTAGTTTGTACTTTAACATCATCCTTTATTTTTTGTAGTTCAATTTTTGTGGTTTCTTTTGGTATAGTTTTTTGAATTTTTTCTTTCTCCCCTTTCTTCTGGTCACTTGAGGCATTTTCTTTGTGCTTCTATTCTTTTATAAACAAGCCTCTAGGTGTTCCTTGCTCTACATCCACGGGTGTTCTCCTCAAGTTGTAGCCACCACTTTTGACCCTTGCCACAACACCCAATGTAAGGACCCTTTTTTATTCTTCAGTGGGTTTCCTTAACTTGAACTATGGTGTGGTGTTAGAAGCATAGGAAGTCTTGTCCCCATCATCCTCTTGATCAAAGAAATCTTCTTGTCAGACCATGTTGACATTGTATCTCTAGTTATTGACATCATACTCGAACCCTTCTTCAAAAGATGAGCATTCATCATCAATTTGATGAGGTCCCCACCCTAGCATATTTATGGTATGATCATCTCTTTTTTTCTCATGAGACCATTCATTCTCTTGTATGGGTTGGGATACTATGCAATATTTTGGTGCTTGTGGTAGGTTGTATGCCAAACACCATGGACCATTCTCCACCACATGTGTTCCATGTTTCTTCAAAGGGTCAGGGGTGTCCTTATTTAAATTTTGTCTTTGATTACTTTCCATCGATCTACCATCCTTCCACTTGGTGTGATAAGGCATGTCATGTAATCTTGGTCTTTCATTTCTATATTGGTTTTCCTACCTATTTTGGTAGTTGTTGGGATTTTGTGGAATTCTAATGTTATCTCTCTTGTTGATCATACCTATGGATTTTCTATTATTCTCAATATGTATAACAAATTTTTGGGCTTTTGTGAAGCTATTAGGGAATTTGTTTTTGAGCTCATATCTCTAAGTTTTAGGGTCAAATACTTTTAAAAAATGGATAGAGCCATTGAATCAGTGGGCTTCAATCCAAGTGATATTTTGTGGCATATTTTGGAGAATCTTTGGTTGAAATTGAAAACAAATTCATTTTGATGTTTTTGGATACTCATTAATTCATGTATGACAAAATATGGGGTGCATTGATTCTTGAAATCTAATGAGGAAGTAATTGAAGCATCAAGAAAGTTGTTAAACCAGTCCCTCACCTCGTCAACCAAAGACATCATGAATATCCTCATGAGAAAATCTTCATACTCGATACAAAATTCATGTACATTTATGCATTGAAATCCCTTATATGTTCTTCAGTTGTGATAGCATTGTTTCCAGAAAATTTTGGGATTGCAGTTCTTAAATCATTTCTGATTGTATATGGGCATATCGGGTGTTTGGATGATCCAGAGGATTTTTTTGTCAATTTTGAAATTCTCCATTTTTCTCTAGTTTCAACATCATCAAAAAGTGCTCGGGACCCTGACTCCAACACAACTCGAATGGAGTCAATCGGAGTCCCGGAGCTCAAGATATATATGGTCAAACCTCTGGTCAACTCTCAAAACCATGCTAGAAAAAAGGGAAAAAAAATAAAAGGTGTCAAAACCAGTCAAAGTTAGCACCATTGTGTAGTGCTGCTTGTCACAATTCTGACAGAGTTTGTTTCATGAAAAACAGAGTTTGTATGGTGAAGTTATGGAAGGTCAAAGATTGGGTCAAAGTTGCATGATGATGTTAGTGCCTAGTTAGCTCAACCACCAATTAGCCCTTGACACATGACATCACCTCATCACTCCAAATGGCAATATTATTGTTTTTTTTATAAAAAATAATAATAACAAAAAATATTAGAAAAAAGAAAAAGAAAAAGGGGGGTTGTTGTGGGGAATATTTATTTTAAAAAAATCAAATATTCCCCACCACTCTTTCCAAGGCTTAAAACTAGGAGGTGTACCTTAAAACAATGCTTAAAATAAGCTTTAAAATAAAGAAAATAAAACGCACTCCTAACTCCCAGGTATGCTTAATTGGGGCATATTTTTAGGGAGGAAAAAGTGGGATTTACTTGGTAAAACAATTAAAATCTCTTAAGCCTAAAATAATGATATTAGGAATATTATTCCTAATCTAAAGGGGAAAATTTTATTCATAAAACCTTATATAATTTATTATCCCAATTCAATAGGGAATAGATCCCTTAGATACATTCAATTGAAAAAAATATATCTTGAGGAATATTATCCTTCCGGGAGTTGTGAAAAGGGGGATATTTTTGAAAATTTTGCACTATGTAAGGGAGATTGGGTAGTTAATTGGTTTTACACCAATTTTGGTGATTTTGGGATATAAAAGGAGGTAGGAAAGGTGAGAGAAGTCAAGTAATTTTGGAAGAATTTTGCAAGTGTGAGAGATTATTTTCCTTGGAGAAATTATTATATTTTCGTGCTTTTGGAGAAGCTTGATTCCATGCACTTTGGAAGTGCATTTGTAGATTTCCTTGTAAACCAAGGGGAGGTTCTGTCAATGAATGTAACTAAATTTTAGGAGAAATAATTGGATCGGTCCACTCAATTGGAGAGGGTCCCAGAGACGTAGTCATTCTAAACGACGAACTTCGTTATCAATCTTCGTTTGCACTCTCTTTATCTCTCATTCTGTTCTTTCTTTAATTACTTTGTAATTTCATTATTTAAATTCTATTTGTGTGTTTAATTATAATTAAGCACTTTTGGTTTGTAATTGTTAATGTAAGAATTCAAAGCAAATTCCATAGATCCTTAAATTAGATCATTGGATAGATCCAATTGTATGTATCTATTTACATTTGGGGGTCTTTGTAAATAGGGGTTTTGGTTAGGTTGGTTGGGTTGGTACTGGGGTCCTTGATAATGAGGCATATATTGTTGTACATTTTGGTAAGGGTTCATATTACCTTGGATATTTTGAGGTACTTGATGTTGGTGGGGTGGGACATATTGTTAGTGAGGAGGTGGGTAGGTGTTGGTTGCATATTGGAAGATATTCTATGGTTGTGAATTTTGTGTTGAGAGACATTATTCTGCACATAATTGGTACTGTTTGGATTTCTTGTTGCATGGCAAGGCATCTTTGAAACCTTTGGAACACATATATTCTACTATGAACCTTGGAAGTTACTTGTGTTGGCATACCCACCCTGTCTATGGGGTGGTATATATTTTGAGTTACTAGTTGTGCCTTGAGACTCTACCTCTAGTAACTCTTGCTTTGCACGTTTCTCTTCCACCCTAAGCCTAGCTAACCGGGTTTGTTTTTGTATATTTTGAATATTTTGTAGTATCTCCTCAAAATTTCGTGTGTCCTTTTGTGGATTAATATGGGTTTCTATAGATATCATTTGTTCTATTGGTTGGTCTTGAATGTATTCACCATGTTGAAGTGCTAATCTATAATCATATTCTTCTTGGTTTCATATTATTTCATATTATCATTGTGCTGAAAGCTCATTCATTCTGAGGATCAGTCTCAAAGTAGTGAATACTATGATCCCTTGATGGATATCCTTGTCATTTTGGAATTCTAATCCATATAAAGAGCTAAAACTATTATGTGTAATGAGTGGCTATTTTGTTGTATCTTGTTGACCATTATGGTTATTGGTTTGTGTAACCTTTGGTTGACTTGATGTTGTCCTACCCCTATTGGCAGTAACCTTTGGAGGAGTTGATCCCTTTTTGTTTGTCCATTTTCCTTCATGGATTTCCTTTATGCAAAGATCTTCTGCCATCCATTTTAGGTGATATGGTAATTCTTTGGGGTCTTAGATCTAGTCTTTCTAATCTAATATTCAACTTATTAGTCATACACTGATCTTAAAGATTTGATAGAGTCGCCATCTACTTTTTCAAAGTAGGAAAATGAAATTGGTTTTAAGGTTCAGATGAAATTGTTATTGGTTATCCCACTGGAGTCTCCTTACTCAAGTACATGAAGGTGTAATTACAAAAATATGGATTTCTAGTTTGAAAATGTGATCTAAAATTTTTAATGACTTTATGAGGCAAGAATGTCTTCTATTGAATTTTCTCAAGTTGTCCCCAGTTGAGTCACCAATCTATTAGGTCTCAAAAATATAGGTTATAAACCTTGGGAGGATGCCAAGCTCTTTAGTAACATTTTTGGCTAATGAATAGAGTAAACCTATCTGGTTGATGACTCCCTACACTTTAGGCTCTGCTAAACCCAGGTAGGTGAACCTTGATGATTGATGCATATTTAAGAGTTGTGTGACTTAGTTGAATTTAGGGATCTACTAGTAGTGGCATAAAATGTGGAATATATGAAAACTTTAATAGCTACTCTTATTCCTAGTCCTAAAGTTTCAAGTGAGAAATATTTTATGAAAATTTGAAGTGAAATGGGTATGAAAAGTGCCTAATTCTATTGGGTTAATGGAGCCAAGATTTGTGTGATGTATGTGTCCTATTCCTAGATACAGTTTGAACTATTTGGAACTTCTATAAGTTTATGACTAGCATAAATGTGCAAGGATATAATTATCAGGTTCTTATCGATCCAAATGACCTTTTCTAGATTACTATGATTAATTAAGAAAATTTAATCCTTACTTGAAGGAGCCAATTAATTGAATCACTCAAGAACAACAAATGTGCCTTGATAAATTGAATATATACTTGATACACCAATTTAAATAATAAGGAAACATCAACCTTGGAGATAATCAAATAAAATTTATCAATTAACTCAACAAACAATTGACACCAGAATTGGAATACTAGTTAATTCTTCTTCTCCATTTATATTACTTTAAAATATGATACATTGTATATTAGAAGTCTTCTTTGCTATGAAATACTTGTGCTAATATTGCTGCTATTCTAATAATGATCCTAATCTAATATGATTTTGAAATTTGGCATTGGTTTCCCTTATATATGGGAAGCTACAAGCTTTAGGCCTTTACAAAAGGTTATGTTGTTTCTCTACTAAAACCTTAACAACTGTATTTTAGAAATAAACAAGAAATAATTGAGAAGTCAACAACAATTTGTGATGCACCATAATCCATTAGTACTCATCAGGTACCCATGATCACCAAAGATCGGTTACAGGTCCATACTCCATGATAAGCCATCAAATATCTCAAGACTTCGATAACCCCTGCTTCTCATTTTGTTTGAGTGATAAACAAGTTAACCTTAGACAAGTGCTTGATATATCATGTTTTGGCATTCACATCGACATTGCTAATGATATCCTTCATGGTGAATTCTAGAGTAAAAATTCATTCCAATTGTACATGTTCCTTTTCTATCACCCTTTCTTCCTCATTTATTTCATCAAGGGAAATTTGTAAATATTGAGTGAGTTCATCTTTACATATATCTTTTTTCTTTCAACTCCCCTTCATCGAAGAAATTTGATAGAGCCATACTCAAAGATTGATTGAAATCACTAATCTCTTGCATCAATACGGTGTAGAACTTATCATGCATATCCATTAATTCTTTATATTCCTGGAACACCTGTTCACCAATATCCTCTTTGTCTTCTATTTGTTCTTTTATTTCTTTCATTCCAAGGTGTAATCTATTGTGTTCTTGATAAGCTACAAATGTTTTACTGTGAATTATCTAGACTTTATCAATTATCTTAAGCACCTTTTCAAATCTCTTCTTTATTAATTTTGAAGCCATTTAAAACTTAGTAATTTTTAACTTCTTTCCTAATTCCTCATATTTTTGCTAAATTATTTCATTCTTTTGCTTCTAGTATGCGGTTTTAGACATGGCTTCAAGTACCTTTCTCTCACAGTCCACCAATGGAGAAAATATTTTAGAGGAAGATGGTAATTTATCTCTATAGTTAGTCACTTCTTGCTTTAGTCTCTCATTCCTAGAAGTGTGCCCCTTATTATCTCTTATTATCCTTTCAATTTGTGCTTTGGTGAACTTAGCAACATTAATATTCAATTCAGTTGTCTCAATAGGATCTATATCTCCTACTCATTGTACCAAAACGTGGCCAAAGACTTGATTGGGGCCATCAATAAGTGTGGGCCTCTTCCCTAGTGGGTATAGAGCCTATATTTTTAGAGTGGAATTATCTAGATTATACCTTGAGCCAGTATAAATTTTTCCACTAGCTTCATCTGTTATTTGCATAGTTTTATTTTCCCTTCTCCTGAAGCTGTGAAAGACTATGGCTAAATTAATGTCCCATCCTAGGTGAAGCATAACCCTAGCCTCCTATAGTAGTTCTTTTCCTCTCTTAGGGGTGATATTCTCCATCTCTTTGTCAAATTCCTCTTGTAGTTCTTTTAGAGCATCAACCTCCTACTCTAAACTAATTTCTTTCATTCTTTATCTGACCATTTTCCATTTGTATTCATAAATGAATGATTTAAAATCTAGGGTTTGAAAAAAAGCACTATCTGAAGTAAACTCTAAACTGGCACAGTGCCTCACATCATCAAAATTTTTATCTGAGGCTTCGAATAAGACTATACTCCTTTCTTGTGGTAATTCATATTGTGGGATGGTAGGAGCATTTACTTGTGCAACTTCATCCTCCTCTTCAATGTCATCTTCACATGTGATGGTAGTGTCAAATAAGAAGTTAACATATGGAGTGGGTTGTGGTGATGAATGAATTAGAGGCATTATGTTTCATCTTGCTTCTTAGAGTAGGTATCTCTCCTTTTCTCAAAGGCTATGAGAGGTACATCCTTTTTCAGGTCATCTTCATGGATGATCAATTGCTCAACTTTCTCTAGAGGATCCTATATGTTATAGAAAGCCTCTATATATGATGAACTATGGTTTTTCTTCCATTCCTCTGCCATCACCACCCTATTGTATGTAGCTCTCATTTTTGCAACTTAACTTCATCACAATTTCTAATCACATCATCAACAGAGAATTCATGTTCATATTTTTTCAATTTTTGTGTCATTTTAGCACTATGAATGAAGAGATCAAGATCAAAATTTTCTCTCTTATTTCCTTGTGGAATAATATAATAATCTAACTTTCTACCAATAGAGTCATATCCCTTCTTGGAAATAACAGTTAAATAACCAAAACATAAGGTCCCAGACATGAGGGACTATTTTCCATAACTTTTAAGGTGCATGTAATCAAAATAAGCCAACTTCCTTACTGTTTCCAAGTGAGCAACTTTGTTAGGGACTATTTTGCGTAGAAGGAATGGAGCTTTCTCAAACTCATACACTCTTATCATGGTACATTCATCATATGTGTACCAGTCTCCCCAATTGTGGCTGAATTTTCCCTTTGGATTCTTCTCCCTAGGTCTAAGAAATCTTTGTATTTCTGGAGACAAGTTGTAATCATGAGGATGACCAAACAAGCTTCACAAAATATTCTTCAAAGTACAAGTAATGGGGCCTCCCACACCTATTATCCCAAATTGAAGTTGAAATTTTTACTCATCTTATGTTTTCATCCTGTTGGGTGGAAATTCTATAATCCCTTTTAACATATTATAAAACTTTATTTCAGCCACAATTATGTGAGATAGAATCTCTCCTCTTGGAGAGGGGAGGAAAAATTATTACTACTTGTTTAAACTAAGGAAAACTAATAAAATATTTACAACAATCTACACTACAATAATGATATGGGGGTTTGTAACATTCATTATTCTCTCTTTTTTTAGAGAATATGTTTTACAATGTTTCACGATTTTAATCTTTGAATGCAATACAACTTCAAATAAAAAATTAAGTAGTAATTCCAATCTTCCTAACTTGTCAAAGAAAAGTCTAGGAATACCAATATGATAAAGACAAGTAACAAACAAGAAAGCTCATGGAGGCACAAAGTTGTTATGTAGTTTTTGATAGTGAATTCTTCAAAATAGTAACCAACATTGTAAAAGAAGCAGAAAGTCTTCGATATACTTCACAATTAGAACCATGAACAACATGAAAAATTATAAGCACAAAGTCTTATAGATAATTCACCAATAATATCAACAATATCACAATTTCAAGCAATGGATGTAGCTCAAAGTCTACACATATTTACTCGAAATCCCTTTAATCCCAATTACTAAACACTATCAATTCAATCAAATAACAAGATAATTGTGCCAACACAGAGTTTGGTGTGAAAATTAGCTTCTTTATTGATCAAAAATAGTTTCACAAAATTGAACTCAAAGTTTCAATATTGCTTCACAATTGGGCAACACTTCGTTGCATAAGATAAAGGTCCATAATACAAAGGAATCCTCTCATATTTATATATGGGAGAGGAGAGCTAATCTAGGAAAAACCCTTACTAACTAATTGAATTATTCAAAAGTGTTGTCTATGAGTATAGGAGAACATCTCCGTTTTTACATGTAATTAAATTTTTTAAAATGACATGTAAAATGTCAAAACCTATCTACATAAAACATGAAAATTCTAAAACTAGGAAATCTAATCTAAGGAAAAAATTAGCCTTCAATCTCATCGGAGGAGTCAATCTCAAGAATCCCCCTCTGAAACTGGTTTGTTCTGTAGGCACATGTATTATAAGCATACAAAACAAGGAAAATTTAGATTGGCCTTTACATGTGGTCCTGAGCCTCGAATTGTCCCCTGGAGTGCTCTTATTTCATCATTTTTCAAAAACCTTCAAAATGAATGTTTTGTTGATTTTCAGTCTCCATTAGTTAGATTTTTTTTCCCATGCAAGGGCGCTGATTTTTGGCACCCCTACGTGAGCATATGTTAAGAAAATTCTCTAAGTGTTGGAGCACTATTTTTCAATGCTTCTACAGTTCTCTCTCACTCAGTTATGTTGTAGCACTAATTTTTAGTTCTTTTGCAAGTCTTTGCATGCAAAGGTGGTGATTTTCACCACCTACGCTTTTTTCAGTTTTGGATGTTTTTGAATGTATAAGGGTGGAGAAAATCACTACCCCTACATCTTCCCACCCTCCACATGTGCAAAATTAATGTAACTTGAAGTTCATTAATGATGATTGTTGAGGTCTTTTTAAAGGCTTCTTAAGCCATTTTAATCTTGTTTTATTTTTGTTTAGCTTGCATTTTCATCTTCCTCTCCATCTTGTGTCTACTTCCTTGAGATTCCCTACGTGTTGAGAATATTGGAGGATCTTGTGCATTTTCTATTTTCTTCGTTAGTCTAGGGCACATGACCAACTTTCTTCAGGTATGTTTTGCATTTCTTTTCAGTTTCTTTTCACCATTGTCTTGTAGGGTTTGGTATTTGTTTGTGGTAAATTCTTACTATGATTTTCTTTGTATTTTCATTTGTTTTTTTTAAGTTTTTCTTGCCCCCATTTGAATCTCTATTCGCCTTTGCTTTCCTTGTTATGATATTAATACTCTAGGGTTTTCCATCGCTAGTTTTTTTTGTCATTTGGTTTATGGGCATTAATTTTTGATGCCATACCTTATGTTCTTTCCCAAAGTCACATGTGAAGAGGCGATAATTATTACCGCTAGCTCATCCATGATTTTCCATGTGTAATGGCATGAATTTTTAATGCCTTAACATTGCAAAATGAACACATGTCCAAGCGACAATTTTTTTCATTGCTTCATGAGTGATCTATTCCTAGATGTTGAGGTGGTAAAAATCACCACCTCAACATATATCTCAACAATCTTCAACTCTCACTTGCATGAGTGGGGTTTTTCACCGCTTCAACAAACATAACTTACATCCCTTAATGCAAAGGTGATAATTTTTTTTGCCTTAGTATGCAAGGATTTTGTATCCAAGCAAGTGATGAAGGGGCAGAGTTTTTCTCCACTTATACACAAAATTGACTTTCCTTGAGTTGTTAAGGCGCTAAAAAACAGCGCTTGTGCATAAAATCTTTCAAGCCTTCTCATAACATGTTGGAGTGCTATTTTTTAGTGCCTTTACAAGAAAAAGAAATTCTTCCAAGTGTAAGGGCACTGATTTTCAGTGCCCTTGCATAAATTTTTGAAAATTTTACTAACGCCCATAAACTTCTAAAAATGCATTCCAAGCTCAGTTTCGCCCACTTCACTCAATTTTTCTTGCTCCATTACTCACATCCATTTGCTAGTTTTCTCGCTTCCACTTCGTTCTCTTCCATAATTACATTGAAGCTTCCCAAATTGATGAAATTTCTCATATTTACATCTAATATGCAATGTCTTGAAAATTTTAGTAATTACATCTGAAGTGCAATACCCCATGCTGAAACCTCAATTTTTCCTACCTTTGCATAAAAATTGTTAAAGTCCACTCTTGCATACATTTTGATCTCTTGTGCCTAGATTGTAGATAATTTTGATCAAGTTCTTGCCTATCACCAAGCAAGAAGGCTTTGAAGTACAACCATAAAGTTCTTCCCATGTTTCAGTTTTTCAAAGAAGTGTTCATCAATGGTTCAAGAAGAATTTGAAGATGAAGCTTTCTCAATAGCTTCAATAAACAAAATTATGGATTTCCAGCTTATTCTAGATTTGAAAGGCACTGAAAAGCCTTCAATCTCATCGCAAGAGTCAATCTCAAGAATTCTCGTCATCTCCAAAGTACACTCCAATTCTAGATAGTGATGAAGTGCATGTCATAATGAAGTTTTCATGGAGAAAGATGTTGAAGAAGGCTACATTTTTCCTTAGATTAGATTTCCTAGTTTTAAGATTTTCATGCTTTATGTAGATAGGTTTTGATATTTTATGTCATTTTGAAAAATGTAATTACATGTAAAAATGGAGATGTTCTCCTATATTCATGGAAAACACCTTTGAATAAGTCAATTAGTTAGTTAGGGTTTTTCCTAGATTAGCTCTCCTCTCCAATCTATAAATATGAGAGGATTCCTTTGTATTATGGACCTTTATCTTATGCAATGAAGGGCTGCCCAATTGTGAAGCAATATTGAAACTTTGAGTTCATTTTTGTGAAACTATTTTTGATCAATAAAGAAGCTAAGTTTCACACCAAACTTTGTGTTGGGATAATTATCTTGTTATTTGATTGAATTGACAATGTTTACTAATTGGGATTAAATGGATTTTGAGTAAATTTATGTAGACTTTTAGCTACACCCATTGCTTGAAATCTGGATATTGATAATATTATTGATGAATTATATATAATAATTTGTGCTTATAATTCTTCATGTTGTTTTTGGTTCTAATTGTGAAGTATATCAAAGACTTTGTGCTTCTTTTACAACACTGGTTACTATTTTGAAGAATTGACTATCGGAAACTACAGAACGAATTTGTGCCTCCGTGAGATTTCTTGTTTGTTACTTGTATTGATCATACTGGTATTCCTAGAATTTTCTTTGACAAGTTAGGAATATTGGAATTACTGCTTAGTTTTTTATTTGAATCTGTATTGCATCTAGAGATTAAAATTGTGAAACATTGTAAAACATATTGTCTAAAAAAAGAGAGAATCATGAATGTGACACACCCCCATATCATTGTTGTAAATATTTGATTAGTTTTCCTTAGTTTCAATAAGCAGTAAGAAGGGTGCCTACCTTTCTAAGAGAAGATATTCTATCTCACATAACTATGGCTGGAATTAAGTTTTGTAATATATTAAAAGGGATTACATAATTTTCACCCAACACATCCTCATCTTGGTCCTTGATTCTTAAATCCTCTCCCAAAATTACCATGGATTGTCCCTCATATAAGATCATATGCATAAGTAAAGAATACCATTTGAAATTAATTGCATCACTGTTATTTTTTATGGAAGCAAGTGATGTGTTTATAACCTCTGCCAAATATTCTACATAGTCAAATGGTCTAGCATCTTGGTTTTGAATGCCTATAGTTAGGACCATAGGAGCTATAGCCATCTCAATAGGAACATCTATTCCTAGGACTTGTCTATCCGAGTAATAGGTATATGAATAATATTCTTCAAACAAATCTATAGAAAATGGAGGTTGTTCATCACTAGAAAATCTTTTGAGTTGATTTCTTGCATCCTGTGGTCTATGGAAAGGTAGTTTCCACCTTTTGTAACTTGTGTCCATAATATGGTATTCTTCCAGAAGATCTTTAATTCTCAGTGGAATTTTCATAGATGAATCCAATTGAAAAACCATAGAAATATAATCCCTGGTGATGGGGAGAAAATGTGACCCATCATGTGAATGAATCATCCTCGTTTTAGGGTTATACATTCTAGCTAGTACTTTGATCAATTCCACATTGATAAACACATTCGACATTACAAGCTTTCCTAAATTCATATTCCATGGATTTGACACAGGCTTATGCCTATACTTCTTTCTATAATGGTATATGAATATGTCATATCCTCTTTGTGGAGTCCACACATTTCCTAGGTTCTTTTGTTTATCTTCTAATTTCTCGGCTGAAGTATTTAACTGGGTTGTTGATCTGAACTTTGGTCTAGATCTGAGACATTGTTTAATTAAGTCTTGATTTAATGACCTTGTTTCTATTTTTTGTCTTTTTGCTTTGGGTTTTTTTGATGTTCCTTCCATTTTTAAAAAAAAATCCTAGTTCTTCTATAATTCAATCAAATTATGATAGAATCTTTAGTTGAGTCTTGGATAATTACTTGAACCAATGTCACCTCTTCTGAGCTTCTCACTATCGAGCAATCCCACATCCTTCAATTTTTAGTTCCACTTTGTTATCACTCTGAGATCTTATGAGAAAAATATAATCAAGTTTCAACACATATCAGTCGAGTCTAGTTCATAAATGTTGCTCCTACCCACTTGCTAATCAATGGTGGCATTAATATCAGTTGTCTCTTTGAAAGCTTCACCGGTCATGTCAGCCAGGTGAGAAGTACCTTTTCACTGTGTCTAAGAGACTACAATTCTACTCTCATTGATATCTCATTCTCTCTTCGATATCTTTGTGCCTTTATTTCGTTTTCATAGTTTCGAAGGGACATGCAATTAATTCTCTTCTATATCTTATAGTCTCTTTGAAAACACTCCCTCAGTGTTACTTTGGCATGTTCTCTATATTCCTCTTTTTGTTATCGGAGTGATCAAAGAGACTCTCATAAGTGTCTTCTTTAAATTTTTGATTCTAACACAATGCATGTAAAAAGAAAGTAATTTTTAAAATTTAAAAAAGATAATTTTCTGATTATACTATGCAAAAACCTGAAAATGATGTCTTTTTATTCCAATTTTGATTTCCAAATAATGCACTCAATTTGAATAATTATACTTAATAAAAATAATGATAGATTTTTTGATTTTTGAAACTAAAACCTAGATTTAATAGCAAATCAACATGAAGAATATAGAGAAAAATCACTACCCAAAAGTTTGAAACAACACCTATACAAAGACAGATTCTCCCTAGGGAAAATGGGTCTTAGCACAAGGGTTACAAAAAATTGAATTTTAGTTTGAAGTTTAGATCTAGGGTTTCTTGTTTCAGACTATAAACTATAATATCAGTGGTTGATTTTTCTAGATCTTGATGTCTAAATGCAAGTGAAATGAATGAAAATTGATGAATAATATGACACTTTTTGAAATGCAATTTTGACTCAATTTGTGAATATGAATGATTGAACATACACTAATATGCAAGGACTATGTAAAGTCAATGTACTATGCATGGAAATTTTTGAATTTTTTAGATTTTAAAGGATGCAAAATGAAAACCTGAAACCCTAAATGAGATGCAAACTAATGCAATTTTAAGAACCCTAAATGAGATGCCAATTTAATGCAATACAATGCTAACTAATGCAAATCCTAGATCTAGGATTTGAATGGACTTCAAATAAAAAAAATTAGTGCAAGAATGTTAGGTTCACCAAAATGAAATGATGGAAAATGAGGTACAATGAATAATGATGAAAAAAGGGGTATAATGCACATATATTCCTTAGTTCATTAGGAAAAAGAGATCCCCTAGGATAAGATTGAATTTCAACCCTTGGGTGAGTCAACCTTGGTGAAGATCTTGTTGTTTTCCTTATGACCTAGGACAGGGTAAACAAGCTTGAAACAACACTTTTGGGAGAAGGATGAAAAATAGTTAATGAATGAAGTTATGCAATGTAACACATGAAACCACTAAATTAAACCTTATTGTTATAGAATCTAGAAATAAATTACAGATTTGAGAAGGGTTTAATTTTATGCACCTGTCACAAAAAGGTTGTACTGAGTGAGTGTCCTCCTGGGACTCATTCACCCAAGGGTGAATGGGTCTTGCTACAAGGGTTGAAAAATTGCTTTGACAATCCTTTGGTCCTATGTCTGTACTCTCTATTCCCCTAGGTTTCATAGTTATAAATTTAGAAATAAATTTTGAAAGTGAGTTTACATGGCTTGACAACAACTTTGACAACTTTTGCAATTTTTATAATCTTTTGATAGATCTTCAAGCCTTCTTCAACCTAAGATCTACAAAACACACAAGAGGGAATTTTTTGGTTTTTTGGTGAATGGGGTTTTTCCTTGTTCAAACCCCATTTTGGTAATCAAACCTTGAATTGAAACAATGAAACATGAAAGGAATGATGAATGAACAAGTGCTATGTTGTAACTCACCAAACCCTTGATTTGAAACCCTTGAAGGACTGAAGTGGCTTGATCTCCAAGGTCTTGATCTTGCATGAAGTGGCTTGATTGATGATGTGATCTTGATGCTTGAATCTTGATTTGAAATTTGAAACCTACATCACAATGTTATCTCCAAAAACATGCTTGATGATTGACAACTTTGACATGATGCTTGAGAAATATTCTCTTGAATACCTTTGACAATAATCTTTTCTCTTGTGAAATTTTAATTGATGCTCTCATGAATTTCCTAGGATTTAAATTGATAAAAAGACCTTGCTTTTATAGATAATTTTCTAATTTCCCAAAAATTAAACATTACAAGCTGAAACTTAAAAATTGAATTTAGGACTTTAAGATGCTGCCAAAAAGATTTTTAAATTTGAATTTTTAATCTTAAAGGGGACCCATTCGCCCAAGGGCGAATGGGTCCTAACAAAAATTGCTAGGACCTATTCATTTTGGGGTGTTAAAAATGATAATTGGATTAATTAAATTATGATCCCCCTTTCGAAAATTGCAATTAATTAGGCTTGTAGATGCAAAGTAGGGCCAATTAGAGGCTTAATTAAGTCCAATTTATCAAGAGACCCAAATATAATGTGAAAATGTAAATGATTACATTTTTTGACACTACACTACCATTAGTGTTGTAGTAGAATGCATTGCTATTGTTGAAAGTATGAAAGCATATCCATGAGTTGTAAAGTCCGTGGAAATTTTTAAATGAATATACAAGTATGCAAGGAAAGGAAAGCGAAGGATACTTTAAGCAAGTTATGCAAAAACTTTGTGGGTCTTGGACAATTGTGTATTGGTCTTCGCTCAACTTGCTTGTACTGGTAGAATAGCCTAGTCTTGTATTGACACAAAAATGTATCAAGAGTATGTTAGAGAAAATAAAATAAGTATAATAAGAAAGAAAAAATGGATTGGTGATAAAATTTGCATGATGTAACCATGTGCACCTATAATTTTATGTATATTTTGAAATGTGAAAGTATATTGCATTATAATGGCATTTCTTGAAATAGACATACTACTTCCTTGCTGCCTAGAATAGTGGTTAAATTTTTGTATGCACATAGAGGATGTGTGAGTATATATTCATACTAAAATGGAAGATTATGATCATGGGAAGATGATAGAATAATGGGTGAGTGAGTTGACTAGAGACAACTTTAAATTAAAACCTGGATATGAGAGCTTAGCAGAGAAGAAACTGGATGTATGTAATAACTTTCCCAATTTTTGTTATGAGGATGAGTGGGTTAAATATGTGTTAAGCTGAATTCATGAGAAATTCATGTGGTTGGATATGTCACACATGATAAAAAAGGAATCAATTAGGGTTGTGCTCAAATGGACCAGTTTTGAAAATGAATTCCATGAAGAATGATGTGGCGATGAAGTTCACTGGAGTGAAGTTTGACAAACAATCCCTAATGGTGAAAGATATAGATGATCTGGCAGTGAAGTATGCATCTATGATGATTGGATACAAAAATTTCTATACAAATAGAGAGAACTCTGTGTTGGCCACCACAATCCACAAAACTCACTAGATGGTGAAGAAAGGTGAATACATTGATTTGTGTGAGCTTTTAAGACAACAGTTGATGGAGAAATTGTAGAAGACTAAGGAATAAAGGTACCAATTCTGGTATGGTACCCTAGTTATCTATTTTCTATTTTACTTTCTTAGAGAAGTTCCAAGAGAAAATAACATTTTATGGTTAGATAGTTTTCCAGTTTTTATTCAAATAAGAGATCATTTGAGAAGGTTAGGAAACCTAGAGACCAAAAATTCTATGTTGTGGGGTTTCTTCAAGAAATTTAAGGAAAAATACAAGAAAGGTAGAGAATCACAAAAAGTGTAGTTGAAAAATATAAGAATGATATAACCTTCATGGTTAGCAAAGATCACTTTATTATGGAAGTAGTTGGACTTTGAATAATTTGGGTTCTAGAGCTTGGATATGAGGTAGCTAAAGATGATCTTATCAATTTTGTAGAAGTTGTGTTGAGAAATCCAAGAGATCCATTTGTGGACAAATTTTGACACATATGTAGATAAAACTAGTTAAGTGAATCTAGAAAAGAACAAGAAAGATATTGAGAAGATGGAAACTCAGTTGGAGGTGATGGTGAACACTCCTAAGGGTTCTGCAGGGAAATCAAAAACTACTATTGTTGCTCTATAGGATACTTCAAATATAAGAATGTTAGTTAGGACCTTTTCCTCCCCTCCTACTATTAATAAGGCCTCCAAAAAAAATCCTACAAGAAGCTCAAAGAAGAAAGAAACATCTAACCCATTTGTGCAAAAAATGCCTCCTAAGAGGAGAAGAAAAGAGAAGTCCACTAGAGAGAGATACTTTAGCTATGAGGATGAGGAAGATGTAGATGAAGAAGGAACATAGTTGGTCTAGAAGAAGAAGTTTCAAGCCACTACAGAAGAGACAAGTGCAAAGAGAACACAAGTTGATATTGTTGACATTAAAAGTGAAGAAGTAGAGAAAGAAAAGAAAGTTTTTGTTTTTTTGAGAAGAGAAAAGAGTTCAACAAAAGGAGAAAAATATCCTAAAGGAAAGGAAAAGAGGAAAAAAAAGGCCCCTCCAATAAGGGAAAATAACCCCTTGAAATTTGAAGCATTGTTTAATAGAATTTCAGAATTTGGTCTCTTGGAAGAGACAACTAAAATGTATATGGAGCCTAATGATGAAGACAAGGCAACAATTGAGGAAGCTATTTTCAAGTATATGGTAACATTTGACACTAGCTTAGACAAGATTAAGGAACAATTGCCTGATGACTTGAAAAAATGTTTTAACTACAAGAAGGCAAGAAGCTATTGAAGAGGATGAAAAGATAAAGGATTTTTACTTGGAGAAGATTGGTTCTTCTCTAACACATGAAGATAGATGCAAATTGTCTAAATTGTACAACAAGAAATTCAGAAAAAAAATAAAGAGTCAACACTCTTATGAGTAGAGACAAATAAGACATTGAAAGATTGAATAATGAAACTTTGGGGAAGGTGGAAGAACTTGCTAAAGGGTTGGGAGTCCCTCTTGATAGTGAAAATAAAATGTAGCATAATACATCTATTTTGGAAAGCAATGAATCTAATATTGAACAAAATGAGCATGTTCCTAAAGATGAGAATGTATAGGAAGTCATGGTAACAGATGATGCCCCTCCTGATGTAGAGAATGTTGTTGAAGAAGAAAATCAAGATGATAAATAGAGTGTCTTGGAGAAAGATGAGGCTCAAAATTATCAGAATTTCCCCACTCTAGATATGGAGAAAGAAATTGAGCAGAGAGAAGAAGATAAAAAAGAAGTCCTAGACAAGATAGAGGCACAAAAAGAAGAAAAATTTCCTCCTTTGAATGATGAGAACTCTGCAAAAGAAGGAATGAATGATGACGAATGTTTTCTAGTGGAGATAAGGAGTGAGAAGAAGGAGAAAATACTAAATTTGTTGGGGAATCCTCTAGAGAAATTGGAGATTCTTTGAAACATTTTTTTGGATATGTACCTATAGTTTGAATTGGTGGTTTCTGCACAACTCCTACAGATTCCAATGCAACAAGGACATGTAGATATGGATAAGATTTATCCCCTTCACAAGTTACAACTTGGTGATGATTTCCATGTCTCCACGAGGAAGGAAATACTTCACACACACCAAGAGAATGTAAAATTGGTAAAAGAAGTAGTAAAGGTGTTGTAGGACAACATTCCCAGAGAAACCATTGATAATTCCTTATCTGACATATAAAATTTGAAGTTTTTAGATTCTTTTAAGGAATACTCTACTAGTTTAGAAGAAAAATTGGACAAGGAAATGAAAAAGAAGGTCAATGACAAGAGATTGATTGAGATTTCAGATAAATGTAGTGCAACAAATGGTAAGTTACAAGGTAACTTGAAGGAAGCTCAAAAATTCATGGAAGAAGCTAAAGTGTTGTTTCAATTTTGTTTGAAATGGCCTACTTCTACAAGGAGCATAAAAGATAAAATGGACTCAATTGAGTCACAAATTTCTCAGGTCTCTGATGCATATGATCTGACAAATGATGTAGATGATGCAACAAAAATAATAATTGAGAATCTACATGGTCAGTTCTTTCTACTATAAGAACAAAAAGAGAAGAGCATAATGCAGTACAGTCAAATCAAAGACTTGGTAAGTGCAAGACTTACATCCTTACCTAGAGTTGTAGTTACTACAGAGAAGGTGACACAAAAGGATCTGTTGTCCAGTTCTTCAGAAGAAGGAGAAGACCTCCATGTGCACTATGAAAGTCAAAATTCTTTGCTTTCCTTCATCAAGAAGGATTAAGAGGAAGATAAGAGAGACTGGGAGACACTCCTTGCCAAATTGAAGGTGTCCAACAAGGGTAAATTTTACCCTTTGATAGTTGAAGGTGTACATTTCTATTTTGTTTATGCAGTTTCTAATTTTCATATATATATATATATATATGTAGAAGTAGTTGATGGTGCTTCCATACATTTTATTTGGTGTGGAGCTTGATTAGTCTCCAAGTGGGAGCTTGTTGGTATGTGGTGACTGATCATGCAAATACTCTACACTCGTAATGTATCGTCAAGGTTTTCCTATTGACATGTCAAGGTTTTTTTCCTGCTGACACGTCGAGGATTTTTCCCACTGACACATCAAGGTTTTTCTGTTAACATGTCAAATGAAAAATGACCTTGTAAAACCCTAATTCTAGAAGGTTCGACAAAGCTTGTTATAAGCATCTGGGATGTATGTTGTGTAATGTTATTCGCGAGATTGTAATCTATTTTACACTGGATAATAAAATCATTAGGTGGCTGAGTTTCTGTGGATGTAGCCCATATTGGGTGAACCATGTTAAATTTCTATGTTGTTATTTTTGGGTTATTTAATCTGCATATAATTATTAATGTTTATTGCTTCAATCTGCCTAAATCCTAACACATTTTTGGTAAATAACATTGTTAGGGGTAGCCACTTTGATGTAAATATTTCCTAAGGGAGAGATTGTTGGATATTTATGTTGAGTATAAGAAAGAAGAAAAAAGTGTGAGATACTCTCATGTATATATATCTATCAGGGAGAGTGATATAGTGCTCCCTTTTCCCTTGATGTCAAAGGGGGGGAATGTTTTGGAACTTAATGTTTTGGGGGAGTAGTTTGAGCAGTTTTGCAGAGTGAGAGTGACTTTCCATCAATGAAAAAGGGGATATTGTTGGTATATTATTGGAAAAATGAGAATGATGATGTTTGGATATGTATGGTGTTGTCATAAATGCAAAAGTTTTCATCTAGAGAAGACCAAATGGTGTGGATAATTGGATATGCAATATCTTGTCATGGAATTTTGAGGTGTTGATGATGTGTATTGAAGGTGTGTAGATATAAATTTTCAAGTTTGTATGCCTTTCGTAGTTGAAGATATTGTTGAGAAAGTATCAACTGTGTAATAGTAGTGTTATTGGTACATAGTGCATATTGGAATGCTCTGCATTCCACCATGGATGAATATTATGATATGAGGTTTTTAGGAAGTTGTAGACATTGAAAAATGCCCTAATCATTATCATACACTTGAAACAGGTTAATTAACATCATTTTCTCTTTAACCCATCCTCTTTTCGCTTAATTAATTAAATTAGCCTAGCTATTTAATTAATTACCTCATTTTCATCTATTAGCCTAATTAATTTAATCAGGTTAATTCATCCCCCTTCATGCTAACATTTCATCTCATTAAATTAAATACATCAAAATATTTAATTTAATTTTCTAAGTCATCTTATTTAATTAAATAACCTTAAGTTATTTAATTAAATATCATTTCATCTCTCTCCCATTCATTAAATCATATAATTTAATGAATAAGCACTTCAATTTTTCTAATCCCCTAATTGCATGATTAAATATTGTTTAATTAGCAATTCAACTAACGTTCCTCTAAGAAAATGGAATATTCCCATAGAATATTCCTTATCCCTATTTTGCACAATTAAAACTTTGTTTTAATTTGCAAAATGCATTTTTCCTAACCCATGAGAATATTCCAAAAGAATATTCTTATTCCTTCATCATTTGAAAAAGGGATATTTTCACTTGGCTTCTTAAGCAAGTTTTAACCTTCAACCTTTTGAACAAGTCACCTTTGACCTGTGTAAACATGTCAAAAGTGTGTTTGGTTGAGGCAAGTGTGAACCCTTTATTAAAATTTCATCATGCACTCTCATCCGTTGATGAGAATCCATGATCCATGCCTCTCAGCTCCTTCATCTTGGACCACTGATTAATCTTTTTAATCTCAACCTTTCGTTCCTCATTTTCTCCCCTATAAATAGGTCACTATTTGGAGACAAATGGATTCATATTTCAATTGCAAACTTATGTTGTTGAATCTCATAGGCACTCACACTCATATTTACTCACTTTTAGCTTATTTTAGTTAGCTTTTAATTACATAATAGCTTAGAACATTCATTAATGGCTTCCATACATCTATCTTAGCTTGTATATGAATTAGGGTTTTCATCTTTTAGTATATATTTAGCTTAGATTAGATTAGCAATAACATAATTAGTGTGTTTTTACCATAAAATCATGGTAACTTATCTTGCATAATGTTCATTTTTAGCATAAACTAGGTTTTCATACATCAACTACAATGGTTTCATCGATTCTCTTCCATAAAATTGACTGAAATTGGCTCACTAATCATGGGATTGGGAAAGGGTCACCGTTTCACATCAACACAACACCAATTCAAAAATAGGATAAGTTTCAAATGGGTTAGATTAAGAATTTAACTTTTTTCTTAGTTTGTAGCTTTCAATTTGAGTAAAATTCTTAGTTTAGATTTCCAATTTGAATGATCTTGTTTGTAGATGCAGGTATTTTTGGAAAAGTTATGCTACAATTCATCATGAATCAAGTGTAATAGACACTCACTGACATTTCCTCGTCTCACATTCTGATGCTTGGAGGGAAAACTGTTAACACTTTTTTAGCTTGGATTTCATTTTTCATGTTACAGTGACACTCAAAATGAAAACAATGACGCCATTTGAAGAGTATCATCATATAGCAACACCATCACAATTTGAAATCTTGATGCCAAATTAATGCACTAGCACTGATTTAAATCTTGTGAAGAATATTTAATCTGGAGGTATCAAAAAGTTCAATCGATGACGCTAAATTTCACCAGAGTGATGCTAATAAATTTCAAACCGGGACACCACTATGAGAAGCGGCACTAGACAAAATTGTGACACTATTGTGCTCACTATTATTGTTGTAGAGTGATACTCATTTTCACCAGAGCGACGCCCATACTTCAAACTACAACAATACCATGTTCAGTGATGCCCAACCAAGGTAAGAAATTTTATGCTTGTTGTTTCGACATGTGATTTAATTTCTTTGATTTATCTGACCACTAATGCATGTATGACTGTGTTCTAGTTGTTAGAATAACATGGTTTTGCAGGTTTAAAGACACAGAGTGAAAGTGAAGAAAGATTTTCTATCTTAAAAATTCTATAATTGTAACAAGCATTTGACACTTTGGGGCAATTATAACCCAATTTTATGCTTTCTAATTTTTTCTTTAGGAAACAAACTAGATTTCAATTGGGTTTAAAATGAATGCTCAAAGTTGGATAAAATTGAACCTTCACATCATCATTTTATTTTGGGCTTAAAATTGAACAAGCAACTTCATTTTTCAATTGGTGCTTAAAACAAACTCATCATCACTGCTTTGAAGAGTTAAAATTTACAACTGTTTGTTATCTTTTGTGGTTTTCAACATTGTTAGTGGATGTGTATGCAATTCTCTCATGCCATTGGCGATCTTGAGAAACATAAACATTCCTTAACACTTTGAAAAATCACCTACATCTTTCAATTTGGATTAAACTAAACCCCCTTGCGAGTGTGAGACAAAGGAATAGCATTTGTTCTCTCTTTGTTCATGCAAGCAAAGATGATCAAACTACGGATTTACTTTCTTGCTATTGTTTCTCTTTAGACAGTCTACCTTGGTGGGAAAAAGCACTCACCCCAAGGGAATGACTCAAGTGATAATGGGCTAAAGCCAAGCTCTTCCAATGACTATATAAAAATGTGTTGTGACAAAAGTCATTAACAATAGGTGCAAATGTGTCATACCGACAAGTTTCACCCATAGTATCCGTGTGATACATAAAAAAAATTCCTTAGGGAAAGGACTGGGAGGCCTCTTGATTCTCCATAATCTTGAGCTAATCTTGCCGCATGTATGGCCACTTCAAATGGAAGTCCTTACTACAAATCCTTTGTTTAGCAAGCCAAAATCCTAAAATATTTGTTGGTGCAAGAATGGTCATTCTAAAGCTACCCCACATTTATACTATTCAATTGTAGAAAAAAAAAATCCTTTTAACCTCTAGATTTTAAGGATTTTGAGATTTGGTGGTCTCGAGAAGTGTGTGTCGTGGAGGGGATCCAGTGTTTACAAATCTCTAATTATTCACATTGTCTAGTGTTTGAAGAAATCCAAGTGGGGACTCAACAAATATGGCCATTTCTATCCTAGGATTGTAAATGATTGTGAGTCAGTTTAACACTTTGCTTGGTTTCAAAATGGTACAAAAACAAACATTCCCTTTCATCCTCAAAATTTCAAACACTTTGGCTTAAATATGGACTTCTTGAGTTAGCCTTGATATTACTACTTTTCCTAAGGATTTATCCTTAATGATTTATAAATATCTTGACATTAATCTCAAACCCATATTTTCCCAAAGACAATATAGGAAATTATGGCTTTAACCTCATGATTTTCACAAAATGGACATTGTGGAAGTTATGATGTTTTGGACATAAACATCTAGTTTGAAAACATAATCAAGACAAGTGTTTGTAAAATCAATTCACTTAAGCAAAGATAAATTGATAAACGAACCCCACATGACTATTTGGAGACTGATCGCTTTTGTTGAAAAACATGATCTTCCAGGTGCTATAATTCAACCAAACTTTGAGCTCATTAATGGTGAACAAACCAATCTCATTAATAGTTTGAGAAACTTCACTATGGAAACAAAGGAAACAAATACATAGTGGAGAAACACAACAACCATTTTAGATGAAGAGGAACAAGCTGATATTGAGGTTAGAAGGCCCATATTACCACCACCTACATGGCAATAAATATCTTCCTTTCTTTGATAAACTTAAACTGTTTTCACATGACCTCACATAAAATCAAGATCGCTAAGGTAAGGTCTACAGGTTGTCATTTTAGACTTAGGCATCTCACTCCAAAAGCTCTCAAGAAACACCTTTTAACACTTCACAAGAATATAAACAAGTTGGTAGCAAAATTTTATAGACATGCTTCAAGGTATAGTCTAGAATTATATGCATTCTTTTGGAGTTAAAATCTTGATCTTTTTACATGATACCGAACTCCTATAAATGATTCATCGAACAATAAAAATCTATAGGGGAAGATCTCCATCCCAGCATTGAAAACGTAGATATCATACTGCATAATTCAGTAGGAAGTGGGCTTCAATACTCTATCGAAACCGTTACCGCTTGATAATAAAATTTTATGATTGAGCTAGGAGAATCCGAACATGTCTAAACATTCCCATCCATCCTCTCATCTAAATCAACAGTGGTTCTTTAGGATTGAAACATTTTAGAGGTCTAGCATCATTCTCACTACCTTGATCTTGTCAAAACAAAGGTTCAGTTTAGGTCAATTTTGGGTCAAACATTTCACCCACCCTTCATCAAATTTCATCCTTCACTTCATCCAACTTTGCAAAAAATTGAGTACACCAACACTTTGTGACTTAAACATCAATCAAACCAACTAATAACTTAGCTACTTTGTATGTGAAATGTACCCTTTTCTAGGCACTTAGCTAAGTTATCATTTTTGAACTAGTTCATCTTGAAGGTCATGAGTCTACCCTAAATATTTACAAGTTCATAAGAATCCTTTATCCTAACATCAAAGCATCAAGACTGAGTCAAAAGTGTTGTTTCCAAATGATTTCAAAGATCACTCTCCACATCATCCATCTTTTCATCTGACACTATCACAATTGCTCCTAAAAGACTTAGAGCGTCCCTTTTACCCATATTTGAGTCAAATAGAGAGTTAAACATCACAAATCACAAAAAAACTCTCCCACAGGTGACGCAACATTTATGGTAAAGACAAGATCACAACACAAGAGAATCATGGAGAAAACCAAAGTTACATTTACCTCAAGTGATTCAAATCCTTTAGAATTTGATCCTAGAATTCATGTTACCCTATCACAACAACAATCATCTCGTTCAGGACCATATGAAATTGAAGATGTCATGAATAATCCATTTGAGATTACTAGGGAAGAAATTATGAAACATCAAGCCTTTGAAAATGTAGCTCCTATCTCCCTAACATTTGCAGCACATAATTTAACACAACATTTCACAACTCCATCACTAGGGATAAATCAAACCTACATTCCTAGTCTTACAACTAGCCTTGCTAAAGATTTTTATCACACCTCACCATTTGAAAGTAGTACACTTGTAGGTACTCTTGACGCTAATCCTCCACCTCCAACAACCACTTGGACACCTACTTTTGGCGCTCCTCCTATTCCCAAAGCTCCAAAATAGCTACACACACCGCTTGAACTTCATTATTCCACAACCATTTCAAAATTTAAGGGACACCCTTCTTCATCCACACCTATAAGTACCACAAGTGTGCCCACCATCATGCAAAGCTGTATAGACCAAGTATCTCAAAACAATGCACAAGGGCATGTAAAAAATATATCACAAAACCAATCCTTAATGCAAATAGGGACATCTTTATCCAACCCTCCGGTGGGTTCATCCATCCCATCTACCTTTCCCACCTCATACACCATCAATCCACCTCAAAAAAATCCCTTTATTATGAGTTCACTCAATCGAGGAAGTACCTTGATCACAAATACCTTGTTTACATCTTTTACACAAGGAAATCCTCAAAACATAGGATAAGGGAATCTTTTCAATCAATGGACTCAAGGTCCTAGTGTGTCATTTCTAGTGCAAAATTTAATGACATCATCCTCATCTTTTCCCACAGTTCCCTTTACTGTGTCAAATCAATCAGGACCTCAAACATACATTCCTCCACCTCATTCTACCATCTTACAAGGAATGATTAATCAAGGGAATCCTCCACGTCTCACCAACAATCTACTACCCACTGAAAACATCAATATCCATAATCTTCCATCGATGTATCAACAACCACCTAATCCCACATTACAAGCACATGCTTTAGATTTACAACAAGAACAACAAGCCATCCAACAACAACAACAAAAATCAGCTTTAGCATAACAACATCAAGCACAACAAGCAACCTTAGCACAACAACACCATCAAGCACAACAAACAACCTTAGCACAACAACAACATCAAGAACAACAATCAACCTTAGCACAAAAACAATGACAACAACAACAAGTAACCTTAGTAGCAGAACAAGCAACACAACAACAACATCAAGCACAATAAGTAGCCTTATTAGCACACCAACAACAACAAGCCCAACAACAAGCTCAACAATAGGCCCAACAAAAGCAACAATGTTCCTATTATCCTCATTTAAACATCATCAATCCAAATGCATTGGGAACATTTCCATCACTTTCACAAATTCTCACACCATCATACCTCCCATACAACTCATTTGTCATACCACCATATGTTCCTCCACCGAACCCACAAGATGATCTAGCATCACAATTGAAATACAAGACCTTTGCATGGGCAAGACAAAGAAACATCATACATATAAATAGTGTCCTTATCCATTTGACCAAAACATAGCAATGGTACCATTTCCTCCTGGTTTCAAAATTCCAAAATTTAACAAATATAAAGGGAGAGGAAGTCTTGTGGACCATATCAAAGAATTTAACATCATGTGCATGGAAGTGGCTTACAATGATTCATATATAATGCATCTCTTCCCTCGAAGTTTAATAGGTCATGCTATGGATTGGTTTTCTCATTTTCCTCCCAATATCAAGACTTTTCAAGAAATAATTGATAAATTCATCAATCACTATTTCAATCTTGACATGGACATTAGTCTATAAAAATTATACACTCTTAGGCAAAATCAAGGAGAAACTTTCATTAATTTCTTACAACGATGGAGACAAAGAGCTAGTAAAACAGGTGGCCTCTTCCTGATGAACAACAAGTAGGAATCATCATAGCCAATCTAGATCAAAATCTATCATTCCACTTGAAAATGCAGTGCATTACATCATATGATGAACTTGTCCCTAGATCCCTTAACATTGAGAGAGCCTTAACCTCACAAGGAAATACTCGAGCTTAGAAAGACAACTGTCCTTCAACTAGTTCAACTGAGAAACCTCATGTATGGGCTAAGAACAAAAATGTAACAAATGATGGTGTGGTAGATGCTAAGTTAGTCCTAAATGATCCTAGACATAATAATAATCAAGTTGCCAACATCCAGCCAACTGTACAACAAACAACACCTCCTCAGAAAAACTAGATCAATAACACTGGCATGAAACAAAGGAAAAACACAAATATGAACAATTATCCCAAATGCAAGTACACATAGTTATCATAACCCATCAAAACAATCATGAAGAAATTGGTAGAGTCAAATATAATAACACTTCCCAACTTTGAAAACTACCAAGAACCACAAGAGAAGCCATCCTGGTACAATGAGCGTGATATATGTGACTTTCAAAAAATCAAAGGGCATAAAACAACAAACTACATGAAACTCAAGAATATCATCCAAGATCTCATAGAAAATGATACCATATCTATTGAGGTACTAGTTGGGAATCAGGATCTTAAGATATACAAGAACCCTATACCAGATCATAACAAAGCAAATAACAATGAAAAAGCTAAGGATTACACCAATGTACAACGTACCTATTCCAATGTAGTTTCCTCCTATGATAGTGTTATCATTGTTGTTACCATCAAAGGAACTAGCATGGAATATGGAGTCACCACATGGTGTGGAAAACAACCATTCAAGGAATCCCATCTCAATCTAGGACATAGCCTAATTTCCCCACATCTAATCCTAGCAAGTACAATATTCTAGATCAACTTAAGTAGACCCCTACATAAATATCAATCTTAGAACTCTTAAGGTTATCAAGAACGGGTATCACAGGGAATCATTACACTTCCAATCCAAGTGGGACCTCTTATTGCAGAAACTACATGCCAAGTGCTTGATCTTGATCTTCCCTATAAAATACTACTTGGTTGACCCTAGATCCATGCTCTAAAAGTTGTAGCCTCAACCTATCATCAGTGTGTGAAGTTTCCTTTTGAAGGCAGAGAAATCACTATCTATGGAGATCCTAAGCCTTTCTACTATTGCAAAAGTCTTGAGGCCAAGTTCTATAAGATCCCCAAAATACCCAAAAATGATGAAGGGCCTACACCAACAAGCTCATTTATTGACCCATCATCCCTAGCCTCTACCTCAACAACAAAAATTTCCATTGTGCAGAGTATACCTAATGTCAAAGTAGTGATCTAGGATGATGGTTGTGGAAACTAAAAACTATTGAAAGACACCTTTGTCTTGTGAAAGTTACCTATTTCTCCTCAATCTCATGGGAAACCCACATCTAGCACCAAAGAACCTGAAACAATCAAGATGGTAGCCACTACCTTCACAAAATGGGGAGATTTGAATCAAGAAGATGTTAATGAGGAAGATATCTCTAAAATCCTCTATCAAGATGAATGACCTATTCCTGTTCTTCCCATGGAAGATGATAACAAAGGCCTACAACTCATGCAAAATTGGGCATTTAACAAAAATGAAAAGCTAGGACAAAATGAAAATGGTTTACTAGAACCCATTGTTCCTAAGAAACGAATAAATAATATGGGTTTGGGTTGTGCTACTAGCAAGGTCACACTTATTGGCAAAGGTATTTCCACTAAAAGAGCCGAGGCTTCCTCTTGGTCACCTACATCGCATGATACAACCTTAGATGACTTTCCCCTTGATGTTGCTGACTTATTTGAGAATAACACCCTCTTATGATATCCATGACATCCTTTGTTTCAAGAAACCAACCAACTGAAATAAACCTAGTATACCCACAACTCATTGACATGGACCAATAAGGACCATCTATTCAAGATTTATTCAAAAATGATGAAGTGATCTCAAAATTCATGGGACTTCATGACAAATTATCATAGGAAGATCACAAAGCAGGCTTCGACATAGAGCTCAATACAAGGGAATACTATGGGGAGATGATTGAATCCTTCAATCACAAAATAAATGAAATGCAACTAACATGCATATCCTTGAGTGAAAACCACCTAGTGGCACTCTCTGATCCTAAAATAGTAAAAAAAAAGGATGCATCCAATGGTGAAAACCTTTATGAGGTGCCCAAGGATGAGGGATTCAATCTCCCCCTTAGTGTAATGCATCTAGAGAATTCAACAATACTAGAAAAAAAGGCCACTCCAATCAATGTGGGAATAGAGCAAGAACCTAAGATCACTTTTTATGCTGAATCCTTGTTATCTGAAGAACAAAATAATCTCATAGCATTCCTCAAAGAGTGAAGAGCTAACTTTGCATGGTCATACATAGATATGCCAGACCTTGATCTAGAAGTGGTTGTGCATCACTTAGTAGTCTATCTTGAATCCAAACTAGTTAAACAAAAATTAAGAAAGATGCATCCTCAGATAACACTCTTGGTCAAACTAGAATTACAAAAGCTTCTTGACGTTGGATTCATCAAACTAATAGATTATCCTGAGTTGGTTTCAAACCTAGTACCAGTCTCAAAACCCACTATGGGCATCAAAATATGTACTGATTTCAAAAATTTGAACAAGGCATGTTTGAAGGATGATTTCCCTCTTCCCAACATTGATCTCATTATGGACTTAATAGTTGGGCATGAAATGTTGTCACTCATGGATGATTTTTTAGGCTATAATCAAATCATAATTGCCAAGGAGGATTAACACAAAACTGCATTCACTTGTCCATGGGGAACCTATTGCTGGAATGTGATGCCATTTGGGTTAAAGAATGTAGGTGCAACCTACAAAGAGAAATGACCCTCATCTTTTAGGACATGATCCAAAAAATAGTTGAAGATTATGTGGAGGATAATTTAGAAAAACTAAAAAAGAGAAGTGAGTGCATACAAGTCTTAGGACCTATCTTTGATAAGCTTGAACAATACAAGGTATGACTAAATCTAAAAAAGTGTGTGTTCAGGGTCACATCAGGGAAATGTCTTGGCTTCATTGTTTTGCAAAGAGGGATATAAATTGATTCAACAAAGGTAAAAGCTATCTTGGATATGGAGCCACTGCAAATACTAAAGCACATGAGAGGGTTACAAGGAAGATTGTAGTCCATTAGAAGGTTCATAGCCCAACTATTAGATAAAATTCACCCCTTTTCGCATATCCTCCATAAAGGGATAGCCTGCAAGTGGGATGACAAGTGTGACAAATCTTTCTAGTAGATCAAATATTATTTACTAACACCTCCAATGCTCATGCTGCTGATACTGAACAAGCCACCGATCCTGTACATCTCAACAATTCCAACAACACTAGGACCTATTTTAGCACAACACGATGAAAACAAAAAGGAAAGAGCCATCTACTACATCAACAAAACCTTGGTGGGTTATGAGATGAAATATTCACCCATTGAGAAGGCATGCCTAGTAGTAGTTTTTGCTTCACAAAAATTTAGGCACTATATGTTGGTGCATAAAATAAAAATCATTGCAAAGATTGATCCATTAAAATATTTGTTATCCAAAGCAAACCTCACAGGACGAATGGATAAATGGGTGATGATATTAACAAAATTTGACATACAATATGTGGAGCACAAAGTAATCAAAGGACAAGTGATCATAGGCCAACTAGCAGAAGCACCTATCTATGTTGAGAACCCTTTAATAAGGCACAACACTTGCTGAAGGTTTTGCAAATGGGGTAACAACTCAAGCGGGCTTAACCTTGGAGAAAACTCCCTGGTTAAGCGCACTTGAGTTGGAGTAGTACTGGGATGGGTGACCTCCCGAGACGGACCAGTGCTTCACCTCTATGAGCATCACCTAGATGCAATGAGTGCTAAGTGGACCATTCGATATCATGAGAGATGGGTTCTTGTTGAACCACTACTCATGAAACATGGGTCAATGAGTTTGACTCAAAACTACACGGTTGAATCCTGATAGCAATATCATAATTTGACACGCTATGGAAAAATACCTCCTACTTATCAATTAACAAGCTAAAGGGGCTCTATTATGAATGGTTCATAAGGCACAACACTTGCTGAAGGTTTTGCAAATGGGTAACAACTCAAGCGGGCTTAACCTTGGAGAAAACTCCCGGTTAAGCGCTTGAGTTGGAGTACTGGGATGGGTGACCTCCCGGGACGGACCAGTGCTTCACCTCTGTGAGCATCACCTAGATGCAATGAGTGCTAAGTGGACCATTCGATATCATGAGAGATGGGTTCTTGTTGAACCACTACTCATGAAACATGGGTCAATGAGTTTGACTCAAAACTACACGATTGAATCCTGATAGCAATATCATAATTTGACACGTTGTGGGAAAATACCTCCTACTTATCAACCCTTTAATATCTGAGTTTCCTAATGAATCAGTGTTCCTTATCAATCTCACAGCTCAGTGGAAGATGTAATTGATGGATCGTTCACCCAACATGGATTAGGAGTAGGCATTAGGAATTCTTTTCATCACTCCTCAAGGTAATTATATCCCAAAGTCATAGAGGCTATCATTTCCATGTACCAACAACATTATTGAGTATGAAGCCTTGATCACAAGACTAAGGATAGTAGTTCAGTGGCAGATTCAAGAGATGAAAGTCTATGAAGACTCACAGCTGGTTATCAACCAAGTCAATGACAACTATCAAATTAAAGATGACAAGGTCACTCCTTACAAGAAGATGGTGGAGAATCTCAAGGATCTTTTTATAGACATAACTTTTGAGTAGATTCCTCACATGAACAATAGAGCATCAAATTCCATGGAAACAATTGGATCACTACTAGACATGCCAAACAACATCCTCAAATGTGAATTCTTGGTAGAACAACTTCTCATACCAAGTTTTTAAATCCTTGAATTTGAATTCACGTGCGTCATTGTTGGTCCTGGATCCATGTGGTACCATGACATATTTGCTTACCTTAAAAGAGGAAATCTACCATCAGATATCACCCTGAACCTTAAAAATAACTTTGTTAAAAAAGCATCCCAATTTGTGATCTTAGGTGATACCCTTTACCGATAAAGCATCAAAGGGACATTACTACGATGCCTTAACCAAGAGGAAGCCTTAACTGCTTTAACAAAAATACATGATGGCATATGTGGGTCCCATTCTAGTGGTATGACATTAGCTAGGAAATCGTTGAGGACATGGTACTATTGGCCAAGCATGGAAAAGAAGCTCATTAGTATGTATGAAAATGCATCCAGTGTCAATAAAATGGAGATCTGATTCATGCTCTAGCTCAAGAATTGCAACCAATGATCACACCATGGCCTTTTTCGTAGTGGGGACTGAACCTCATAGGAAAAATCATTCCAACCTCCTCCAATGGTCATAATTTTATCATAACCACAATTGAGTACTTTACTAAGTTGGTTGAAGCCATTCCTATGATCTACATAATAGGGAAGTAGATAGCCAACTTTATCTTGAATTACCTATTTTTCCATTATGGTGTTCCACAAACTCTTATCTCAGATAATGGAACCCCTTTTAAAAATTAAGATGTGAAAGAGTTGTGCCAAAAATTCAATATCCAACACCAATTCTCTACCCCGTACTAACCCCAAGGCAATGGCCAAGTGGAGACTGCAAACAAAACTATCCTAAAAATCCTAAAGAAAATAGTGAATGAAGCTGGTCGTGACTGGCATCTGCAACTAAATCCTGCTTTTTGGGCTTATCAAACCAGTATCCGCACACTTATAGGTGCAACCCCTTTTTACCTGGTCTATGGATCAAAATCCATCTTTCCTATTGAGGTTGAGCTCCCATCATTGCGAGTATCACTGTAGAACTTGATAACTGAGGAAGAATATAGAGTGTCTCGACTGAATGAGATGGAATTCTTGGATGAACATCATCTTGATGCCCTTAATCATTTTCATGTATATCAAAATCGACTGAAACAAAGATATAAAAAGAGAATCAAATGTCAGTCGTTCTAGGTAGGAGATCTAGTCTTAAAGCAGAATTAGAAGAACTTTCCAGATCAAGACAACAAAGGAAAGTTTGAGCCTAATTGGTTGGGTCCCTTTGTCATCACAAAAAGCTACAAATCAGGAGCATACCAACTATCAACACCTGAAGGTGAACCCTTGCAGGAGCCAACCAATAGCTTGCATCTCAAAAAATTTTATGCCTAATCTTGAAGGGTGTAAATCAAAAAATACAAAAAAAATAAAAAAATGATCAAAAATCCAAAAAAAAAAGAAAAAGGATTGAGAAAGTAAAGAAAAAATAATCATCCTTTAGTGAAAACCACTACGGTGGTGCTTTGGGCAAGTACCTTGGTGAAAACTTGGAAAATAGGTGCCTTGCGTAAATAAAGTATCTCCATCTATTCTTTGACTCTTTTGTCCTATCATTCTTTGCACCACCATTTATCCCCCATCTGCATCCTTATCATGGCTTGACACTGTGAGGTATCATGAACCCTTTAGCACTACTTGGAAAATTCCAAAGGTCAATCTATCCTACCTTTATCAAAGTAGTCTAACATGTCACACTAGGGACATTTTGTTATGAGTCATATCAGGTTCTTGTATATCTTGAGGTCATGTCTTATTAGAAAACACCAAAAAAATTCATAAAATCTTATCTTAGAAAATCCAAAAACATTTACAAAATCCTATATAGCTAAAATCCAAAAAAAAAAAAAAATTGCAAAGGAAAAATCCAAAACATCCAAAAAACATCAAAAAACCCTAAAAAGGTCAAGCATCAAAAATCCAAAAACCAAAGTCCTCTTGTTAGACTACAGGTATTTGAGCTTGAATGTAGGAAAGGCCATCATTGATGTGCCCCTGAGACACCCTAGGTCAGTCCTTTAGGAGTCCGTCATAATAAACTGGTGTCTTTCACCAATTCATATCTTCATCTTGTAAATAGGTCAAGTCATTCAAACTATGTGGTCTCTGCGTGTATAACGTAGGCAAGGATTATCTTTGATCAACCCTCGAGGCCCCTAGGATAGGTCTTTAGGTTAGGTTCTTGGTCGAAACTTGGAATATCTCAGAAAACCCATAAACATCCAAATATTCTAGAAAACACAAAAACATTTGAAACTTGAAAATCCAAAAACATTAGAAAAATTCAAAAGACCTAAAAATCCTTGAATATCTCAGAAAACCCTAATCAACTTTCAGAAATCCAAAAAATTCGCATAAACTTTCAAAAAGATGAAAAACATCCTCAAAACATTTTAGAAAATAACAAAAACTTGAAATATTCTAGAAAATCCAAAACCCATCCATCCCATCTCGCTTACACCCACAATAAACTTTCACCCATGATAAATCGATCATCACCTTCAACCTTTGGCGAAAAAAATAGGAAAAAAGTGTAACAAGTCGTAAAGTGTGAACCTAAAAGTCAAAATCTAAAGTCTAGATCATAGGTAAATGCATCAGTGGAGTTTATAGCAATGACTCATCTTAACATCATCGTCCTAACATCAAACAACCCTTTGATCAACATGTCCTAGAGGATGTATCCTTCCAATGATGGACATTAGTATCAAATATCACTTTAGCTAAACTTAAACTAGGCAAGAGCTATAGATAACACTAACTGTTTGTATTTGATCTTTTCTTATGATTTATCTTAATGACCCATTCCGAGGACCTCTCAATGATTTCTAAAAAAATGATTTAGAGAGAAAGGAATGGGTCATCGATCATTATCTTTCACTTGTTGTTCTTGTGGATAATCTTGTAAAATAATCTTGGTGAATACTTGCTTAGTTGTGTGTAGGAAGGTTGTTTAGGGTATGTTTTTGACTATTGTGTATGCTTTGGTCCAATATTTTCTAAGCTTCTAACTTGCATTCCAATGATGTTTCTGTATGTCAAGATGTGAACATGAACTATCCTATCTATTTGTCGAGTCAAAGTCCATTACACTAGATACAACATCATCCTGGTTATCAATACCTTGATGCATCATGTCTATGTGTTATATCAAACAATAAGGAATGACAAAAAAATCCCAATCCCGAAGTTTGAGCAACTCATCCTACATTTTACATTGTCTTGTCACCATCAATGGATCAAGGATTTGTTGGATCTTTTGAAGCAATCATCACAATCAATAGTCATTCATTTTGTATTATTCTATCCTCTCTTCATGCTAAATTGGTATCATGATAGTTAACAAAAACATCTTCAATGCATCCACCCTGCATCCACAAACCATCAACATACATGCATCTCATAATCATAAAACATCCATTATCATAATCATTGCATTGCACATCATACATTCTGCATAATCATTTGAGTTGTGATGAATAATAGAGATTTGTTATTTTAATCATCTTAAATCATTGCATATCATAGGCATTTGCATCCATACATCCACATGCATACATTGTCATCATAAAAATACATAGAAAATATACAAAAGAAATGCATCCACATCATTTGCATCCATCCATATCATGATCATCGCATATCACATACACATAAAAAAAATTCCATCCATACATGATAAAGTATAAGTAGATTAGATCATAAATCATCTACATTCATATCATATATATATCAAAAAATGAGTGTCATGGTACAAAATATGGATCAATGTATGAACATCAATCAAACAATATCCACGAGGCTATCAAAAAGGATCCCATGAATTTATATATGTGATAAAGAATGGGGAAAAATTAGAGTGTCTATACGTAATAGCTAGTCCTGATGGATGCTACCTATTGGATGTTGCTGATATGTGGTTGTCATTGATGTCAACACTATTAGCATTAATGTGTTTAAGGTTGTATATGTCGAGGATATTGAGAAAATTGTAATAAAATATGTTACAGGTTGTCAGTGGTGCAGTGGAGTTCAGTATTTCCAACATACTAATGGCCAACTCAGTATATTGATGATAAGAGGTTGTGGATTATAGGTTTTTTTGTCGAGTATATCTAGTTTATCCACATGAAGTTTTAGAGATCCGCATGAAGATTTGATCGAGTCATGAGTATTTGTGCTCTGATAGTTGTTCAGTTTTTCTAGTTGGTGTTCCTAAAAGAAGATGATGTAATTCTAGTAACTTGAGTTGTTGCAAATTCTTCTGCGGTAATTCATGATGCTTGTGGATGTTTCTAGATCATTCTCTATCTATGTTGTTGGTTCACATTGATTGTTGTGCTCACGATTGGTGATTTTCTTTTGTGAGTTCATGTTTTTCATGTTCTTGGCCGATAGGGTGATTGTAGCGTGTTGTGGATATTTGAGGAATAATTTTTGAAGGTGTTTCATGTTCGAGGACTTTGTTTTGGGTCCTTAATATGTTGTGGCTGACTTTGGTTGATTCACATTGTAAATTTTTTATTGATTGGGCTGACAGTTTGTACATGTTTTATATTTTGTTGAAGCCGACATGTAGATGATGTTATCCCTAGTTGTAGTTATATATAAGTGATTGTTTATATTATTTGTATGTATGTGATGTGAAGTGTGTGAGTGCTATGTTCAAATAATGTTCAAATATTTTGAAGGAAGAATTTAAAGTGTGAAGAAGATTGAGAATATTTTTATGTGCTTAATTGGAATTGTAATCATGCATTAGCAGATGTTATTCTCTTAGTTCAAATCTTGCGGATGTAATCCAAATATTTCTATAAGACAGTGAGTCTTCCTTGGGCATTAAGCCTTTTTGTATTTGAGCAATGAGCTCTAGGAAGTGTGCTTGAATGCATGTGCATTCCCCATTTATAATTCTTTTATACTTTTAACAGAGTATAATCTTGTGGACTAATCTCCACCGTGGTTTTTCCCCTAACAAGGTTTCCATGTAAAAAATCTTGGTGTTATGTGTGTTTCTGATATGGTGATGATTTATGCTTTCATGTTTATTTATCAGATCTAAGAATAAGTCTATTAAGTATAATTTATGTGACAACTGATTCACCCCCCCTCTCAGTTGTTTTCCCTTGTGTTTCCAACAATTGGTATTAGAGTAGGTTCCTTGGAAGAAGTTTAATAGCTTTAGGTGATCCAGGATGGAGACATATAAGAAGGATAGTTTGAGATTTGATGGAACAAATTATTCTCTATGGAAGACTCAAATGGAGTGGCATCTGAGATGCATTGGTAAATATTTTTGGAACATTACAAAGAATAGGTATATCATCCCATAGAATGGTCCTTCTACTTCTACTAAGATTAAGGATGTCGAGTACAATATCAAGGCTAAGGAAGAATTTTTGAGTGCTCTGACTGATTCTGAGATGAAAAATGTAATGGATCTGAAGACTACTTATGAGATCTGAAAAAAATTGGAAACTTTGTATGGAGGTGATACCCATATGAAGATTGCTAAGCTGCAAATTTTGAAAGGGAAATATGAAACATTGAGAATGGGTGAAGATGAGAACATCACTTCTTTTATGCAGAGAGTGAATGAACTTGTGTGTAATATCAGATGTGCTAGTGGAACATTGGAAGAATAAGAGATTGTTGCTAGAGTGCTTAGATCCTTGCATGTTGCATACAAACACAAAGTTGCTGCTATTGAGGAGATCTAGACTGTGACAAATGTAACCAGAGACATGTTGATTGGTAAGCTTTCTACTTTTGAGTTAAGTGAGTTTGGTGATGCTCTTCCTAAGACAAAATCTGCATTCAAAACTACTATCTCAAGAAAAGATAAGTAGAGATATGATCTGGGAAAAATTTATTCTAAAAAGGTGTTCAAGTATGAGGAGGAAATGAGAGAGATTGAAGAAGAAGAGAGAAAACTAGATGAGCTTGAAGTGTTTATTTTCAAGAGAGTATCCAGAGGAGAAGGTAAGTATAAAGGGAAATTTCCTCTTAAATGTTTTTCTTGCAATAAGATAGGTCATTTATCCTCAAGTTGTCTAGAAAGAGTTCTTAAGACAAGACCTAACAAGCCTAGATTCCAAAGAAAGTGTTATTATGCTGCTGATGAAGGTGTGACAAATGATGAATCTGATAAAGGGAATATAAGCTAGGATGAATGGGTATTTATTGCTATCAAGGAAAATGATCCAGTACCTACTGAATCTGGTAGTTGCATGAATGTGGAGAAAGCTTTGGTGGCCAGAGTTGAAGAAAAGGATGAATGGGTGATTGATAGTGGATGCTCTCATTACATGACAGGTGATAAAAGTAAATTTGTGAGCTTGGAAAAGTATGATGGTGGTGTTGTAAGATTTGGTGATGACAAAGCTAGTGTAATCCGTGGCAGAGGATCCATTTCTCTTGATGGTAAGAATAATACCAATGGTGTTCTATATGTGGAAGGTTTAAAGCATAATATTTTAAGTGTTGGACAAATGGTTGACAAGGGATACAATCTTCAATTCAAGAATGGAAAGTGTAGAATATTGGGGAGTTCCAGAAACGTGATTGCATCTGTTACAAAAACAAAAGGTAATATCTTTCACCTGAATGTTGCTGGTAAAAGTTGTCTGATTTCTCAAGTTGATGAAATTTGGTTGTGGCATAGGAGATTGTGTCATGTAAACTCTAACAATATTATCAAGATAAGCTCTACTCAAGCAGTGAGATCTTCCTGAGTTGGTAAAGCCTACTAATACTATATGCAAGGAATGTCAGTTAGGGAAGAAAACTAGATTTTCATTTCAAAGAAAACAACATTGTTCAAATGAAGTGTTGGAGCTTGTGCATACTAATTTGTGTGGTCCTTCTAAAGTTATAATTTTACAAGGAGATAGGTATTTCATGTTACTTTTTGATGATTATTCTAGATTGATGTGGGTTGCTTTCTTAAGGGAAAAATTTGAAGCTCTAGAGAAATTCAAGATCTTTAAGGCTATGGTTGAGACAGAGACAAGTCTAAAGATTAAATGTCTGAGATTAGATAGAGGTGGTGAATTCACCTCCCATGAGTTTAATTATTTTTGTGAAGAGCATGGGATAAAGAGACAATTATCTACCTCATGGAACCCTTAGCAAAATGGAGTTGTGGAAAGGAAGAACATGACAATTCAAGAAGCTACTAGGAAAATGATGCTAGAAGGAAATGTTCCTCATATCTAATGGAGAGAAGCTATAAGTACTTCTGTCTCCACTCTCAACTGGGTACATATCAAAGGTGATACCAGTAAGACCCCTCATGAGCTATGGTTTGGTCATAAACCTACTATTAGATATTTCAAAATCTTAGGGAGTAAATTCTATATGAAAAGAGATGAAGATATAAGAAAGTTTGATGCTAGAGGCGATGAAGGAATATTTCTTAGTTATTCTACTAAAATTAAAGCCTATCGGTGCTTCAATAAGAGATTGAGGAAAGTAGTTGAAAGTGATAATGTAAAGGTTGATAAAGACATAGTTAGACCATCCAAAACCTGTGGATATGATTAAGATGATCAGAATAACAGTTCAGTTCAGACTCAAAATCAATTACAGATCATTATAGAGGAAGAAACTAGTGAAAGCGCATAAGTGATATCACAAGAGCCTGAAGTTCAATAAAATTGTAAGACTCCAAGGTATGTAAGACTAAATCATTCAAAAGATCAAATTATAGGTGATAAGAACAAAGGTCTTCAAACTAGGAGAAGAATTGTAGAAGAATATTGTTTGATCTCAAAGACTGAGCCTAATAGTGTCAATGAAGCATGTAAAGATGAAAATTGGATGGAAGCAATGAAAGAAGAGCTACAAAAATTTGAGAAGAATGATACATGGATTCTTGTTCCTATCCCTAAGGACATAAATGTAATTGGAACTAAATGGGACTTTCAAAACAAACTGAATGAGGAAGGTGAAGTTAGAAAAAAAGCAAGACTAGTGCGTAAAGGATATTCCCAGATGGAAGGAATTGAATTTGAAGAAAATTTTGCTCTTGTTGCTAGGATTGAAACTCTGAGACTATTTCTTGCTTATGTTTCTTACAAAAATTTCAAGGTTTATCAGATGGATGTCAAGTCAACATTTCTAAATAGTGAATTGGAAGAAGTGTATATTGAGCAACCTGATGGATTTCAATTGATTGATTAGGGAGACATGGTTTTTTGATTGAAGAAAGCATTGTATGGACTTTAGCAAGCCCCAAGAGCATGGTATGCCAGATTGGATAAGTATTTGCTAAAGCTTGGATTTAATAAAGGAACTGTTGATAGTAATTTGTATTTCAAGATTGATCATGGTAAAGATTTGATTGTTGAAGTCTTTGTTGATGATATCATTTTTGGAGGAGATGATAGTTTGTGCATGAAGTTTGCTGATGAGATGCAGAGTGAGTTTGAGATGTTTATGATTGGAGAAATGGAATTCTTTTTGGGATTGCAAATTACACAATTAGATAGAGGAATCTTTATATCTTAGTCTAAGTATGTGAAATAATTGCTAAAGAAGTTTGGTATGGAAGATTCAAAGCCAATTGGTACACCTATGGTGACCGGATGTAAGTTGACTCAAGATGATGATTCTCCTAAAGAAAATTAGACTAGATATAGATCCATGATTGGTGGATTGATCTATTTGACTCAAAATAGACCTGATATCATGAATGTTGTATGCATTTTTTCTAGATTTCAAGCTGATCCTAAGGAATCTCATGTGATAGCTGTGAAGAGGATTTTCAGATACTTGAAGGGGACAATTGATTTTGGCCTATGGTATCCTAAAGAAGGTGACCTTAATTTGAGTGCCTTTACTAATGCTGATTGGGCAGGAGATGTGGATGACAGAAAGAGACTAGTGGTGGTGCATTTTTCTTAGGAAAGAAGTTGATTTCATGGTTAAGTAAGAAGCAAAATGCCATTTCCTTATCTATTACAGAGGAAGAATACATTGCTGCTACTAACAATTGTACTCAATTATTATGGATGAAGCAGATGTTGAAATATATCAGAGTTGTGTATGATGAACCTATTGCTATATTCTATGATAGTTCAAGTGCAATTAACATTTCTAAGAATTTTGTGCTGCATTCAAAAACCAAGTATATATCTATCAAGTTTCACTTTTTGAGAGAGAAGGTGAGTGAAAAGGAAGTTAGATTGGAGTATGTGCCCACTAAGGAACAAATTTCATATATCTTTACCAAGCCTTTTCCTAAGGATACTTTTGAGTGTCTCAGAGGGAAGCTAGGGGTGATTAACCCTCCTAATTAGAATTAAGATGCATTGACTTGCATCAATCTATGCATTTCATAATCATATCTTGATCTTGATTGATGTTGTGGTGGCTATTACTCAGGGGGAGTAGTTAGATGTTTAGATATGTGGTTTAGAGCTTGTGTGGAGAAAGATAATGTGTATCTTTGTCATTGATGTCAAAGGGGGAGAAGAGTCATGTGAAAGAGTTAAGGAGAAAAAGAGTCAAAATCAAAGGGGGAGAAAGTGCTAAGAGAAAGTTGCGTTGATGGTGTTTTTCACATCATGTGTTGCCATTAATTCCAAAGGGGGAGATTGTTAGATGTTGCTGATATGTGGTTGTAATTGATGTCAACACTATTAGCATTAATGAGGCTGTATATGTCGAGGATATTGAGAAAATTGTAATAAAATATGTTACAGGTTGTCAGTGGTGCAGTGGAGTTCAGTATGGCCAACATACTAATGGCCAACATACTAATGGAAAACTCAGTATATTTATGATAAGAGGTTGTGGATTAAAGGGTTTGTTGTTGAGTATATCTATTTTATCCATGTGAAGTTTCAGAGATCCACATGAAGATTTGATCAAGTTATGAATATCTGTGTTCTGGCAGTTGTTCAATTGTTCTAGTTGGTGTTCCTGAAAGAAGATGATGTGATTCTAGTAACTTGAGCTATTGTGGATGCTTTTGTGGTGATTCATGATGCTTTTGGATGTTTCTAGATCATTATCTATCTATGTTGTTGGTCCACATTGATCGTTGTGCTCGCAATTGGTGATTTTCTTTTGTGAGTTCATGTTTTTCATGTTCTTGGCCAACAGGGTGATTGTAGTGTGTTGTGGATCTTTGAGGAATAATTTTTGAAGGCGTTTCATGTTTGAGGACTTTGTTTCAAGTCCTTAACATGTTGTGGCTAACTTTGGTTGATTCACATTGTAAATTTTTTATTGATTTGGGCCGACAGTTTGTATATGTTTTATATTTTGTTGAAGCTGACATGTAGATGATGTTATCCCTAGTTGCAGATATATATAAGTGATTGTTTATATCATTTGTATGTATGTGATGCAAAGTTTGTGAGTGCTATGTGTGAATAATGTTCAAATATTATGAAGGAAGAAGTAAAGTGTGAAGAAGAGTGAGCAGATGTTTATGTGCTTAACCGAAACTTTAATTAGGCATTAGCAGATGCTATTCTCTCAGTTCAAATCGTGTGGATGTAATTTGAATCTTTTTGTAAGACAATGAGTCTTCCTTGGGAAGTAAGCCTTTCTGTATTTCAGTGGTGAGCTCTAGGAAGTGTGATTGAATGCATTTGCATTCCCCATTTATAATTCTTTTATACTTTTAACAAGGTATAATCTTGTGGACTAATCTCCACCTTGGTTTTTCCCCTAATAGGGTTTCCATGTAAAAAATCTTGGTGTTATGTTGTTTTTGACATGGTGATGATTTATGCTTTCATGTTTATTTATTAGATCTAAGAATAAGTTTATTAAGTATAATTTATGTGACAACTGGTTCACCCCCCCTCTCAGTTGTCTGCGCTTGTGTTGCCAACATTACCCTCTCCAGCCTGCCTCTTAGGTTGATCCTTTGCTCGCAGTCATGCATCATTCTATTGCAAATAATGTACCTATCTCAATGCCACTGGTACATCATGATGATATTGTTGCCTATAATATGCAGTCTCTGTAACTACCTCTCTATACAACCGCATTGACATTGTCTGACCATGAGTGGCCACCATCATCGCCTCAATCTACTGATGTAGAGCAACCTCCTGGTCTCTCTCTCATTTCATAACCTGTACTCATTATAATGCCTGATCTCTCTCAACTATGACTGCAACCACCTATTATTGTGCATGGTCTTGCTTAGCAGTAAGACCCAAAACCTATTGGTGGGCCCAATCTCGCTCACCAATCAATATCTGCACCTGCTGCAGTTGTTGTATCTATGCATCCTGAGCATTTGGTGGTGGTGGTGGTCCGTCCTGAGGCTATACCTATGGTTGTACCTATGAAGGCTACTATATAATTGGTGGATCCCCCCAAAACCTGACCATCTTGGTCATCTTGGCACCCTATCCTTTGCCTCTCCCTGCTCCTCTTCCTTTGGGTCTCCCTCTGGGAGGAACACCTGTTGGATCTATTAATTGTCGGGGAGGATCAAACCAAGCATCATATGGAGGAATAGTCTGAGCTACCTCATGTCCCTAATCATATGATTAAGGCTGAGCCACCAAATTTCTAAAGTTCTCTACTACCTCAAGAGCTAGGATAGTCGGTCTCCATGTGGGAACCTCTTGTGCCAATCTCGCAAAAAATTCCCTATATGCATCATCAGGTCTATCTTGGACCTCTCTGAACTACTAGACTACCTCGTCTAGTAGATATCTCTTAATAATATGGTGCTATCGATCCTGCATGTATCAGGTCTACTTGGAAAAATATAGCTATTGAATATCATCAAACCATGGTGACATCTATAGCCATGGGCACCGGTGGAAAGCTGTAATATCATCAATCACCCATTGCCAATATAGTATCCCAATATATCCAGTGTGCCTCAGAGTGATGGCACCTTTGTATCTCCAAATAACAGGATCATTTGACTCCATGTCTACCATCTAAACAATAGGCCAAAGCACGACGATGTGCTCCCATGCCCAAATATGTAGCAAAGTCACCCCTACACCAATATCTCTCCCATCATAATAGAAAAAATCATGCAAATCATGATACAAGGAGGATAGCATCATGAGCCCCCATGCAAAAAGTGTCCTCCTATACAACATGTAATGCCATGCCAAGCCCCATCCTGGGTCGAATTCTCCGCTACGCCTATCAAGAGCCACCAAACTTGAAATGATGGCTGCGACGAACAATCTGAAGGTTGTCACATGATTGCTATATGAATTGAGGTTGATCTATGTTGTAACCAAAGTGATCTGATCCATCTCCATAACCTTAAGACAAGTATCAAACCTGACATTAGTGTCATAAATCACATGATCTCCATGAATGGGAAAACATAGTATCTGCCAAACATCCTCCAAATTCACCATTGCCTCACCTATCGAAAGGTGAAAAGATGAGCTCTTGTTGTGCCATCTCTCACATAGAGCAATCATCATCGCTAAGTGTTTCTGAATCACAGGTGCATATGCGACATACCAAAGGATGATCTCTCCTAGGAGCTCTTGGCACAACTCTAATAAATCATCTAGTCTCTCTAAAATAGTGTTCCTGTGCTCCCATGAAATTAGTAGTGGAAAGACCTCTTGCATCCACGAAGCGCACAACATTAGGAAATCAAGGAAATTTGACTCAATTTGAAATTTATAGCTCAGAACTCACAATATCATTGCTATCTTCAATAACTTCGCTATATTCAAATTTCAAATTGTGACACCCAAAGAATTTAAAATTACAAATTGAAAAATGTGTCACCAAATAAATTAGTGTCGTGATTTAACCTTTAGCAAACCCTAACCCTAATTTCTAAATCGGAAAGTGCGTCACCATACAAGAATGCATCACCATTCAAAATTAGAAACCCTAATTTTAAATCACGAATAGTGTCACCATATAAATATGCATCGCTATACTTCATTTGGGCATCACTATATAGTGACATCGCTAAAGATTAAATTTAAAAGCATAATAAATGCATCAAAAATTCAAATTTCAAATCAGCTTTGGAGTTACATACTCCCAGTCCTACGCCTAGAAGCCGCTGGAACTCTCGAACTCGGTTAGAGATGTGCCTGGGAAGCTCTCGACATGCCATTTCGCCAGAGGGTCAGAGCTCAAAAAATCAAGAATCTCTTAAGTGTGAATGCACAAATGAATTAAAAGTGACCCTTCTTGGCTTATTTAAGCTAGAAAATTAGGGTTTTTCAATTTAACCTTAAAGATAGGGTTTATCATCATTTTCACCAAGTTTTCCAATCTAGACCTAATTTTGCATCATTTTTTACATTTTTTGCATTATTCTTGCATCTTGGAGCCTTTCTGGATCCTTGGGGAAACTTTTCATCTTTGTTGAGAAATTAACCCAAAATTCAAAATTTTCACCTGATTTCTCAAGGGGGTAGGGAATCAGCGTTATCCTTCCATTGGGGCATCTAAAAAATAAAAAATAATTATTTTATTTTATTTAGGCAATAGTTTTAATCCAAAAAGTGTTATTCTTTGAACCAAAGTAGTAGGTACCTTGCTTCAAAGAGGGGAAAAATGTAGACACTGAAAAATGTCCTAATTGTTACCATACACTTGAAACAGGTTAATTAACAACATTTCCTCTTTTTTCTTAATTAATTAAATTAACCTAGCTATTTAATTAATTGCCTCATTTTCATCTATTGGCCTAATTAATTTAATCAGGTTAATTCATCCCCCTTCATGCTAGCATTCTCTTTCTTTCTAGATAGCAAGTCTTCCATTCTATAATCTCTATTGTAACTGGTTATGATATATATTGTGAGCTAATCCTCATCATGGTTTTTCCCTTTCAAATGTTTTTCACATAAATTTGATGTTCTTGTGTTCCTTGATGTGATGCATGCTTTATATGTTTCATTCTATTATTGCAAGTTTAATGTGATACATTGAATGAATGTTTAAATGGATGAAGTTAATGAATTTTAGTGAATATTGATTCACCCCCCTTCTCAGTATTCATTAATTATAATTTAGAATAATAAATACCATAATACATTTTTTGTACATATGGGTAAGTGCAAGAAGTTGGGTTCATGAAGAGGGGAAGTTTTTGCCAAAAAAAATGTCAATAGGAAAGGGTACCCATTTAGGAATGAGATCCCAAGCTGAAATTCAAATAGGTACCCATTACACTTAGGGTACCTATTAGGAAATGAGTACCCATTTCATAAAGCTATTGACTTTTTAAAAAAAATGTTTGTTAGTATTTTTTTCCTACACTTTTGCAGATTGAGAGCAACTAGGGAAAAATGAGTACCCATTTTTGGAGCTATTTACACCTCGAGATTGTGCTTTCCGCCTCCTCCCTTCCACGTGGTAAGTTTTAGCAACCTCCAGGTTAGAATTTATGGTTTTATACTATATATTTAATATTTATAGTTTGTAATTAGGGTCTACATTTTAGGTATATAATTTAACATTTATAGTTTGAAATTACATGGTTTATATTTTAATTTATTTTGATTTTCATCATTAGGATGAAATTTATAGCTCACAAAACCCATTTCTATTTAAATATATTCAAAATTAAAATAATGGATGTACAATAAAATTGTAAAGAATAATACCTCCTAAAAGATATAGAAACCAAAACCTAACGTAGACATAAAAACTAAAACCTTAAAACCCTAAACCATAAACCCTAAATCACAAACCCTAAACCTTGAAACCAAATATATATAATAAGATGAGATAAGGATATGAGTTTACAATATGCTCAAATTACACACCTATTGATAGGAAATTCATAGCTTGAAAGATATACATTTAGCTATCTGTCACACTAGGACATGGATATGGACATGGGTAATGATCTCTCATGTGTTCATGTTATAATAAAATTATGCTCTTTTACCTATTCTATGATGTCATAATTTTTATCTAATTTATCATACTTAAATTAAGAAAAAATTCTTTTATATTGGTACATTAGATAATGAACTCATTTTAATTATGTATTTCTAATTATAATTTATGTCAAATTAAAATTACATTCAATCTTAAATTGGTTATTTTTTCATTCACTTGCATTTAATTATGATCCATTGCTCATATCCTCCCCCCTTGAATCTTTGATCCTCATTCCTATACTAATTGGAATTTCCTCCTCAACCCTTACTCACTTCCACAATTTTTATCTCTTGATACCCAACATAAATATGATCATACACCTTCTTTAACCCCTTCTCTATGATACATTAAACATGAGGATTCTAAAGAATATAAGAAAATAAATGTTTTTTCAAGGATTTCATATAAAATTTTCACTAGATTCAAGAAGTTTATGATGAACATTTGAATAATCCTATTGATAATAATTTTTCTATATATTTAATATGTCTAATTAAATTCTAATATACATATATATGATATTGTCTTAAAAATTCAACACAAAGCATTCTAAAATTAATGTGCAATCTTCTATGTATGTACATTATAGATTATATTTTCTCTAAAGGCTTCTCTTAGTTTCTTACAATCACCCCTATGTTCATAATAAAAATCTCATGTACACTTTGTCTTTTTAGATCGTAGGCTACATTGTAGAAACATTAGAGTCATATATGTTCACTCTTAACACAAATATTTCCTTGATGGCTCATGGGAAAATAGATGTATGTCTAGGTACATATCCCATTTTTATTATTAATTATAATTATAATTTTCTTTAGATCTAAATAAATCCACTTAAGTACCCCAATCTGCAAATTTTTCACATATCCATATAGCCCATTAAAATAAGTGCTAATGATTTCTCAATTCAATGATTAATTCTAAATGCTTATATGTAGGAAAAGTAATTGCAATTTACAAAAAAAATAAAAAATTAAATTTTAGCATCTTTCTCATCATGTGTGTCAATGTATCATTCATATGAATCACTTCCTCATTATTTAAATGATTTCTTAAATATGTTTTCCATTCAATCTTCATCCCTCACCCATTCATTTTCCAATACATTTGGTGAATCTTCTTTTGTTTATTTTTGTCATCATGCACAAGTTATCAAGCATTTTTTAAAGCAACCCAATGCAACATATCCTAATATATTTAATCCAACTCACTCTTCTCTCTTATAAAATTCGTTCCAACATCAACTCAAATATTTCTAATAGCATGGGCTCCTTATATTACTGTTAGGGTTGCTCCACTTATTAATCCAATAGTAGTATATGTAGGGATCCTCTCAAACAATATATGATCAAGCCCTATGTTTGAAAGATATACATAGCTATATCCCTCATGTTAGGGTATGGATATGCCATACCAAATAATAATCAACTAAATTGTACCCAACCACCATAATTAAATATAGTAATATTTATATAGTTTCTAGAGTGTAACTTAATAAGTGTAGTTCATCCTAGTTAAAATTATATAAATGGATAGCGATGTGGGGTTACATCATCCCTATTACCTTAATTCCTCATCTTTAAACAAATTTATTATTAATAGGTACATCCATTCTAGTTGACATATAGAAATTTAATCATGAATTATACAATTTAATTTTCATTACCATATTGAACTTGTAAATACATCTTAAGTATTAATATTCTAATATATCACACTTTTATATGACCTCCTAGTTATGATTACATATATTATGAATTACTCTATGAACCTCATTAGTTCTAAATTACTTTTCAAAAATATTATTATTATTCTCAATTTAAATTTATTCACATTGCAACTTAGTTAATTTATGTTTTACTCTAGACTAACTATACATTTCCCTTAATGACATTTATATAAATTTACTTCAAATTACACATCAATGTCAATTTATACTTTATGCTATATCATAGGATATAATATCCTCATTTAACATATTTTCACTTATTTTTTCTTCATCAAGTCATAATCATGTGTAAGAACACTACTTACCTTATGCCACTATAACATTCATCATGTAAAAATGATCTCCACCTAAGTAAATTTAAATTCACCTCTATAAAAATAGATTAGTTTGATGGTCCATTTAAAAATAAGATCGATTAAATAAACTTTCCACTTCAAAGGATGTTTTATGTTGTTCAAAATTAAACTCTAGTATAAATATTATATAATGAAAATTATTTGACATAATTGATGAAGATAATGTTCAATACCACTTAGTCAATATTAAAACATAACAAAAATGCGAAATTTTAGGTACACTATTTAACCAAAGTGAAATAAAGGAAAAGGGATCCCTAAAAGGGAGTGGTTGAAAAGGGGGGGACACCTCAAACACGCCTTTTCCATAATTTCATTAGAAAAAGAGATCTCCCAAGGATAAGATTGAATTTCAACCTTGAGATGAGTCAACCCTATTGGGAAGGATCTATTGTTTTATTATGACAAAAATGATTGATTGACTATTTTGGGAGATAAATTTAAATGCATTAAAAAACTCAATTGTGTAACCTAATATTTCAAATGTAGAGTATTATGATAACATAAATAGAAACAATAACTTGCAAGTAGATCTGAGAAGGGAATAATGGTATGTACCTAACACCAAAGGTTGGTTTTAAACACTATTGAAGGAAAAATTCACCCTAGGGAAAATGGGTCTTTGTATAGGGGTCCAAAATCTGCTTTTATAGTCTTTAGATCCTGGATCTAGGCTTAACTATCGAAAAGATAAAAATAAATGGGTAAGTGCACCAAGATGGTTCGCAAAAAAGGGGCTTAAGTGGCCACTTTTTTTCTGAAATCAGGAAATACTGACCTTGGACGTTAAATTGAGGATAGCTACACTCAAAATTTTTGGATGGAACAAAAACAAGGACCGCAGTGCTCCGAGTCTACTTTCTAAACTACTAATTTATTTTGAAAATGGTTGAGATTAAGGGGTTCAAAAGTGGGACACACACAAATTGCTGTTGTTTTTGTCAGAAAAACATAACATAGCAACTCTTGTGTGACCCGAGCATGGTGGACTTTTTTGTAGTATTTTTAAAATCGCTCCAGTCAGAAGTTAGATAACAGTATGTAGTAAGGACTGGATTTTTTCTAATAATTTTTTAATGAATATTTGATTTTTTGTTAATTTTCTAAGTGGGCACTTCCTAAAAAGTAGAATTTTGGTCGTGCTCCCCCTAAACTTTTTTGAAAGTAATAGATTTTTATTTTTTTATTTTTTTTAAAATTTGTGGAATGGAGTCTAGTTTCTAAAAATGTAATTTATTTCAAATTTTGATGAATGGTTAATTTATAGTGAAAAAAATACCAAACACTGCTTTTTGAAGAAAAACGGACATACAAACAAAAGAAATTATGGATGAAAGGCTTAACATTGTTAGAAAGTGAAAAAAATTACATCGTTGGAAAGCTAATAAAGAACCTAACATTACCCATGTGTTCGATTTTCTTGATATTGAACCAGATGCAATCTTGATGGTGAGCACGAACCCGATTATGTCAAAATTTGTTGAATTTGGAAAAACCGTCTCTGGTCTTTGGGAATGCCCTCCAAGCCTTTGGGTTGGTATTCCAAGGCAAATACCAAAGCTAAGGCTCAGGATTCCCAATGCAAAAATATAACGCGAGCGCGTTATATTTTGCTTTTGACATTTTCCCTCTTCAGGGAGCATTACTAGCAACAAATAATGCGCTCGTGTTATGTCTTCCTTTAGTTAAATGCCACTTTATTGAATGTTT
>VDFB02086081.1:231122094-231173761 GCA_007258455.2 Sequoia sempervirens | reverse complement strand
GGAGAGGGTGGGAGAGTGTAGGATAAGGTGGGAGAGAGTGTGGGAGATGATGGGAGAGGGTGGGAGAGGGTTGGAGAGGGTGAGAGAGGGTATCTCTCTCTCACTCCCTTCCTCTCTCTCTGAAGTATCTCCCTCTCTCTCACTCAATCCCTCTAGCTCTCTCCCTAGTACCCTTAATCCTCTACCCTATAAATGTACCATCTAAAGCTTAAAAAATCCAAATTTATCATAACACGAGCGCGTTATTAACCAGTAGAGATATGTCTGTTGAGGATTAAATAACGCGCTCGCATTATAATGAGAATGCGTTATTTATTGCACTTATATTTGGATTCACTTTTTGTTTGCTTTTAAAAAGACATAACATGAACGCGTTATAATGAAAACGTGTTATGGCTTGTTTTTTTCTTGTTTGGCCACAAAAGTGCGACCATCTTGGTGCACTTACCCAAATTATGAATCTAACTTTTTGTAGCTTGACAACTTTGATGAAAACTTTGACAAATTTGTAAAATTTCTCTTTGGATTGGTTTTCAGTCCTTCTTCACCTATAAATCTATACATACAAAGAGAGAAGAGAAATGTTTGTTTTTGGGTGAGTAGGGGTTTGCCTTGGTCAAACCCTGGTTTGGTAATTAAACCTTGATGATTCTAGAACAATGATAAATTGAGGGAATTGATGAATGAAAAAAGATTTTCTACAACTCACCAAATCCTTAATGGATGCCCTTAGAGGACTAAATTCTAACACATCTCTCTAAGGATTGGATCTTGCTTGAATTGGCTTGAATGATTTCTTGATTTGTTGCTTGAATGCTTGAAACCTACAACACAATGTTAGCTCCAAAACATGATATGAACACACATGAAATTTGACATGATGATATGATCTTGATTTTTGCTATAGATGAATGATAAATCTTCTCTTCAATGCTTTTTACAATAATATTTTCTCTTGTGAAATTTTCCTTAATGCTAGATGATTTGAATTGATAAAATAATTCTATTTATAGGTGTTTATCTGTTCTCCTGAAAATTGGATTACACAAGACGATATTTGAAAATTGAATTTGAATCATTAAAATGTTTCCAAAAACATATTAAAAATTGGGTCCTAGCACTTAAAAGGGACCCATTCACCCTTGGGAAAATGGGTCCCAGGACCTAAGTCTAGGACACACAATTTCCAAGGTGTTTAAATTAATGATGGCAACTATTTAATATAAGTTTCCCTTTTAGAAAATAGGAATAGTAAGGCTTTGGAATGCATAATTTTGGTCATTAGAAGCTTAATTAAGTCCATTTAACTAAGGGGATGCAAACATAGTGTGAAAATGTAAAGGTGTTTATTTTTCTACACTACATTTTCCTCACCTCATGTTTCACGCTTGTTTCCTCGTATGTTCTTTATAACATAACTTCAAACTTGTTCCATTCACAAGACTATTCAAAAAATCATCAATTATTGTTTTCAACTTAACCACATCATCATTAAAGACTTAATTTCTTCGATAATGACCTTAGAACTAAAATATATGAAAAATACAAAATTTTGGGTACACTATTTAACCAAAGTTAAAGGGTTTTTCTAGGATTTTAGTGTGATTATAAATAATGAAGTCTTAGGGTTTAAAAATAATATGGTCCTAGAATAGATGACAATAATTTTATTGGCATATATTATCATAAACAATCTATTTCAACATGTATGAGATGAGCCTAGTAAATTGGAGGAGAGATCTATTGATATCAATTCTATCTTAGGTGGTTATTTAATATGATATTCAATTATAGTAAACTTAAAACATGAATTCAACTTTAGGTTGCATGGTCTAATTTTATAAATTTTTAATTTTAATGTATAATATTTTTATAAATTATTCCAAACTCATCTTGTACATGTATGTTATTTGAATGTGTCTAAATGGTGCATTTTAAATGTGCATGTTCGATGTGATCTTTAACAAATTGTACATTATTTAATGATCTCTTCAACAAGTATAAATTTATTTTAAATATTTTATTTAAAAATTTAGTGCATTCAATGCTTCATATTATGTAATTAGTTTGTTGATATTTTTCTTCTAATTGTTTAACATATAGTGGCCCACTGGAGCGAATACCATAAGCTGATAAGTTTTTGATAGATAATCTTTTGCATAACCCTCAACCTCCAAACCTCTCACCTCCATGCTCTCTACCTCATATCCCCCCACCTCAAAATCCCCCACCTCCTAAGCCTCCATCCCCTCCATTTGATGAGGCTCAATTGTGAGCAAACATCAATATAAATATAAAAATTATTCAAGAAAAAAATTATTTGATAAAAAATAAGCCTCATATGCCCCCCACTTATCATGGTTTCCATCTTTGATGCAAATTATTTTTGAATCATTTTAATCCACTGATGTGGATTTAGATAGTTTCCATCATTGGAGGGAGAAGAGGAGGCAATTTTATACAAATGGAATCTCATATAGAGAGATTATAGATCTCCATATTACCAAACAAACAATAGCCCCATATTTCATTGACCTTACAACCAATCAACCAATACCTCCAAACAAAAAAAAAAATTAATTAAATGGTTTTGGCATCCTAAGATTGTGGTATATTTTTTGGAGTGATGGTGGATGGTCTTTAATCATCCACCACACGCTAATTGTGAGGTGCCCCTAGATATTGTTTGAGAAAATTATGGGTAGAGTTTGAGATGGGTTTAAAACCTAATTATTTTGATATGCGATCATTCTAGGGATTTGGTGGTGGTATGCCACAACATAGAGTAGGAACATGTATTGATTCTAATCAACATGCTCTAATTCCAACCATTGTTTCTCCTCCATCTCTTGGTATTCATGCACCATTTCAACACTAGGAAGTGGTTTTGACACTAGGAGCATTGAGTTCACTCTCAAGAGATCTCACTAATTAGGCTACCCACATGGCAATTGAATTCAATGGTAGAGAGCATGGAGGCGATGGTTCAGCTAGTCCTAGAAAATCCCATACATACTAATGCCACATGTTATTAGAGTTGATATCATCCATGTTATGACCCTGCTCAAGCATCCACTTCAAATGCACCTATATTAGAGGTGGGATCATATGTGGATTTACTATGTTCCAATGATCATCCAACACAAGTACACATTGTACATTTTAATTTGTTTGAAATGTGTAACATGTAAATGTATCAAAATTCATGTATATATATATATATATATATGAAGTGTTTGGTGTAGATGTGTGACTTTAGGACATCATCTTGATTAGATCATCTTCTTTTTTTATATCAACAACTGTACAAGTTAGAACACCTTACACTCAGGTAAACCAATATATATTGACCCTCTAAAACTACACACGTATAGTTTTAATTTAAATTTGGATCATTTAATTTCTTATTTATATATTTTAATTTGCATCCATATAATTTAATTCAAATGTACATGTGTGAAATAATATTGTAGATGTAGGGGGGTAATGTGATATCCATGACTGACCAACCAAAAGGTGTGGTGAGTGCTCCTCCATCATCAGTTGTTATGCATGAGCCATTTCTGGTGTGTTTTTTTAAAATTATTTAAGTTTGAAATTTACATATTTTTAAAAATTCACTAGATGTATTATTATTTAAAAATTAAAAAAATAAATTAAATTGAATTTATATTTAAATTTATATATGTTTCATATATTGTATATGCAGGATGATAACACTATACTGATAGGTGCTAGTAAGGCTATTGATCAGGGTCATTTTCATGAGTCATTCATATCGTTTTAGGTCCTAAACTTTAGAAAATTTTCTATGAATTTTTTCGGTCTTTTAAATATATATGGTTAAAATCATGTTTTGGTAAATATTTTTTAACCTATTTTTTTCTTTGTTTGAAAATCTAGGAATTAGTAGCTGAGACATTTGGTCTAGAATCGATAGTTATACAACCTATTGAATGAAATGTGGGAGTAGATTCACATGATCATATGGTAATTTATGCATACTTTCTAGTTTAGATTTAAAAATTTAATTTCATGATTTTGTCAATTAAGTTAAACTAAATCAAAATTTCTTTAACTTTATCTAATTTCAAGTTTCTTAAACTCTTCTACATCATGATGCAAGTCCATCTAGTTCACATGGAATGAAGAGGACTCATGATTTTACTGATGATCTTGACATAGGCTAGATTTATTTCATAGACTATATGTACACGTGTGCATACATAATTGATTTATATGTGTCACTTAACTATATATGACTATGTATATTTCACATGTTATTTCATGTCCACTTAGACATATTTTAGTATATTTCATGCATTTTGTATGATCATGTGTATTTATTTATATGTTGACTTTAATATTTTGTAGATACATTTCCATACATGTTTTATTCCATACTAGCTCTAGATATCTAGCATTTCATGTGGACTTTAGTTGATTATGCATTTGCATACATTATGTTGATAAAATGCACTCACATACATTTTAGACATTTTCAAGTATGCACTATAAATTCATGTCTAATTAAATTACAATATTTAGATGTCATTGTTGAATGAAGTTCTCAATAATTTAATTTAAACTATAATTTCATTTGCCACAATTAAATACATACCTTGGATAGAAATTATTAACTCCTCTTATATACCTTATACATCCACATCTTGCATCATAATCATTGTAGATTTTTAATAATTATCAAATGAACCAAGATCCCAACCTCAAGTTCTCGATTAGAAATTAACCAAATCAATCATAAGATTCAATAATAGTTATGTGCATTTATTTTCATAATGTATCCTTCTTTTTGAAAAAAACTAGTGAATTTATGCACATAATTATAATTTTTTATAAAATCTTGGAAAATTCTTGCTAAATGCATTAATGGTTTCAATTTATAATGTGTATTATAAATTTTAAGTTACTAGGATCCAATCACAGATAATTTAAAATGGAAAAATAATTAACTTTCAAAGTTCAATAAAGTCATGGTTACGCGATTTAACCAATGCTAAACTTTAAGATATTGGTTAAATGTGACAATTTAATGTTCCTTATAGTTTATCCTATTCATAAAAAAAAAATCGTACTCTTAAAATACTTAGTCAATATTTTATTTCATTCATGGCTTGGAAAATAGAAAATACAACCTAAAATATGACACTTGATCTACCTTACCTTGATACAATGAAACTTAATAAATAGCTCTTCCATTCTTAAGTTCAAAGAGCATGACAACATAACAACATTTCCATCATGGAGTAGTAAAAGTAGTCTTATGTTGATATTAGGGATTAATCAATATTTGATTATGAGAGAATGTCATGATCTATAACAAAGTCAACAATGATATCAATATTGGATAAATAAAATCCATCCTTAAATAATGCCTTATTAAGATCCCTAAAATCTATATAATCCTTTTGTACTTAGCTGAACCCAACTCTAATGTATTTAATGAATTAGATATTTATTGACATCACACCAAGGTCACATATAGAAAGCCAAATAAGAATGAAACAATATTATCAAATACACAATTTATATAAGATAAAATTGGAACAGTCTAAAATGTGATTTATAAGAATGGAAGTTGATACATTGAAGACCCATTTAAAAAATTGATGTTTAATACAACTACAGTGTAACGCCCCTTCATGCAAACCCTAAAGGACAACAGAAACAAAAAATTACCACAATTTTTTTTGTTGAAAGAACAACAATGCATAAGATAAACATGAGCATATATTGCATATAAAGCAATTATACAATTTCACAATGACCATTACGTCCTCTAGGGTACATGAGATGGCATCACGAAGTCCTAAAACTAATACCATAACAATAACGAACGAATCAAGATAACATCCAACCATCCCTGATCAAAAGAGATGAAAAAGATACATGCAACATTTTATTAATAGTTTAATATGCCAATTGTGGAGTATACTTCCATAGATACAACACCATTTAGAATTACATACTATGAAACGTTAACACCTAAAAGTACCAAGTATTTAGATACATTTCATGAATGAAAAAAATCCATAAAGATCATAAATTAAGGTCAAGGGTTACAATCATTACAATGATAATAAAATTTACATCGTATAAGAGATACAGTGATACATATGTGTTCCTCAACATATATGAGAACAATACAATAATATAGATTAATACAACTGAAAAGGTGAATACAAAGTAACAAGATCAGCTCCAACTCGGGTACAATCCTAGAGTCCACAAGAGGCACATATCTACACAGCTCGATCCTTGGCTAGGGACCCAATGGGGTGCATAGCACATTCCACCTTACCACATGGACCTGAAAGTCCACCCCCTATGCTAGGAGTTGATAAGAAAGATCCCCATACCACAATCCAAACAATCAAATGAACCAATAGCAAACCAGACTCCATGACAAGGATATCATCAACATAAGGTAACAAACCACAACATTGTCATCAATTAGCCAAAACAAAATAATGAAAATTCCAACATAACCAAATGTCAAGATTATAGCTCAACACTAAATAACTATAAGAGGTGCCAACAACAATAGGATCCAAAGCCTTCAAATGAAATCGCAATATCAACCAATAGTAAATAACAAGGGCACCTTTCATTAACATCAATCAAATTTCCATGAGGCATGAGTGCAAAACTAAAAGATAGAACTTGGAGGCTTAAAAAAAAAACACCAAGAACCAATTGCCTCAATAACATCAATAATTCAATCAACACTCCCAGAGGCAACCAAACAAGGGAAAATAAATGCATACTATAGGAGAGTGTCATCGCATGGCCTTACATGGATTTTCCAGGCAACCTATCACTAGGTACTGCCTCCATCTATGGTTATCTAGGCTGCCTATCTCAAGGCGACCGCTCCATAGGGTGACTCATGCGGAACCACTCACCTTTCGTGAGGACAAGGCAGTGATCTTACCAACCAGGTCTTCTCATCCCATCCTTATCCTGTGAAAGCACTAACGATATGGGTGAGGCTCATAATTAATCTTGTTTAGTGTTTATCTACCCAACCTACTAGTTAATTAATTACATTATCACTTGATTAAGAAACTCTTCCATGGGTTATCCAAACAGCCCCTTTGTGCGCCGACCCCCATGAAGAGCCACTCTCCCTACGGGTACCAAATCAAAACATACAAGGGGTGTACCTCATCTCACATAAAATCAAGGAGTACATATCACACAACATGGGAGGCAAGAACCATCCTGCAAACCCAATTCCATATCACTAAAATAAGAGCAAAGGAGGTACCACCCACAAGAACTCAAAATCATAATTAGGATCAATGAATCACAAAGGTCCAACCATGGAAAATCAATATAATTCAAGTTTTCTCCATTGCCTCTGGAAGCCTAAAATATCAAAAATCCACAAACTCCCACAAAAGGGTAATTCAAACTCTTGGGTTCTCAACCATCTCAAAAGAGACTACAATAAGGTTATTGCAAAAAGTCTCCTTAATTAAAATTAACACAAAAGGGAAGACTCACATCATGAATCCACAAAATGACCAAATAACTTCCATAATCACAAAATGACAAGAGAAAAGTAAGGAAGGTAATATCATAACGAAATAGTAGCCAACACTTTCAAAGATTATCATCTACATACAAGATCAAAAAAAATAACCAATAGCTAAGTCAATTGATAGTTCATCCAAGAGAGACATGACGAAAAATCAAACAAGCAAATAGCCATTTATCCATGATCTCAACCAAAGATTACAAATGAATTCGACATTCAATTAATCTATTGATTTGATCAAAATAAAATATTATACATCGATACTTCAAGAAAACTCTATCGTCCAAGAAATAATCATTCCAAAACCCTAGGGTTAATGCTTCACTATACAATATTACTACAAAGGCTATACATTAGTAAAGTTTACAAGGATTATATATATGCTGTAACCTAATGCTACATATGGAAACACTCAAATTACTTTGCAATGATAATTCAACTAACTAATAAAACTTATACCAACTAATAGACAAATATCGAGCTATAAAAAGGACAATGATAATACTCTCAAACTCTCTCTTAAACTCTAATTTCTTTATGCAATGGAACATAATTAGAGAAATAAAATATTTAATTAGTACAATTTCAATTTCAACTATTCCCTTATAATATCATTTACATTAAGCTACCAATTAAGTCTATTTGATTAAAGGATGCTTAAATCTTTCAAATACCTACATGAAAAAATCAATACCACTAATATTCTCAAACTCTACACAAACTATTTACATCATTAACTCGTAATTATTAAACAATCACATAAATATTAATAACACACAAATGCATTCATATATGTGTATATATTTATATAAATTCCTTTAATTTATTCTTTCTAGTTACTCACTTGAATTCATAATAAATAAATAGAATTGTTTCATTAAATAACCTTTTTGACTTTTCTTAAAAAATTTCCTCTTTGATTTCAACGCTACAATTTCCATTCACAATAAGATCTCTTAGTTATAAAGTGAAGGTATATATATATATTCTTTTCTAACACACTAATACACAAACAGTAATCATTTAATTATAGCCATGATGTTTATTTGTGTCCATATTTACACACACACACACACACACACACACATATATAGATCTAAGTATATATATAAATATTTATATATATATATATACACATATACTCAATCATATATATAGATATGTATATATTTTCATGAAACCAAGAGTAGATTCAACATTCCAATTTACAAGTGACCACAACAAATGAATAAACATATATATATATATATATATATATATATATATATATATATGTATATGTATTTGATAATTAAACTATTCTATCTAATAGTTTTTGCTAAATACAAAATAACTATTCTATCCTAAGCTGCATAATAAAATATTTTTTTTTTTTGAAATATTAAAGTTTTCAGCAGCAAGCGTGAAGAGTACATCTATTCTATAATTTGTTATGATTATATGTTAGGCCAACTTCATTTCATTTTGCTATGAGAGATAGAATATAAACTATAACTAAAAACAAAAGAAGGTAAAATGGGTTACATATTTTCTCATTACTTTTAAGCAACGACATTGGAAGGATCTAACTTACTTCATCAACTATGAAAACAAGCATCTAGGAGAACTAACTACATATTTGGACATGTGTATAGAGTGAGAAATGAGAAATGAGAAATGAGGGAGCTATTAATTACAACATTGGCAAATATAGAAACTCAGCAAAAATTACTTGACCCAAGCCATTGTTTTAACATGATAGCTTTTACAGCAAGATAAACCACAATTGTTGCAGATTATTAGCAGTTCAAAAATTCTTTAATACAATTTTCTAATAGGTGATTACACCTATGCAAGGTTTCTATAGAGTTTCTCAAGAGTTTTAGAGGCTAGCTGAAAATGTACAGAGGAGATAAAATATGAGTGGCAGAGACAAGGATTAATCAGGCTGTAGTGTTTGAACAATCGTAACTTTTACATCTCTCAACCAAAACTAAAACTTTGATATGTTTCGAAAAGGAAAAAACACAAGGAATAAAACCCAGAAATGGTAGTACAAAAGGTTCAACCATTCAAGAGCAGTTTTCTATACATAACAACTCATTAGACTTCCCAAAACAACATTTGACAACATTACATAGTCAATAAACAATAATGATATGTTAAATAAGCAATATTATGCAAATAAATACTACCAACTGTCAAATCTATACCAAAACAATCATCCATATTGCTAATAAAATTGAACTTACTAATTGATCATATGGAATAATAATAATTTATATTGTAATAATGTAGAGTGTCAATTTGTATAAAAGAAAACAATGTCTCTTCAGTAACACACATTATAAGAAAATGAATACAACTGGAAGGTTAGTATGGCAATCTCAATAAGTTTATATGATAAGAGTGTGACCAGCTCATAATATAATGGAAGCTAATAATAAAGGTAAAGGATAGAAGTTTGGGCAGCATATCTCTTGTGCGTATAGGTGCAAGTTCTTTAACTATTTTATGACTTCATTTGATGAATCTGGATCACCATTTAATACAGGGTAACTAGAGGTAAGTTCAAAGCCTGCTTATTTATTGACAGATTATTCTTAATGGTCCAGTTATTCAATGCTAAAACTAGAATCTCATTATTCCAAAAGTTTATTTTTATTAAAGCATTTACAAATTATTAAATGTCAATTACACTACTTACAGCCTATAATTTCTTTGAAAAGAGTGCAAATAATAATCAGAAGGGTTTTTACAAAATTATTGCAGCAAGTGATATTCCCATATAATCTTGAAATCACAATACTCAGATAGATTCAATGTATAAATTGTATTTAATTGTAGAAATAATTTTATTTTTTTTGATGTCAATAAAGGAATAGCAGCCAACTAAACCAAAGTCATGTTGCTGAATATCCCACATGATGCAAAACAACAAGAGGATGTTCGATCGTAATTCTTCCCATAAACAAAGTAGCAAAAAACAAAAAATGAATTAAATTTTAATAACTAAATATTTAGGCAGAATACAGGTACTATGTTCTTGTGGAGAATATGGCGGTGCTAAATGAAACAATCTGAAAAGAAGGCTTGCACTATAATAATTCGCACTGTATCAAACATCTAGTAATAATGAAGGGCTCCCATCAAGCATAACAATGGGAATTTTTGTCCTATGTTTTAGTTACAACTATCATGAAAAATGTGGAAGCATAGACGGGGAAAGTGAACTGTTTGTCAAAATTCTGCAAGAAGTGTGGTCTCATGAAATGCAATAGTCGCATGATGTACTCCAAATGGAATCATTGAAAAGGCTTAAAGGCTTCCAAGCAATTTAAAATATGTGAAAGCATAGCCAAGCACGTGAACTGTTTTCCCTCATTTAAAGATATGGACAACGCATTTAACTATTTAACAGTTTAGCTCAAAGCAATGTAGTTACAGGAGTTGCAATGACTACATGATATGCACAAAATGGATTTATTGAAAAGGCTTTAGAAGCTTTCAAGAAAATGCATTTGGCAGGTGTAAATCTAAATTCCACTCCCCTTCCCAGCATCAATGCAGCTATGAAGGGTAAAGGATGCCATAATGTTAAAACCTAAATGTGTTCATTAGAAGGCTCCTGGCAGTAATTTTGATTTTAATAAACATAATCTAAAACCATGGCAAGTGACTTACCTCAGATTATAAATTGTGGCATACTGGTTTAGGTTCCTCTACCTATGCCTCCATCCTCTCCCAACAGACAGGTCTGGAAGGTGTGAAAACACATAGACATAGCACATGAACTATTTTACAGAATTCCTAAAAGAGCAGGACTTCATCTTTTGGGCTGCCATTCTCCCTCATGGTATGCGCCCATTTAGATTTTTATGAAAAGGCTTAAGACACTTTCAGACAAATGCAATTTAGCAAGTCTAAAGCCCAATTTCACAACATAGCCAACATCCTATTTGCCTTTACCAAAAACAATGTTTTCTTCCCCTCAAGGTATCGACTCCCTCTTTTTTTTTTTTTTTAGCATCACCGAAGGGGGGAAAAATTTAGGCAGATGCCCCCATTGCAACTGCCTTCCAAGACATGTATGCAAGGTGTGGATCACTATCCCAGACACGTCAATTGTTTTCCAAAATATGCAAACTGTGGATGCACAAACAAGGCATGTGTCCTACTTGACAGAATTCTGCCTGGTAGATATGCATGCAGAATATGGATGCACAAACAAGGCACGTGTGCAGCTGCACCATTTTGTATCAATCTTCTTTTAGAGAGATGTTGGAAGCTTTCAGAAAAATGAAAAAGTTTTAGCGCTTATGGAAAGCCTCCAGAACTTTCCAAGGATTTGTGTATCCTTTATTTAGGTCCTCCAAACAAATAGACATATTATTACATTATATTTTTATTTATTATGTTATTATTTATTACTTCCATAATCACTTATTTTATTTTATTATTAACTTTTATTTATATCTTTTTTTCCCATTTTCTTTACTTGTTATAATATTCAAGTTTAACATTAATGACATTTTATTTGTCAAAATCACAAAGGTATTAAAACTCCTATTTAATTTTATCATAATACCTAAAAACAAATTGAATCAATTCAATAACATACCAAACAATGCCTAACTTTGCAGTGAAATGAAAGGCATTGCATGACATCACAGTCGGAGGGGCACTACATATAACATAATGAACCATATGCTTATATAAATACAATTAGCTTGTCCATTTTTTGTTCAAGACCATAAATTTGATATGACATAATTTATATGATGAAAAATTGTTATAGTGACAATCATAGTGGATTTACTTGATGGGAACCTATAAAAATAATGAATGTAAGTAAATTAACTATATATTTTACAACTAATTTAACTCCAATTCATGCGAGAAAATTGTACAATTTAAATAAATTTAGAAAAATATATCTTAGAAATTCCTTGAGGGGAGTTAAGTGGATGACTTAAGGGGACGTATGACAATGAAATTAGGGTAGCTAAGAGGATTACTTAAGGGGTCCTAACAAGATGGCTTAATGGGAGATACACAAGCCTTGACTCAAAGTATATGTGATGTGAGAAACTTATAAAATGACTTCAGGTGAAATAAGAGGATGGATTAAGGGGAGATACACATGAGCCTTGAATCGAAGTCAGGTGATAAATTTAGTTATAATTAGAAAATTAATTAAGACGGGGATGACTTAAGGGGACCTAAGAGGATATGACTCAAGGGGACATGCAATCACTTCTAAATTTTTTATAAAATGACAATGAATTAGCTAACTTTATATTTTTACTATCAATTAAATATATAGAACTATATACTTACATGCATTTACTCAAATTTCATTGTAACATTTGCATCCTCTTTTTTTTTTAATGCATATATGATGAAAATTTGTAGTGACTATCATGGTGGAACTGAAAAAAATGAATATAAGTATAAATTTATACATTTTACGAGTCATAACTCCAAGTCATGCAAGGAAATTATAATTTATGTAAAACCCCATCCCGCAACCTAGAGGACGATGCAACACTGTGGAAACACAACTAATATTTTTCCTTAAAAAGAGTAACAATGACGAGTGAAGTAAACTACTCTAACACATACATCCTCTAGGCCACACAACGTGTCTACATGTGAATTCCAAAACTTACAAAATTATTCTAAAACATAGTATATGGAATTAACTCATGATAACAACATACAACAAAGTAGTAATCCATTGCAAAATAAGTCTAACACATAGAAATGTAATGAGCATATTTCCATAGATACAACATCATATAAACAATATATACCATTTAATCCAATGATGAATAGATCATACATAATGTTACAATTACATCACAAGGGTTCTCCTCAATACAAATGAGGATACAATTACATAGTGTCCCACAGTTACAATGAAGAAAGAGAAGTACAAATCCATAGAACCAAATGAGCTCCTCAAACAAGAAGATCTCGCCATCACAAACAGGAAGAGAAAGCTCAACAGTGTAAGGTGCACGCCACCTAGCCATGTGGTACCCGTAGGACCAACCCCCGTGCTAGGAGATAGTAAAAGGTAACCAAGACAAACCTATTACCTCTAGAAACATGCAATATACAAAATAACACTGTACTAGTACCCAAAAAATAAAAGGTCACATTGCTTCTAGAATCACTGAATCAAGAACAATTACTGTACAATACAATCGACTGTTGTCATAGGAGGATTGTTATCACAAAGGTTGCATTGGTTATCCTAAGGAGATCTTCAGGTCCTAGCCCCCATCTTGGGTTATCTTGGTAACCTCTTAAAAACTCTGGCCCCACATGCATGCCAGTGCGGAATCGATTATCTTTCGAGAAGACAAGATAACGATCTTGCCATTCTAGGCTTTCCCGACTCATCTCAAGTCTAACACAAGCCCTTGAGCCAATGAGCAAGGCTAATTATCAAGTTAAATATGTTAACTACCCATTCCCCTAATGTAGGTTATTTAATTTCCACTAATTACACTGACTTCCACACAAGTTGTCCTCAGACCACTTTGTATCCTGACCCTCATTGAAAGCCACTCCCCTATAGACAACACAATAAATCATACTACAACCCAAGGGTAGACAATGCACAAACTGATAATAACATAACACGAGAGATAACACATCCCTATGGATGTCCAATACTGAATCTGACTACATGCACTACCCAAGGAAATTTCAAAGGGTGAACTAAAGTTACAACAACCCTTTCACAATTTACATCTCTGGAAGACTTAGATTTCACAATAAAAAATACTTCCCCCCATTACACAAATACAAAAACACTTGAAATTAAAATAAATAACTCTTGTAATTAAAATCACTACTATTCGGATTTCCTAAATCCAATAGATCAATATCTCATATTTAAATACCTCTTCAAAACACAATTTCAATTTATAAATCAACAACGAATCAACCTAAATATTCAACTTCCAATTTCACAAGTACTCATAATAATTAACTCAATTTCTTTAATAAAAATAATCAGTCATTTCTAATTTAATTAATCATGCTTGCAAATATTTATTGCAATACACAAACATTAAATAAATATATTCAATATGTATAGATACAATTAAATAAAATTATATATATATACTTATAAATATATATTACTTAATTATAAAATTAATTATACCTTTTTCCGTTAACATTATTATATAATCACAATGCATTTTAAATTACCCATATATAAATATATTTAATATATATATTATATATGTATACATATATTAAATATATAATATATATAAAAAAACACAAGAAATTATAACTATATATATGTATATATATAATATATATGTTATACAAACAAAATTGAATTCTACAGAATCCGAGCGGACCATATACGGTACTGGCGTTGTTCACAATCAGTCCTCCTAAGGAGGTACAATTGTGTGGGCAGTTTGTACATTCATGTGAAGGCAGCACCGACTACCTCCACAACTGTCCCCCTTAGGGGTGGCTCTGGGGTAGCCTCCATGCCCTTAAGATAACTTCTTTCTTTTTAACAAAAATACAACGATTTAATATATATTGCCATACAAACGATTTCACAGTCCTAGAAAAACATAAAATAAAATTCTACAGAGAATTTTCACAACTCAGTGCTATATATGAAATTCACAAATATATATATATATATATATATATATATAAACTTAACAAAAGATTGTTTCAAAAGATCTATATATATATTTTCTGCAGAATAATAATTCAATTTCCACAAGAAGTTTTCTACAGGAAAGATCGGAGATTTTCATTTTCCCATACAATTAAAAGGAATTGGGGAAACCAAAACAAAATGATGATTTTCTACAGAGATCTATAATTTCCTTTGGTATCAATCTATTTCAAATGATCAATTTACACAGAGGGTCTAAATTGTTTTCTACAGAGGTTCAATTTTCACGACAATCTTTTAAAAACAAAAGCTTATACAATAATGAAAACCTCTTCTAATCTTTTCCAATTTGCATTACAATAATTAAATAACTCTTTCAAAACAAAATTCACAAAAACAATTAAGGAACTTGTTCCAGAAGAATTATTGCCTCAAGGATTGATGCCGAGCTTCTCTGTAATCTTCAACTTTCCAAGATTGCCAAAGCTTCCTCCAGAAGAATTGCCACTTCCCAGAGAACAGAAACAATCCATAGCCAAGAATATAACAAACTAGATTCCTATAATTATCAGAAAGCTTCTAAGATCTACATTTTCTTCAAACCACAAAACAATTCTTTTATTTCCCAAAAACCTCTGTCTTTCTTTTCCCGTGAAAACAACTTCCTATTTTCTCACCAATTTCAATCAATCTCTCCGTAAATCAATTTTAAGACAATAAGAAAACAAATCCTTCTAACTTCTAGTTCACACAACAAATATCTCTTCTTTAACAAACCAAGATATTTCTAAGATCTTTTCCCAAATATGCATTTAAAATTTTAAAAAAATAATTTAATCCAATTTACAATTAAATAACTTATTTATTTTAATTCCCAATTAATTTAATAATTAAAATTACTTTATAATATAACTTAAATTAAATTAATTAATTTATAATAAAATATACATATTAATTAAATACTTAATCACAACATATAATTTAATCCTTACAATTTAAACTTGCACGATAAATAAAATACCAAGACCAACATGGATAAGGAACATGCCCAACATACAGACTGATGACACACTATGTTAGGGTAAAGATTTGACAAGGTTAACCAGTTACTATCTCCCAATCAACATTATTGTTGAGTAGTGGACACACTCAGACCTATGAAACCAAGTGAAGCCATTGTCTTGTACTTGCAAACCTACAACAAAAGAAAATGTTGTACATATATACAAATAATAATTCATACACACTGTGAAGAGAGAATTACGAAAATCATAGGGCACTCACAAGCGAGTGATGCAATACAATTCTCTTCACCAATACAATGTCACATCAACTGATGAGATAATATATCAATTAAACTACAATAAGCATATATAGCAATGTCATCACAACTAAGCATCTATGCAAACACAATGCATATTAAACATAATCACCATGCAATTAATGTATCATCACATCCATATAGTCTATCATTGCTCCACTGTCAGGGATAGAACAACCATAACATAAAATAAGGTCTAACAAAGTATTTGAGCTATCAAGAAAAACACAACAAAACAAAGGGGTGTCAAAATTTAATAAAGTTAGAAAATTGGATCTTAGCAATTCCTAACAAATTCAAGTGATGTCTACCATAGGGAAAATTATCTTCTATATTTTGTCATGAGTTGTTGAATGCACAAGTAGTGGTCACCCATGCCATCTAGTTGTGGGAGACCTAAAACAAAAATGATGAACTATAATTGGGAAATGACTTAATACTAACATAAGAAAATGGATTAAGGGGACATACACATGAGCCTCAACTCTAATTCATGTGATAAATTTAGCTAAAGTTAGAAGATGAATAAAGAGGGGGTTAAAAGGATGGCTTAAGAGGAGTTAAGAGAATGAATTAAGGGGACACAAGAGGATGGATTTAGGGTAGCTAAGAGGATGGATTAAGGGGTCCTAAGAGGATGGCTTAAGGGGAGTTAAGAGAATGACTTAAGGGGATGCAAGAAGATGGGTTTAGGGTAGCTAAGAGGATGGATTAAGGGTTCCTAAGAGGATGGATTAAGGGGAGTTAAGAGAATGAATTAAGAGGATGCAAGAGGATGGATTTAGGGTAGCTAAGAGGATCACTTAATGGGTCTTGAGAGGATGGTTTAAGGGGAGTTAAGAGAATGGCTAAAGGGGACTCAAGTGGATGGATTTAGGGTAGCTAAGAGGATGACTTAAGGGGTCCTGAGAGGATGGATTAAGGGGAGTTAAGAGAATGAATTAATGGGACACATGAGGATGGATTTAGGGTAGCTAAGAAGATGTATTAAGGGGTCCTAAGAGGATGGATTAAGGGGAGTTAAGAGAATTACTTAAGAGGATGCAAGAGAATGGATTTAGGGTAGCTAAGAGTATCACTTAAGCAGTCCTAAGAGGATGGATTAAGGGGAGTTAAGAGAATGAATTTAGGGAATGCAAGAGGATGAATTTTGGGTAGTTAAGAGGATGACTTAAGGGGTCCTAAGAGGATGGATTAAGGGGAGTTAAGAGAATGACTTAAGGCGACATGAGAGGACAAATTTAGGGTAGCTAAGAGGATGGATTAAGGGGTACTAAGAGGATGGCTTAAGGGGAGTTAATATAATGACTTAAGAAGAAACAAGAGGATAGATTTAGGGTTGCTAGGAAGATCACTTAAGGGGTCCTAAGATGATGGATTAAGAGGAGTTAAGAGAATGAATTAAGGGGATTCAAGAGGATGAATTTAGGGTAGCTAAGAGAATGAATTGAGTGGTCCTAAGAGGATGGCTTAAGGGGAGTTAAGAGATGATTTAAGGGGATGCAAGAGGATGGATTTAAGATAGCTAAGAGGATGACTTAAGGGTTCCTAAGAGGATATGACTTAAGGGGATATGCAATCACTTCTAAACTTCTTATAAAATGACAATGAATTAATTAGCTTTATATTTTGACTATAAATTAAATATGCATAACTATATATACTTAGCTCCATATATTAAAATTCCATTGTAACATCTACATCCTCTCTTTTTTGCAATGCATCTATGATGAGAATTTGTAGTGACAATCATGGTGGATCTACTAGTAGGGGAAAATTATCTATTATATTTTTTCATAAGTTGTTTAATATACAAGTAGTGATCACCAATGCCATCTAGTTGTGGGAGACCTGACAAAAATGACTAACTATAATTAGGAAATGACTTAAGACCAATATAAGAAGATGGATTAAGGGGAGATACACATGAGCCTTGACTCTGAGTCATGTGAGAAATTTTTAACTATATATAGAATATCAATTAAATATATACAACTATATACTTACCAATATTTATTTATTTTATTGTACCATTTGCATCATCTCTTTTTGTAATGATTCTATGATTGTCTCATTCTCTTCCATAGAAAGTTTCCATAACTTTTTTTAGCAAGTCTCCCTTCATATCTAACTATATTATATTAGTTTCCATAAAAAAATGTGAGTAATGTATAATATTTTTTATGTCTTTCATAGTCTTCAAATGTAGGAAAACTATTATTTCTTATTAGATATTTTCTTAGCCAAGTACTAACAACAACCACATAACCAATTGGATACACATAGTTATCATCATCCACTCTAGGATGACACAACTTGTGTTTTCTCTCAGCACATTGAACCAACCAATACCCTATTTCCTCTTCATACCCCTTAGGTGCAACAACAACATACACATGTCCTACAAAAAAAAATATTTAATTCAATAAAGTGTGACATATAATTCACATATAAACATGCATACATATAAAATTTTATATTATAAAATTAATGTAATAAAAAATAAATTGAATTAAAATACCTTCTTGAACAAGGTTTGAAACATGATCATAATCATCTGTGTTAGATGCACAAGACAACTGAGAGGGGGGGTGAGCCATTTGTACATTAAAAAAAATTCAATCCCTCATCAACATTCAAACCCTTGTTATCCCTTAAACCCTTATGCACTAGCAGAATGTAAACATATTAAACAGTAATGAAAACACATTCAACACATAGGAACACTAGATTTACGTGGAAAACCCAAGAAGGGAAAAACCACAGTGAGGATTAGCTCACATATATATGAATAGCAACACCAAATACAATTAGGCTCATTACAAAGAAGAAATAAGATAAAAGAATATTGATACAAAGAGATTCACTATCTCAAGGTAACAGGATAAATCCACCACTGAAACTTTATGCCATCCATAACCTTTAGGTCACTACCTCCAGCAACTCCAAGCACACTAAAAATGTAGACCTTTCTACTCACTGCATCAGATTCATAGTTGTTAAGCTTGTAATCAGATCACCTCACTTAATCAAATTTGCATCTTTCATACACCACCTACAAATCCACACATCTCTAACAATTAACCTTGCTTATATACCATACACAACGTAAAAAATCTCAATTAGGTCAACCTAAATGAAATGTATGCACCTAAAAAATACAACACCAAAATAATTCGGTGCCAAACATATCCATAGTGGAAAGAAGTGAAGGAAAACCACACCAAGGGTTAAATAGGACCCAAATCCACATCACCACACTATACAACACATCCAAAATCCATGAGGTATCTCCATAAATAGTGGTAGCACTCCAGGTCAGACAAACCTAAAATAACACTACAAGAAACCATATACACACTTCTCCAAGTCACACGGACCACATAAAAAACACTCCATAAAATACACACAACACCTCAAAATATTCTAGCATCATTAGAATATTCTGCAACTTTGCCACAACCACTTGAAACTGAGAACACCGTCATTCTATGCAACAAAACATACTGCCATAGAACACAACTTACTAACCAGCCTTGCAAAACACCTCAACACCTAAAACCTCAAGGGAAGGAGGTTACCAACAAGACAAGAAACCTCACTGAAAATAAATACAGAGCAATCTCATTTCTCCTAGACACCCTTCTACATAGACATGCAAACTATCAAGACAACTTTCACTACAGAACAATCCATAACCTGAAAATCTGGATATAGAACATTTGAACACCTTTGATCATCATATCAAAACCAAACAATCATATCTTCAACCATGAAGAAATGTAGAGTATAACACTGAACAAATCTTTGTCACATTGCACTCTTTTATTCAAATTTTCTCAAAAGAACTTGGAAACCAAGTGAACTTGTTGCAACTATAAATCTTATCCATCAAGAAATCTTGATGAAAGAACCACAAAACCTTCTTATCAAACCAAAAAACATCCTTACTAGAAAAATCACTTGACAACACCAGCCATCTCCATACTATTGACATCAATGACCAACTGTTGATATCAATGACAATACTAGCAACATACTTACAAAAATCTTCACCTTTGTCATTAATGGAAATGCCAGCTCTCTAGAAATCCATCAACAAAAAAATACTCTACATTAAGGAACACTCCCCTTATTGGGTGCACTTCATTCTCTCTCTTTACCTCTATTCTTCAAGAACCATTCTCTCTGCAATCTCTCTCCCTATATGAGGAGTTCTTCAACCATTATTCCCCCCCCTATATATTTTAGACTTCACTCTCTCTTGCAATGCTCCTCTACATTATGGTTTTTATACAAACTCTCTCCCCCTTTGAAATCAATGGAAAAGGGCCATAAACTTATCCAACTCTCTTTCCTGCATTTAACTCTTTTTTTCCCCCTTTGACAACACTAAAAGGGAAACACTTGCACCTTTTGCACATCATCTATATAAAAATTTTCTTTTCTACTCTCCCCCTTTGATATCTGCATAAATCACTGCAACACCAACAAGCAACTTTACTTACACATTTTTCACTATTAATTCTTCATTGCTCCTACTTTTCATCTTTTTCTCCCCCTTAGGGGCACAAGATATGCTCCCATTGATTGCAAAAACCAACAACACTACTACCTGCTCCCCCTGAGAGGTAGCCTTCAACATCAATTTAGGACCAAGAATGTATCTTGAATGCTCACCTAGATAGATGCACCAACTTATGCATCTAGTTGAAAGGAGGGGAAATAACCCCTAACTTCTATTGAAGATACTCGAAAGTATCTTTTGGAAGAGCCTTTGTAAATATATCTACAACTTGATCTTTTGAAGGAACATAAGCTTCACGTCATTCTCTACAACCTTATCTCTTAAAAAGTGATGTCAAATAGAGATAAGTTTTGTTCTTGAACGCATTACCAAGTTCTTTGAGATATTGATAGCACTTGTATTATCACACAAGATAGAAATAGGTTTATCATATGATACTCTGATATCCTTCAATGTTTGCTTCATCCACAACACCTATGTGAAATATGATTTTTATGCAATATACTCTGCATATCAAATATTACTTCTTACTCAACCAAGAAACCAATCTACTTCTAAAAAAAAAAGCACCCCCACTTGTACTTTCTCTATCTTTTGTACAACATCCCCAATATGCATCTATATATGCACTCAAGGAGAAATGAATATCCCTAGGATACCACAAACCATATCCCGGAGTGCCCTTCAAGTGTCTAAATATCCTCTTCATTGCTACAACACGAGATTCTCTAAGATCTTCTTGAAATATTTCCACAAGACAAACTGTATGCATGATATCTGGTCTAGTATTAGTTAGATATAGCAATCCACCAATCATTGATCTATATTTTCTCTAATCAGCCTTAAGAGATTCATCATTTTTCTCAAATTATAACCATTAACCATTGGGGTACACACTAATTTAGAATCCTCCATTCAAACTTCTTCAACATTTCCTTGATATACTTTGACTGTGAAATGAAATACCTTTTTTGATGGATTGATTTGTAATCCAAGGAAGAAATTCATCTCCCCACACATTGACATCTCAGACTCTTCCCGCATCTCCTCTATAAACCTCTTGCACATACCTTCATTTCCTCCAAAGATAATGTCATCCACATACACTAACATAATTAGGATTTATTCTCCCTCAACCTTGAAGTAAAGATTGCTATCTCTAGTACCTTTCTCAAATCCTTGTTACAACAAGTACTTATCTAATCTTGCATACCAAGCTCTAGGAGATTTTTTGAGTCCATACAATGCCTTCTTCAATCTGTAGACCATATCAACATCATCTAATGATTGGAATCCTTTTGATTGTTCAATATACACCTCTTCTTCTAACTCACAATTAAAAAATGTAGAATTCATATCCATTTGATATACTTTGAATTTTTTGTATTGCAAAATCCAAAAATATTCTAATAGATTCCATCCTTGCATCCAGAGCAAATGTCTCCTCAAAATCTATTCCTTCTACTTGTGAGTAGCCCTTACACACAAGTCTAGCCTTGTTTCTAACAACTTTTCCATTCTCATTCAATTTTTTACTAAAAAACCCATTTAATTCCTATCACATTGTTGTTTGCAAGTCTTGGGACCAAATCCAAAGTCTAATTCTTCTCCATATTTTCCAATTCCTCTTTCATAGCCTTGATCTAGTTCTCATCTTTGCATGCCTCAGTTATAGTTTTAGGTTCCACCTTTGAAAGTAAAAAAAAATTACCTATTCCTCTATCATAATTTTTTGTCTCCTTGTAAACACACATTTTCTCTTATCTCCAATGATCTGATCTTCAGAGTGATTCTTCTACACATACTTAGGAGTCTTAGGGATCTTTTTCACAGCTTCTTCCTCTTCAACTATCATCTCTTTTTCCTTCTCTTCATCCTTTTCTTCTTCACTACAAGGGGATTCACCAAATTCATATCCTTCTATTAGTATTGAACTCTACAGTGGTTCTTCATCCACCTTAACACTTTCACTTTCAACAATCTTCTTCAACTTTTTTATTATAGCACTAGTAATCTTTGCTTCTTGTAGAGTATCCAAGGAAGATTCCTTCATCAGATCTTGCATCAAAATTTTCTAAGTTTTTTCATCTCTTTTGATATAGAATTTACTTCCAAAAACCTTTAAATACTTTATAGTAGGAGGTTTACTATACCATAACTCATAGGGAGTCTTTGAACTATTCACTCTTGCTTGACATCTTTTAAGAAAGTAGACTGCAATATGAATTACTTCTCTCCAATAAACACCCGGTAGATTTTCTTCCTTCATCATTTCCCTAGCTTCTTCTTGAACTATTATATTCTTCCTCTCCACAACTCCATTCTACTAAGGATTCCTAGGAGGTGAAAAATGCCTCTTTATTCCATGATCTTCAAAAAAACTGTTAAACTCATTGGAGGTGAAATCACCACTTTTGTCAAACCTTAAGCACTTGATTTTCACATCCATTTCATTCTTAACCATATACTTAAATTATTTGAACTTATCTAGAGCTTCTAATTTTTATTTGAGAAATGTTACCCAAGTCATTCTAAAAAAATCATCAATCAATATCATGAAATACCTATCACCATATGAGCTTCTTATTCTGGTAGGTCCACACATGTTTGTATGCACCAAATCCAAAGGACCTATGGTGGAATATTCTTTATTCTTGAACCTCTTCTAATTCTTCTTTCCAAACTAACATTCCTTTTAGATTGCATTGATAGGCTTTGTAATCCTTAGAATATCTCTCACAACATCAATAGAACTAATCTTCACTAGGCTGTCAAAATTGATGTGACCCATTCTTCTATACCATAACCAACTTTCAATGATTTGAGACATAAAGCATTTAGAACCACTACCTTTGAGCTGATAAATATTACCTTCTATTCTTGTTACTATAGAAACCAAAGTATCAAATCTTCCTTTTCAGATTTCACAACCATCATCCTAAAACACAAGATTATATCCTCTGCTACACATCTGTCCTATACTTAGGAGATTATGTCAAAGACCCTTGACATAAAGAACATCATGGGTTTTATGTTTTCCATCAAAACTAATTGAACCTTTTCCACAAATCTTAGCAGATGTATCATCGCCAAACTTAACAAGACCACCATCATACTTTTGAAGTACAAAAAAATTACTCTTATCACCTGTCAAATGATTTGAGCATCCACTATCAATTATCCAATAATTTCTTTCTTCTCTTGCATGAAAAGCAGTCATCATAATTCCTTCAATGTTATGACCTGTTACCGGAGCACTTTCCTTCACACATCTTTTAGAATTAGTTCTAACTTTTAGAGCCATGAACAAGCATTCATCACTATCCTCATTAGGATAGTCAGATTCTTCATCATCATACATGCCATTGTCTCTTTCAACATAATAAATCTTCTTGAAAATTTTTCCTTTATGACCCTTAAGTTTGTCATTTGAGATGTTGATTGGACATTTAGAAGAATAATGATCTATCTTTCCACAATTGAAAAACTTAAAGGGTAACTTACCTTTGTATTTACCAGTCCCCTTTTTCAATATGTTGTCACCTTTTCAAGATCATCCAAATCTGATTCATCATCCTTCTAAAATTTGTAGAATTTAAAAGCAGTTTATTTATTTGTAGCATCTTGATCAAAATATCTTAATTCATAAGGAATTAAAGCACCAAAAATATGATCTCTAGAATAATTATCCAAATTATGAGCTTCCTCAATAGTAGAAACTTTAGAACTACAAGTTTTAGGAAGAGTTCTTAGTACCTTTTTCACAACTTCGCTTTCTTCCGGCTTAACACCAAGGTCATTGATGGCATTAACAACTTCATCCACTCTGAGCATGTAGGCAGTAATATATTCATCTTAGACATTCTTAGGGTTTCAAATTTGGCATTGTTTTACATCTTTACCAAGCTTGACTTTATCATCTCTTTCATAAATGCTCTCCAACTTTGTCTAGACATCTTTTGCAAATTTTAGAATTATCACCTTTCCAAATTCAAAATCAAAGAGGCCACTCAGTGTATCTAGGGAAAATGGTTAAAGCATACATGATATCAAAATGTTGAGACCACAAAGCAAATATCATGAAATAAAACCTCAATACATCAACAAAATTGTGAGAATGAAATACATAAAGAAATAAATGGAAATGAAAACCCTCGTGATGTGCTTCTCTCACTCCATTTTATTGTCCTTCTTATTCCTTCAATAGATTTGATGTGTAACTCTCAAATGTGATCAAATGCACTAAATATTGAAAGCAATTTGACAGAATGATCGCAAGGAAATCAAAGATGTGGTCTCTATAAATTGAGAAATAAGTCCTCCATTTATAGATTTTGAAAAGATAATTGAATGGACAAGATTGAATGTGAGGATAAGTTAGAAGGGAAACTTGCATTTAAAAGTGGAGGACAAAATGAGTTAATTGAAAATAAATAAAGTATTTATTTTTATCAAAATATAATTTTTTCAAAAGTGGAGGAATGAAAGAGTGAAGGATGAGTTAAATTGAGAAAGAGGAGTTAATTGAAAATAAATAAGGAAACTATTTATTTTCAACTAAAAGATGTCATTTCAAAAGTGGGGAGTGGATTTGGAAAATAAGAGTCATGAGTGGAAAGGGGAAAGAGTTAAGTGAGATAGAAATTAGAAAAATGGAAGAGATAAATGGGAATGGAAATTGGAAAGTGGAAGAGAAAAGTAGAAGTGAAGTGAGAGAAAGTGGGAGAGATAAGTGGGAATGAAATCTAGGTGCAGATAATTAAAGATTTTATAATTAAATAAGATGAATTATCCTCACCTTTCAAAATTAGCAAGTTAGATAGATAAATGCAATAAATTAATAAATATAATTTATTAATTTATGAGCCCATATTAGGTAATTAAATAAAATCAATTTATTTAATTACAAAGGAGATAAAAGGGAATAAATAAATAAATGTTATTTATTTATCACACTAGGATATAGGGCGGAATTAATTCCTTTAGGACATGTTAATGTTGAAAGGGTTAGTTGATTGAACGAATTAATCAATTGAACTGATGCCAAGGATGATTGAAATTGAAGAAAAATTAAATAATTAAAGAATTATTTAATTTAAGAGGAATAGTTAGGAAGAAATAGCGATGAACATAATTAAATAATGAAAATTATTTAATTAATGATTTAGAAGAATAATAATTAAATAATTAAAAACTATTTAATTATAGAGAATTAGAAGAAGAATATTAGTGCTAATTAAATAATAAATTATTTAATTAGTTTTATACAAAAAATTAGTGAAAAGTGTTGTCACAGACCTAGGACAATTTTCAATGTCTGCATTTTGCCCCTCTTTGAGACAATGCGATTTTGAGTGTTGTTTCAAAGAAAAATTAAAAGATCATGCCCTAGTAGACTGAGAGATGGAGGTAGGATGCCCCCTCGAGAGATTGTTTGTGTGTTAAAGGCATGAATGATCTCTTAAAATAAGAAGAATGTTAGAGAAAGATGAAATGCGATGAAAGCGATGAATGGTTAGGAAGGAGTGGAGAATGATGGTTGATGGTGTATCTAAGGGTTATAGGTATGTTAGATGTTAGCAAATCAACAATGCATATAAACCCAAAGAACTACGAAGTACATTGAAAACTAAAGGAAGAAACATTTATACTAGATAATCGTTGAAGCTTCCATGATTCCTTGTCGTAGCACCTTCTAACTTGTTGATTATTGCCCTTAGATTGCACGTACGAGCAATCCTTTGACTATGCCTATGTCCTAAACAAGCTTTGAAGGATTTTTATGACTATTCCTATGAGAAATGACAAAATGACTATGTCAAGAAATGCCTAAGACTTAATGAAATCGAAATATGAAAATAAATGCTGCCAATATCTAAAAATGAGCGTGAGTCTGACTAGTCAAAAATGTGAGCAAAATTGGCATTTTATAGAAAATGCAATTTTGAATGGACGGATGAGATCGACCCTTGACAGAAACCTAAAATCAGAGGACAAGATTTAATGTGATAATCCCTAATCAGGGTTAGGGAAAAATCATTAAATGAGTGGTGGAGATGTCATTTGAGAAAATCGAATCGACAGTGGAGAATAGATGAGATAATTAATTAGAAAAATAAATATTTTCAAAAATCAAGAAGATAAAGACTGCTTGATTTGTGAGATTCAAAAAATTTAGAAGATAAGAGTTGAACTAAAGATCAGATTTGGAAAATCAAGAATCTGCTCGATTACTTGATTTTTGGAGGAAAGTTACCATTTTGAATTAAATTAATTCAAAATATGGATTTTGTGTGATAATAAATAATCGATTTTTAGATTATTTACTAAAATGAACTGACAGTTAAGAATGTGAAATCATTTTAAATAATTAATTTATTTAAAATGAAAGAAATGTTAATTTTTGATAATTATTTAATTTAGAAGATACGATTAGCAATTAAATAAATTAATCAATTCATTTAATTATGAGAATTAATGACATATTAAATAAATAAATGAAACTCATTTATTTAATAATCAGGAAGAATAAATGAATAAAGATAATTAAATAAATTTAGAAATTTATTTAATTAGAGGAAGACATAGACAATTAATGACGTATTTAATAAATAAATAAAATTTATTTATTTAATAATCATGAAGAATAAAAGGACATTAATTAATTAAATAATTATGAATTATTTAATCAATAGTCGAATGTGGAACAAAGACATAATTAAATGTCACAATTATGCTAGGACGAACATGGTAAAAATAGAGCTTGCAGGCCTAGGTCATTTTTAAGTGTCTACATTTTTCCCCTCTTTGTCATAATGCAGCATGTTGCATTGTGACAAAGAAAATAAGTCAAAGCCATGCTCTAGTGAAGCTACAGAGTATCAATGCGCCCTCGGGAAATTTTTCAAAATTTGGGCCGACGGCAGAAAAATTTGGAAAGGGTCTCGATAAGTCAATTTGATGACCAAAAAAATGATGGCACAGATGGTTTCAGATTCTGAAATGTTTAAGGCATCCAAAAGAATGGTCAAAGTTAGTCAAAAGACCTTTCAGTACTGACCTAGTTGACAAATGTCATTTTGACTTTATAAATAGGTTGACAAAGGGGTAAAAGTCAATTCATTTTCACTATTCACATTGCAAATTCGAGAGCTCAGAGATCAGAGAACTACAGTGAGGATGGTGATTCCAATGACAGAGCACCGTGATGAAATTGTATGGACCTACAGGCGGCCAGAGGGTTCTGAGCCAACGGTATGTACCCCTAACCCTCTTTGTAATTTTCTCATTTTGCTTGTCAAAATTAGGGTTTTAGGGTGAACAACTAATGCGCTACGATGCATATGCGTGTGAGGTAAGCTGCATTTATTTTCGTGTTTGACGCATTTGATGTGTCGCGACACAAGTGCAAGGATATTGTAGGGGAGGCCGAGGATGGTTAATGCATTTGACCAAAAGTGCGACGCATTCATCAAATTAGTCCTCATTCAAAAGTTAGAATGTTGCATGTGTCATTTTGCGATGCATTTGCTTGTTTGAGCAACACATTTGAAAGTTAGAACACCGCATGTGTCATTTTGCGACGCATTCGCCAGTTTGAGTGATGCATTTGAATGGAGTGATGCATGTTCTATGAATCGTGATGCATGTGCCATAATGCAACATAATTGAGTGATAGAACAACGCAATCAATATGTCGCGACACATTTGTAGTACAAAATGATGCAACCATTGTTTCACGATGCAATTGCAGTCAACGCGACCCATTTGACTTTGACTTTGACCAGGGCTAATTCTGATGCTTTTTGGATTTGAAATGCTTTCTATTTATGATGATGATAATGATGATTGTCCAAAAAGGTACTGACACATTGTGTGGCTTTGTGTAGAGACAACTTGCGTCGATATATATGTGGGAGAGCAGGCCCTCGACCTTCTGATTTGGTGATCAGCTGACTTCGCAGGAGCAACGATGGTTGATGCTGGTAGGTCTATTTTATGCTGCCTATATATGCCTGCTATTTGGGCAAACAGGGGACTATTGACTACCTTATGTGAGCGGTGGCATTCAAAGACATGCTCCTTCCACCTGCCAACAAGAGAGGTGACAGTTACCCTAGAGGACATCTACTGTATTCTACGCCTACCGATCCGAAGAGAGCGGATCGTTTATGACCCTAGTCATGGCCATCAGACCTTCACAGATTTCTATCAAAATGAGGGAGTAGGACTTGGCATCCAGGGTTACGAGATCCTCTGGGAGTTTATGGCAGAGCATTATGCTTGTTTTGATGCATTCTTGGTGACACTGATTGGTGGGATACTAATTCCCGACTATCACGGACATGGGTTCCCTATTGGTTGGGGAGACGTCATAGTGGGGATGAGGTCGAATAGAATAGTATATGCTTAGGGGCCTTGTTTGTTGGACACACTCTACCACCAGCTTCATGAGGTTTCCTAGAGGAGGGAAAAAAGTATTTCATATGGCACCACCCTTCTGATGATCTGAGCTTGGGAGTACATAGGGATATTCTGACCGTCTATTTAGAGGCCACAACTAGTCGAGGGGATGCCCTACGCCTATTACTATGCCACTACTCTGCAGCAGACACAGATGGGAGAGACAGGTTGGTGGCACCATCAGATTGATACCATGGTTTCATTCATCTGGAGACCGTACAAAGACTACTAGCAGTGGGATGATGAGGTCAACCATCTCAACCTTTGCAGACAATATCACTACTTGATTTGGAGGACAGTGCAGAGCCAGTTGATCATAGAGATGTATATGCCACAGTGTGTCCTCAAATATTTTGGAGAGTAGCAAGGTGTACCTGCAGGCATAGCCAAGTATGCTCGCTCTTCTAGAGAGTTAGCTTGGGGGCCAGTGATTCATGTAGCCTTTTCCAAGCATCAGATTGATGGCCTAGTAGCCCAACTGTGGGGATGGAGAGGTGGGATTGCAAATCTCGGGACCATAGCCGATTATGATTTATGGTGGTAGGCACATAGACCAGTGCCACTGACAGATCCAAATGGGCCACCACTTGTGGACAGGAGGTCAGTTATACCTCGTGTCAGAGTCAAGCAAGGGGGAAGAGACAGTGATAGAGGCAGAGGCCAGGGGAGGGATGGAGGTAGGGATGGAGGTAGGGGGAGGGATGGAGGCCGGGGTGGAGGGCGAGATGGGGCCTGAGGTGGAGGGTGAGATGTGGGCAGGGACGAAGGTTGGGGTGGAGATGATGGAGATAATGGAGGAGATGACCATAGAAGAAGGAAAGATGGCCAGAGACAGGGCCGAAGGGTGCGACTGCATGTGGCGAGAGTGGCACTAGATGCCATCCTAGAGGTGGCCGAGGAGGGGGAGAGAGATGAGGAGGAGCAGCTGAGGTAGGAGGAGGAGGAGAGACAAGAGGAGCAGCTGAGGTAGGAGGAGGAGGAGAGATAGGAGAATCATGTGGCCAAGAAGAAGGCCAGACAGGAGGAGGATGTGGCCAAGGAGGAGGCCAAACAGGAGGAGGATGTGGCTGAGGAGGATATGGATGTAGATGTGCATCAAGATGAGGGAGTCGTTGGAGAGGATGTTGTAGAGGATGATGATGATGATGATGATGCCATGGACGAGGCTGAGAGACTCCTGAGATGGAGGATGGTGGAGGGAGAGGAGGAGATACTGTCTTCCTCAACGTTGCCCCAAGATGCCACAACAGAACAGAGGGTGAAATTTTTTTAGAGAAGGTTAGATGAGAGTGTGGTAGAGGTTAGTGCACTACGGGTAGAGCTAGAGGTGGCTCAAGTAGAGCGGGTTTAGGCAGTGATCCGCCAATAGGAGTCAGCTCAGTGGTGTGTAGATTTTGCAACACTATGTTCAGGGCCCTCAGGGGATATAGCTCATGAGCTAGCATGGTGAGCACTTGGTATGGGCAGTACAAGACCCTCTATGAGAACGTAGTGCCACCTGAATGACGAGATCCTCAACTATCACGCTCACAGACGAGGACAGGAAGCGGGAGCGGCAATAGGAGCCACACCAGTGTAGGAGGGTCTACCTCATCAGGGCACACATTAGGGCACATGTCCCACCACTCACACATGCATGCATTGAGTCATCATTCGAGCCGTAGTCATGGGTCTATTGGTTCAGAGTAGAGGTCAGTATAGAGATAGCCACCAGTGACAGATCCTTCAGCGTCAGAGTTAGGCCGTTGTGTCCTCATAGGTGTCTATTACCATGGAGATGAGGCCATCAGTGTCAGTTCCATCAGGTTCACAGACAAAGGCCATTACCATTCCACCTATGATCTCAGTGCCAGTCTCAGATCCTCAGTCACCACACTCTTCTCCACAAGGGGATGGTGAGAGTCTTTCCTAGGGGCATGTTTGCTATATTTGCTTCTATGTTATGACACATTATGTATAGACCACTGAGCCTGCGAGCTCCATTTTTGGGATATCTGTTGACTCTATCCTATGACATTGTATATTTTTGAGATGATGTTATATGATGATGTAGTTTTGATGTGGCCTACATGTGTGTTATGCGATGATATTTTATTTATGCATTATGATATATGTGATGTGAACTTTTATGTATGATGTATGATGGTACTATTTATATGTCTTGTCATGTATGTCCTATGATGCTTACTTATGATATGATGCCATGATGATGCAATGCTTATTTATATGTTATGTCGACTTTTTGATGATGATGATAATGGTATGCATAATGTATTTATTTGAGTGGATGCCATGTTTATGATTATGTTAATGCAATATGAAATGAAATGTACATGATTTAATGCTATGGATATTGTATGAATGGACCTAATGCAATGTTTATATGATCATGTATGCACTTATGTTTTGGTATGTCATAGGATATCATCGTGAGATGGACAAGAGAAGATGACCAGATTGAAGGAGATGCATGTTAGTTCCTAGACTAAATCGTTCAAAACTTTAGGGTAGGACTTTAATTATTATTAGTCTTAATCATCATTGGGAAAAAAATTGTAATGGATAAGTAGGAGGTATTTTTCCACAGCGTGTCAAATTATGATATTGCTATAAGGATTCAACCGTGTAGTTTCGAGTCAAACTCATTGACCCATGTTTCATGAGTAGTGGTTCAACAAGAACCCATCTCTCATGATATCGAATGGTCCACTTAGCACTCATTGCATCTAGGTGATGCTCACAGAGGTGAAGCACTGGTCCGTCCCGGGAGGTCACCCATCCCAGTACTGCTCCAGCTCAAGCGCGCTTAACCAGGGAGTTTTCTCCAAGGTTAAGCCCGCTTGAGTTGTTATCCCATTTGCAAAACCTTCAGCAAGTGTTGTGCCTTATGAACCATTCATAATAGAGCCCCTTTAGCTCATCAATTGATAAGTAGGAGGTATTTTTCCACAGCGTGTCAAATTATGATATTGCTATCAGGATTCAACCATGTAGTTTCAGTCAAACTCATTGACCCATGTTTCATGAGTAGTGGTTCAACAAGAACCCATCTCTCGTGATATCGAATGGTCCACTTAGCACTCATTGCATCTAGGTGATGCTCACAGAGGTGAAGCACTGGTCCGTCCCGGGAGGTCACCCATCCCAGTACTGCTCCAGCTCAAGCGCGCTTAACCAGGGAGTTTTCTCCAAGGTTAAGCCCGCTTGAGTTGTTACCCCATTTGCAAAACCTTCAGCAAGTGTTGTGCCTTATGAACCATTCATAATAGAGCCCCTTTAGCTCATCAATTGATAAGTAGGAGGTATTTTTCCATGTCAAATTATGATATTGTATCGGATTCAACAGTTTCGAAAACTCCCCATGTTTCATGGTAGTGGTTCAACAAGAACCCATCTCTCATGATATCGAATGGTCCACTTAGCACTCATTGCATCTAGGTGATGCTCACAGAGGTGAAGCACTGGTCCGTCCCGTGAGGTCACCCATCCCAGTACTGCTCCAGCTCAAGCTGCTTAACCAGGGAGTTTTCTCCGGTTAAGCTTGAGTTGTTACCCCATTTGCAAAACCTTCAGCAAGTGTTGTGCCTTATGAACCATTCATAATAGAGCCCCTTTAGCTCATCAATTGATAAGTAGGAGGTATTTTTCCACAAGTCAAATTATGATATTGCTATCAGGATTCAACCGTGTAGTTTCGAGTCAAACTCATTGACCCATGTTTCATGAGTAGTGGTTCAACAAGAACCCATCTCTCATGATATCGAATGGTCCACTTAGCACTCATTGCATCTAGGTGATGCTCACAGAGGTGAAGCACTGGTCCGTCCCGGGAGGTCACCCATCCCAGTACTGCTCCAGCTCAAGCTTGGTTAAGTGAAGTTACATTATCATCGCGCATGAATGACAAAGGCTATTCTTCATAAGGACACATCTTATGAAGAGAATCCCTCAAAAATGTCGGACGACAATGACGATGCCTAGGAAGGACACATCCTAAGGCATGAATGACAGAGGCTATTCTTCATAAGAACACATCTGAAAGATAACCAAGAGTTGTTATTATCCTTGGTTAAGTGCGCTTGAGCTGGAGTAGTATTGGGATGGGTGACCTCCCGGGACGGACCAGTGCTTCACCTCTGTGAGCATCACCTAGATGCAATGAGTGCTAAGTTGACCATTCGATATCATGAGAGATGGGTTCTTGTTGAACCACTACTCATGAAACATGGGTCAATGAGTTTGACTCGAAACTACACGGTTGAATCCTGATAGCAATATCATAATTTGACACGTTGTGGAAAAATACCTCCTACTTATCAATTGATGAGCTAAAGGGGCTCTATTATGAATAGTTCATAAGGCACAACACTTGCTGAAGGTTTTGCAAATGGGGTAACAATTCAAGCAGGCTTAACCTTGGAGAAAACTCCTTGGTTAAGCGTGCTTGAGCTGGAGAGTTACTGGGATGGGTGACCTCCCGGGATGGACCAGTGCTTCACCTCTGTGAGCATCACCTAGATGCAATGAGTGCTAAGTGGAGCATTCGATATCATGAGAGATGGGTTCTTGTTGAACCACTACTTATGAAAAATGGGTCAATGAGTTTGACTCGAAACTACACGGTTGAATCCTGATAGCAATATCACAATTGTAATGGCCAACAAACACCATGATATGACATAGATCAAGGTGTGCAAGGTCGTACCATCACATGAGACTAAAAATCATAGAAAAAGACGATCAAGACTCATACTAAGAGCGTGATTGCCCCAGTATTTTTGTCATAACCAACCACAAGTAGAAAAAGATAGAAGGACAATTCATGAAACGTTGTTGCTTCTCTAAATCCTATTTCTAGGACATCCTTGAGAAACTACCAGCATGATTGCCAAAATAAAAAATAGAGCCCTTATCATGATATGTCGTTGTTTTTCTAAATCTTGAAATTAGGACCTCGCTGAGAAACTAGTAATCATGTGTGTCAACAAGTCAAAACAAACATCATGATACGTCGCTACTTCTCTAAATCCTGTTGTTGGGATCTTGCTGAAAAACTAGTAACATGATAAAAATCCAAAAGACAAGTGCCAAGTGTGTGCCAAGTGTGTCTAAATGTCGAGTGTTTTGATGTCAAGATGTCAGGTTTGATAATGTCAAGATGCCAAGGTGTTAAGGTTTTGACGATGCCAAGATGAATGGCGAAGATTTCCAAATTCAGGAATGACACATCCTGAATAATGTTGATGTCGAGAAGATTGATCCCTAAATGTCAAAAGGGATCCCTTGAAATTCTAGGTGATAGTGATGATGACGATGCCTAGGAAGGACACATCCTAAGGCACAAATGATAGAGTTTTTTCTTCAGAAGGACACATCTGAAGAATATTGATGTCAAGAGGAGTAACTTTTAAATGTCAAGACGATCCCTCAAAAATGTCAGACGACAATGACGATGCCTAGGAAGGACACATCCTAAGGCATGAATGACAGAGGCTATTCTTCATAAGGACACATCTGAAAGATAACCAAGAGTTGACAGTTTCATTGGCTATGATAATGTAACTTATTTTGACCAAGTTTGACTAAAGTTTGACCAAGTTTGACCAAGTTTCATTGGCTATGATAATGTAACTTCGCTTAACCAAGCTTGAGCTGGAGCAGTACTGGGATGGGTGACCTCCCGGGACAGACCAGTGCTTCACCTCTGTCAGCATCACCTAGATGCAATGAGTGCTAAGTGGAGCATTCGATATCATGAGAGATGGGTTCTTGTTGAACTACTACTCATGAAACATGGGTCAATGAGTTTCACTCAAAACTACACGATTGAATCCTGATAGCAATATCACAATTGTAATGGCCAACAAACACCATGATATGACATAGATCAAGGTGTGCAAGGTTGTACCATCACATGAGACTAAAAATCATAGAAAAAGATGATCAAGACTCATACTAAGAGCGTGATTGCCCCAGTATTTTTGTCATAACCAACCACAAGTAGAAAAAGATAGAAGGACAATTCATGAAACGTCGTTGCTTCTCTAAATCCTATTTCTAGGACATCCTTGAGAAACTAGCAGCATGATTGCCAAAATACAAAATAGAGCCCTTATCATGATATGTCGTTGTTTTTCTAAATCCTGAAATTAGGACCTCGCTGAGAAACTAGTAATCATGCGTGTCAACAAGTCAAAACAAACATCATGATACGTCGCTGCTTCTCTAAATCCTGTTGTTGGGATTTTGCTGAAAAACTAGTAACATGATAAAAATCCAAAAGACAAGTGCCAAGTGTGTCTAAAAGTCGAGTGTTTTGATGTCAAGATGTCAGGTTTGATAATGTCGAGATGCCAGGGTGTTAAGGTTTTGACGATGCCAAGATGATGAATGGCGAAGATTTCCAAATTCAAGAAGGGCACATCCTGAATAATGTTGATATCGAGAAGATTGATCCCTAAATGTCAAAAGGGATCCCTCGAAATTCCAGGCGATATTGATGATGACGATGCCTAGGAAGGACACATCCTAAGGCATAAATGATAGAGTTTGTTCTTCAGAAGGACACATCTGAAGAATATTGATGTCAAGAGGAGTAATCTTTAAATGTCAAGAGGATCCCTCAAAAATGTCGGACGACAATGATGATGCCTAGGAAGGACACATCCTAAGACATGAATGACAGAGGCTATTCTTCATAAGGACACATCTGAAAGATAACCAAGAGTTGATAGTTTCATTGGCTATGATAATGTAACTTCTTTTGACCAAGTTGTTACCCCATTTGCAAAACCTTCAGCAAGTGTTAAGCACGCTTGAGCTGGAGCAGTACTGGGATGGGTGACCTCCCGGGACGGACCAGTGCTTCACCTCTGTGAGCATCACCTAGATGCAATGAGTGCTAAGTGGACCATTCGATATCATGAGAGATGGGTTCTTGTTGAACCACTACTCATGAAACATGGGTCAATGAGTTTGACTCGAAACTACACAGTTGAATCCTGATAGCAATATCATAATTTGACACGCTATGGAAAAATACCTCCTACCTATCAATTGATGAGCTAAAGTGGCTCTATTATGAATGGTTCATAAGGCAAAACACTTGCTGAAGGTTTTGCAAATGGGGTAACAACTTAAGCGGGCTTAACCTTGGAAAAAAACTCCTTGGTTAAGCGCGCTTGAGCTGGAGCAGTACTGGATTGGTGACCTCCCAGGACGGACCAGTGCTTCACCTCTGTGAGCATCACCTAGATGCAATGAGTGCTAAGTGGAGCATTTGATATCATGAGAGATGGGTTCTTGTTGAACCACTACTCATGAAACATGGGTCAATGAGTTTGACTCGAAACTACACGGTTGAATCCTGATAGCAATATCATAATTTGACACGCTGTGGAAAAATACCTCCTACTTATCAATTGATGAGTTAAAAGGGCTCTATTATGAATGGTTCATAAGGCACAACACATGCTGAAGGTTTTGCAAATGGGGTAACAACTCAAGTGGGCTTAACCTTGGAGAAAAACTCCTTAGTTAAGCGCGCTGGAGCTGGAGCAGTATTGGTATGGGTGACCTCCCGGGACGGACCAGTGCTTCACCTCTATGAGCATCACCTAGATGCAATGAGTGCTAAGTGGACCATTCGATATCATGAGAGATGGGTTCTTGTTGAACCACTACTCATGAAACATGGGTCAATGAGTTTGACTCGAAACTACACAGTTGAATCCTTATAGCAATATCATAATTTGACACGCTGTGGAAAAATACCTCCTACTTGTCAATTGATGAGCTAAAGGGGCTCTATTGTGAATGGTTCATAAGGCACAACACTTGCTGAAGGTTTTGCAAATGGGGTAACAACTCAAGCAGGCTTAACTTTGGAGAAAAACTCCTTGGTTAAGCGCGTTTGAGCTGGAGCAGTACTGGGATGGGTGACCTCCCGGGACGGACCAATGCTTCACTTCTTCGAGCATCACTTAGATGCAATGAGTGCTAAGTGGACCATTCAATATCATGAGAGATGGGTTGTTGTTGAACCACTACTCATGAAACATGGGTCAATGAGTTTGACTCGAAACTACACGGTTGAATCCTGATAGCAATATCACAATTGTAATGGCCAACAAACACCATGATATGACATAGATCAAGGTGTGCAAGGTCGTACCATCACATGAGACTAAAAATCATAGAAAAAGATGATCAAGACTCATACTAAGAGTGTGATTGCCCCAGTATTTTTGTCATAACCAACCACAAGTAGAAAAAGATAGAAGGACAATTCATGAAACGTTGTTGCTTCTCTAAATCCTATTTCTAGGACATCCTTGAGAAACTAGCAGCATGATTTCCAAAATACAAAATAGAGCCCTTATCATGATATGTCGTTTTTCTAAATCCTGAAATTAGGACCTCGCTGAGAAACTAGTATTCATGCGTGTCAACAAGTCAAAACAAACATCATGATACGTCGCTGCTTCTCTAAATCCTGTTGTTGGAATCTTGCTGAAAAACTAGTAACATGATAAAAATCCAAAATACAAGTGCCAAGTGTGTGTCAAGTGTGTCTAAATGCCGAGTGTTTTGATGTCAAGATGTCAGGTTTGATAATGTCGAGATGCCAGGGTGTTAAGGTTTTGACGATGCCAAGATGATGAATGGCGAAGATTTCCAAATTCAGGAATGACACATCCTGAATAATGTTGATGTCGAGAAGATTGATCCCTAAATGTCAAAAGGGATCCCTTGAAATTCCAGGTGATAGTGATGATGAAAATGCCTAGGAAGGACACATCCTAAGGCAAAAATGATAGAGTTTGTTCTTCAGAAGGACACATCTGAAGAATATCGATGTCAAGAGGAGTAATCTTTAAATGTGAAGAGGATCCCTCAAAAATGTCGGATGACAATGATGATGCCTAGGAAGGACACATCCTAAGGCATGAATGACAGAGACTATTCTTCATAAGGACACATCTGAAAGATAACCAAGAGTTGACAGTTCCATTGGCTATGATAATGTAACTTCTTTTGACCAAGTTGTTACCCCATTTGCAAAACCTTCAGCAAGTGTTAAGCACGCTTGAGCTGAAGCAGTACTGGGATGGGTGACCTCCAGGGACGGACCAATGCTTCACCTCTATGAGCATCACCTAGATGCAATGAGTGCTAAGTGGACCATTCGATATCATGAGAGATGGGTTATTGTTGAACCACTACTCATGAAACATGGGTTAATGAATTTGACTCGAAACTACACAGTTGAATCCTGATAGCAATATCATAATTTGACACGCTATGGAAAAATACCTCCTACCTATCAATTGATGAGCTAAAGTGGCTCTATTATGAATGGTTCATAAGGCAAAACACTTGCTGAAGGTTTTGCAAATGGGGTAACAACTTAAGCGGGCTTAACCTTGGAAAAAAACTCCTTGGTTAAGCGCGCTTGAGCTGGAGCAGTACTGGATTGGTGACCTCCCAGGACGGACCAGTGCTTCACCTCTGTGAGCATCACCTAGATGCAATGAGTGCTAAGTGGAGCATTTGATATCATGAGAGATGGGTTCTTGTTGAACCACTACTCATGAAACATGGGTCAATGAGTTTGACTCGAAACTACACGGTTGAATCACGATGCTGTATGCATAATTTGACCTTATTTGTGGAAAAATACCTCCCTACTTATCAATTGATGAGTTAAAGAGGCTCTACTATTATGAATGGTTCATAAGGCACAACACATCTTGAAGGTTTGCAAATGGGAGTATTCAACAACTCAAGCGAACTAGCGGAAAAGCTCCTTGGATTAAGCTGGAAGCGATATTGGTATGGGTGACCTCGAGGGGCGGACCCAGTGCTTCACCTCTATGAGCATCACCCACAAGATCGCGATAGTGCCTAAGTGGACCATTCGATATCATGAGAGATGGGTTCTTGTTGAACCACTACTCATGAAACATGGAGTCAATGAGTTTGACGCAGAAACTACACGGTTGAATCCTTATAGCAATATCATAATTTGACACGCTGTGGAAAAATACCTCCTACTTATCAATTGATGAGCTAAAGGGGCTCTATTATGAATGGTTCATAAGGCACAACACTTGCTGAAGGTTTTGCAAATGGGGTAACAACTCAAGCGGGCTTAACTTTGGAGAAAAACTCCCTGGTTAAGCGCGTTTGAGCTGGAGCAGTACTGGGATGGGTGACCTCCCGGGACGGGATGCTTCACTTCTTCGAGCATCACTTAGATGCAATGAGTGCTAAGTGGACCATTCGATATCATGAGAGATGGGTTCTTGTTGAACCACTACTCATGAAACATGGGTCAATGAGTTTGACTCGAAACTACACGGTTGAATCCTGATAGCAATATCACAATTGTAATGGCCAACAAACACCATGATATGACATAGATCAAGGTGTGCAAGGTCGTACCATCACATGAGACTAAAAATCATAGAAAAAGATGATCAAGACTCATACTAAGAGTGTGATTGCCCCAGTATTTTTGTCATAACCAACCACAAGTAGAAAAAGATAGAAGGACAATTCATGAAACGTTGTTGCTTCTCTAAATCCTATTTCTAGGACATCCTTGAGAAACTAGCAGCATGATTTCCAAAATACAAAATAGAGCCCTTATCATGATATGTCGTTTTTCTAAATCCTGAAATTAGGACCTCGCTGAGAAACTAGTATTCATGCGTGTCAACAAGTCAAAACAAACATCATGATACGTCGCTGCTTCTCTAAATCCTGTTGTTGGAATCTTGCTGAAAAACTAGTAACATGATAAAAATCCAAAATACAAGTGCCAAGTGTGTGTCAAGTGTGTCTAAATGCCGAGTGTTTTGATGTCAAGATGTCAGGTTTGATAATGTCGAGATGCCAGGGTGTTAAGGTTTTGACGATGCCAAGATGATGAATGGCGAAGATTTCCAAATTCAGGAATGACACATCCTGAATAATGTTGATGTCGAGAAGATTGATCCCTAAATGTCAAAAGGGATCCCTTGAAATTCCAGGTGATAGTGATGATGAAAATGCCTAGGAAGGACACATCCTAAGGCAAAAATGATAGAGTTTGTTCTTCAGAAGGACACATCTGAAGAATATCGATGTCAAGAGGAGTAATCTTTAAATGTGAAGAGGATCCCTCAAAAATGTCGGATGACAATGATGATGCCTAGGAAGGACACATCCTAAGGCATGAATGACAGAGACTATTCTTCATAAGGACACATCTGAAAGATAACCAAGAGTTGACAGTTCCATTGGCTATGATAATGTAACTTCTTTTGACCAAGTTGTTACCCCATTTGCAAAACCTTCAGCAAGTGTTAAGCACGCTTGAGCTGAAGCAGTACTGGGATGGGTGACCTCCAGGGACGGACCAATGCTTCACCTCTATGAGCATCACCTAGATGCAATGAGTGCTAAGTGGACCATTCGATATCATGAGAGATGGGTTATTGTTGAACCACTACTCATGAAACATGGGTTAATGAATTTGACTCGAAACTACACAGTTGAATCCTGATAGCAATATCATAATTTGACACGCTATGGAAAAATACCTCCTACCTATCAATTGATGAGCTAAAGTGGCTCTATTATGAATGGTTCATAAGGCAAAACACTTGCTGAAGGTTTTGCAAATGGGGTAACAACTTAAGCGGGCTTAACCTTGGAAAAAAACTCCTTGGTTAAGCGCGCTTGAGCTGGAGCAGTACTGGATTGGTGACCTCCCAGGACGGACCAGTGCTTCACCTCTGTGAGCATCACCTAGATGCAATGAGTGCTAAGTGGAGCATTTGATATCATGAGAGATGGGTTCTTGTTGAACCACTACTCATGAAACATGGGTCAATGAGTTTGACTCGAAACTACACGGTTGAATCCTGATAGCAATATCATAATTTGACACGCTGTGGAAAAATACCTCCTACTTATCAATTGATGAGTTAAAGGGCTCTATTATGAATGGTTCATAAGGCACAACACATGCTGAAGGTTTTGCAAATGGGGTAACAACTCAAAGCGGGCTTAACCTTGGAAAAACTCCTTGTTAAGCGGAGCTGGAAGCGATATTGGTATGGGTGACCTCAGGGATGGACCAGTGCTTCACCTCTATGAGCATCACCTAGATGCAATGAGTGCTAAGTGGACCATTCGATATCATGAGAGATGGGTTCTTGTTGAACCACTACTCATGAAACATGGGTCAATGAGTTTGACTCGAAACTACACAGTTGAATCCTTATAGCAATATCATAATTTGACACGCTGTGGAAAAATACCTCCTACTTGTCAATTGATGAGCTAAAGGGGCTCTATTGTGAATGGTTCATAAGGCACAACACTTGCTGAAGGTTTTGCAAATGGGGTAACAACTCAAGCAGGCTTAACTTTGGAGAAAAACTCCTTGGTTAAGCGCGTTTGAGCTGGAGCAGTACTGGGATGGGTGACCTCCCGGGACGGACCAATGCTTCACTTCTTCGAGCATCACTTAGATGCAATGAGTGCTAAGTGGACCATTCAATATCATGAGAGATGGGTTGTTGTTGAACCACTACTCATGAAACATGGGTCAATGAGTTTGACTCGAAACTACACGGTTGAATCCTGATAGCAATATCACAATTGTAATGGCCAACAAACACCATGATATGACATAGATCAAGGTGTGCAAGGTCGTACCATCACATGAGACTAAAAATCATAGAAAAAGATGATCAAGACTCATACTAAGAGTGTGATTGCCCCAGTATTTTTGTCATAACCAACCACAAGTAGAAAAAGATAGAAGGACAATTCATGAAACGTTGTTGCTTCTCTAAATCCTATTTCTAGGACATCCTTGAGAAACTAGCAGCATGATTTCCAAAATACAAAATAGAGCCCTTATCATGATATGTCGTTTTTCTAAATCCTGAAATTAGGACCTCGCTGAGAAACTAGTAATCATGCGTGTCAACAAGTCAAGACAAACATCATGATACGTCGCTGCTTCTCTAAATCTTGTTGTTGGGATCTTGCTGAAAAACTAGTAATATGATAAAAATCCAAAAGACAAGTGCCAAGTGTGTGCCAAGTGTGTCTAAATGCCGAGTGTTTTGATGTCAAGATGTCAGGTTTGATAATGTCGAGATGCCAGGGTGTTAAGGTTTTGACGATGCCAAGATGATGAATGGCGAAGATTTCCAAATTCAGGAATGACACATCCTGAATAATGTTGATGTCGAGAAGATTGATCCCTAAATGTCAAAAGGGATCCCTCAAAATTCTAGGTGATAGTGATGATAACGATGCCTAGGAAGGACACATCCTAAGGCATAAATGATAGAGTTTGTTCTTCAGAAGGACACATCTGAAGAATATTGATGTCAAGAGGAGTAATCTTTAAATGTCAAGAGGATCCCTCAAAAATGTCGGACGACAATGACGATGCCTAGGAAGGACACATCATAAGGCATGAATGACAGAGGCTATTCTTCATAAGGACACATCTGAAAGATAACCAAGAGTTGACAGTTTCATTGGCTATGATAATGTAACTTCTTTTGACCAAGTTTGACTTGTATTGACTATATGTCGATATTGTCATGATGATATGATTGACGTGCTGATGAGATTGTCATACCATGTTTTAGGAGTTTCCCCATTTGGATGATTATTTTTCCTGACTTGAATACTATTGACGTGTATGTCAGTGTAATGCCATGAACCGTAATGGACTGACCTAGTGCGGCCTCAGGGGCTCATTGACAGATGGCCTTGCCTACGTCATACACTCAAAGACCTTGTAGTTTGACATGACCAATGAATTTGTCTTGATGACAAAATATTGCGCCATGATGTTATTTTGGCAAACCTAAAAGGATTGACCTAATGTCTTGGGGACTCAAATATGAGTCTTTCCTATTTAGCAAATGTGCAGAGACAACGTAGTTCAAACGAATGACAAAGAGTTGACTAAAATGATGGATGTAAGGAAATGTGACTTTTTTTTACATTCTTCGAGCAGTTTGATGTTTGTTGTGGTTTTCTTCAGGACCTTTTTCAATTTTTAGGTCTTTCTTCAGGACCTTTTGTGATGTTTGTCTTTTTTCAGGACTTTTTGTGATGTTTTGTCTTTTTTCCTAGGACTTTTTCTAATTTTTAGGTCTTTCTTCAGGACGTTTTTTGATGTTTTTGGTCTTTTTTTTTAGAACATTTTACAATGTTTTTATCTTTTTTCAAGACTTTTACAATGCTTGTCTTTTTTAGGACTTTTTACAATGTTTTTGTCTTTTTTCAAGACTTTTTACAATTGCCTAGACCATGCATGATATCCACTATAGTGACATGATAAAAATGTTGCCCCTAGTCAGGTCCAAGACTTAGCCAAGAAAGTAACCAATGCCTCATATTCCGCCATTTGGCTTTGTTACTGGCACCAGGTTAGATATCCATTCAGAATAATCAATAGATCATATGAACCCAACATCTAGAAGTTTCTTCAACTCAGCCTTGACCAATAGAGCGACCTGAGGATTCATTTTGCGTAACTTCTATTTAACTGGTTTGGAATTAGGCAATAGTGGTAGATGGTGCATAACTAGTTTTGGGTCTAATCTTGGCATGTCAACATAGGACCATGCGAAGTTGACTTTACGTTATGCAAAGAATTTGTGAAATTTTGGTCTCTCTTCTTCAGTCAAGGATGTAGCAAAGAGGACCATTTTGGGATCTTTAGCTATTGATATGTTGTCTTCTATGGTGTCTTCTATAAGCATAGCTGATTTCTCTTGAGCTATGGGAAGAAAGTCTAGTCCTCCATCTTTGGGCACCTAGGAGAGTTTTTCACTTACAGATACGTCCTTTGTTTTTAATTTTTTGTCATCAGAAGGTTCCTTTTTGTTTTCACCTAAAGACGTTTCATTTTTTGCTTTATTCTTATTTTTAATTTTGTGATTGGAGGATAGAGCAGTCTTGCCGAAGTAGGCCTCACAATCTATATCAATGGTGAATCCTTCCTTTTGATCACCATTGGGTATGCCCTCACATAATCCCATAAACTCTACAACTGCCTCATCATTCTAAAAGGTGTCTAGGACTGGCAGGCCTTGTTGGTCCTAATTGACTAGTTGAGGATAAACTAGGGAAATACCATCGTTAGTTTTGGTGAATTGAGGGGAGGATGCAGAAAGCATGCAAATGGATTCAGAGATATTGTAGATGAAATTATCATCATCCAATTCTACATCAGACTCTATCCAATATTCCCCTTCACTTGTTTCATATTCGTTGTCAAAGTAAGGGGTGAATGAATAAGAGTCATTGTCTGTGTTATCTAGCATTTCAGGTGGTGGGTTTTGTATGTCACGGGGAAGGGAAATGGAACTATGACTATTTGATGCCTGATTGATTTTAAATTTTTTCCAAAATTTTTGTTCAGAGGTAAGCTCCCTTGTTTCAACAAACAAATCATTGAGGCAACAGTCACTTAAGGAACTTTGAGAGCCAAATTCCCACTCTTGTGAGTTAGTTTCGGTGAAGGTTTCCTTAATGGTCTCAACACTTTCCGAAGCATGCACGTGCTCACTCGAAAGCCCAGTGGTACGTTGGTCGTCATTGTTGGGCAATCCATACCCTAATCCAAGATACTTTGGTATTTTGAAAGATTCTATGGGCTCTCTTTGTCCATATTTATTTCTGCCTAGGCCACTAGTTCCATCATAACTTTTGGCCTTCATCATGTCATATCCCTTGCCATATTTCTTAACTGGTAATGGGGGTAGGTTTTCCATTTCCTTATAGAGCCATCCTGTAATATCGGCTAGGTCCTTGTTACTAACGTCTCCCCATTTTATGAAAACTGTTTTTGGTGGAACTTTGAAAATTTCTTTGGGTTCCATTCTAAAACATGGCCAACCATAGACCTTCGGAGACTTGGGTATTGTTGTGATGCAATATGATGTATGTAGTTTGAATTCTCCACAGCCTAGGTCCTAGATCTTGACATTTGGTTCATCCTTAGGAAGTGTGGAAGATGGTGGCATGGTGGAAGATGTGGACGGAGTGGACGTGGAAGATGGTGCGAGTGTGGATGGGTCAATGTATTTAGAAGAAGAGGGGCCAGAAGCTTCTCGGTTGATAGGCACTCAGTTTGCAGAAATACCCCTCAGGTTGGTACAATATTGAAGAGGGTCAGGGTCTCCATATATAGTGATTTATGTGCCATCAAATGGAAATTTTAAGGATTGGTGATTTGTGGATGGAACAACTTTTAAGGCATGAATCCATGGGCAATCGAGCAAGATGTTGTAAGGTAATTCTAGATCCAGGACTTGGTAGGTTGTATCCATAATGACTAGTCCCACTCTGATAGGAAGAGAAATAACGCCTCGTGAAGAGGATTCTTCGTCATCATATGCTTTTATCACTATACTCTTTGTAGGGCCTATGCATGCATCAGAAAATCCTAGAGCCTTAACCAATTTCAAGGAGCATATGTTCAATCCTGCTCCACCATCTACTAAAACTCTTTTGACCTTGTGCTTATGGACAAAAGTTTCAATGTGTAATGCATTATTATGGTTAGTCTTAGGTGACGAGTAGTCTTGATCAAAAAAGGTAACGTGGTGAGGCATAGTGAGGTATCCCACCATGTTCTCAAATTGGTTGACATCAATATCCTTAGGGACTAGTGACTCTTGCAGGGTATTATCCAGTATAGCCTTATGCGTGGGAGAGATGTGAAGCAACTTGAGTATAGAAATTTTCATGGGAGTTCTTCCAAGCTCGTCGATAAGGTTAAACTGACTCTTGGGTTGTCATTTCTTTATGGTCGAGGCAGGTTGTGACTACTTAGGAGATGGACCAGGTATGGTTAATTTAGGTTTCCTAGCAGGAGGCGAACCAACTATGGTGACCTTGCCACTTCAAGTAGTAGCATTGCATTAGGGTTCTCTCTTAACTATGATGGTATTTACACATTCATTATTAGTTCAGATATTGTTTATAGTGGTTCCACCAGAATAGTCATACTTGGTGCAAGAAAAATTGGCTTGATTATTGTTTATCATTGGACCTGATGTGGACGCATTATTAGAACCATGATCTTGCAGTGGGTTCTTATGAATGGTATGATCTGAATTAGAGGAAAATTGTGGTCCACCTACCTCAATGATATGATTCTCGATAAGGTCTTGTACTAGATTTTTTAGTTGTCGATAGGAATAGGTTTTATGTCCTTTTTCCCAATGATAATCGCAAAATGCATTATCGTCCCACCATGTTGGTTTGAATTGTCTTGGGTCATATGGTTTTGATTCTTGAAGTGTGATGACACCATTTTGAAGGCATTTCTTGAAGACTTCCTCAATGGGCTCACCCAAGGGAGTGTATGTGTGACCCCTGGGGAATTGTCTCATCTGACGGTATTGTCCTTGATTATTTTGGCTACTTTGGTTGTTCGGGGGGACATTGGTAGGGGGTGTCAATATCGTCGTTGATTTTTTTTGTGGTTGAACCCCTTTTAGAGCCAGTACAAGACCCATAGTGTTTGCAACCTTGGTGTCCACAACACTGTCATTGGTAACACGTTTATTTTTTACCCAGTACTTGTTTTTGTTAGTGGGAGGATTTATGTTTGTGTTTTTAGGACCGTATCTTAGCTCTCCCTTTGCGATAAGGGCTTTCTCAAGATCTGAACACCTTTTTCGACTAGGTCCATGAAGGTTGTGCAACAATGCACTTACAATGCATATTTTAAGGGTCCTAGAAGTGTTTGAACAAACATGTCCACCTTTTCTTTTTCGGGTATGTCAATGTGACATTGACTAGCTAGACTTCTCCATTTTTGAAAGAATGGGATGAATATTTCACCAACATCCTCTTGTGTGAGATTGCATAAAATAGTAATAGAGGTGTCCATGTCAATGTTGTACGCATAATTTTTTATGAATTTTTGTTTAAGTTCATCCCATGTTTGGATATCCTTTTGAGTGGAGAACCATTTGAGGGCAGGACCTACAAGACTTTTAGAAAAAAGTCTCATCAAGTATGTTTGTTCATAGGCGATATCCATACAGTTGGTTGCAAATTTGCAGACATGTTTGATGGGGTTTGTCTTTCCTCTATATTTGGTAAAATTAGGTGACACATATCCCGGAGGAAATGGTGGCATGTATAAGTTCATGTCGAAGGGATATATAGATAGATCATATGACACTTCTGATTTCTTGCCAGATATTTGTATGTTTTCTATGGTATTCTCTAGACCCATCAGTTTTGCTTGTAAGGCATCTATTACAGGGTCATTTGTGGTCCCATACATTGGATTGATTGGTATGCCATAGGTCCCCATTTGTTGTGAGTGAATGTTGGCATGTTGTGGAGGTATATGTTGTTGTGGCATGTATGATGTGTTCGGATTTGCATGTTGTTAGTATTGAAATTTTGGATTGGGGGTATGTTGGTGAGTATGAATATGGGATGAGTATGTTGGGATGTGTCCCCTAGCCATTTGGGTCGATATTTGGGGAATATGGTGACCGTGAACATTTTGATTTGTGAATGATGCCATAGGTTGTGTGTGTTGACTGGCTTGTCCAAATTGTTGGGTTTGGAAAAGGGGAATGGTCGTATTTTGTGCTTGGGATTTGATGGTATTGGACTGTGTTGACATATTAACATTTTGTTGTTGTCCTTGAATAAAGATACATCATTTACCTCCACCCAAACGATTTTTTGAGATACCAATGAGAGGATATGAAGAAGGTGTACTCATGGTACTAGACGTAGTTGTCAGCAGAGGATTTGTATGACTTGATGATGCCCCCATGGCATTTACCGTAGTGGTAAAGAGAGGATTGGAATAACTTTCCCACACTGCCAAGGAGCCAAAGGTGGTTCTAGCTGATTGTGACGATGTTGTGGATATTGTGGGCACTGTGACAAATTGTGATCCTCCAATGGATGTAGCATTTATTGAATTGGAGGTGTTTGTAATGTTGGAGGTAGCATTCACGGTCGTTGTATCATCAAAAAAGGTATTGCTCATAGTGTTTGGAGGTTGACCACTATTTGACATGTTATGCACATTGTTGACATTAGGATTAGGAGATGTTGATCTCAATGTGTTAATGTTGAATCCATGGGGTAAATTAGCTCCTTGACTTAAGAGTATGGCCAAATATTTGTCTCTGTCATATAGGACCATTTTTTCCATGAATTGAGAGGCCTTTGGTTCTTGTACTGCTACCTCTAGGTTTTCCTCAAGTGTTTGTTTGTATTCATCCTTATGTAAGAATGGTTCAAAGGGTCTGCTTGATGAGGATGGTATGGTCATGAGAGGTTGTTTATTCACATTGCCAATTGGGTCATCAAATGTCCAATTTGGGTCATACATGGAATTGTTAACATTGGAAGTGGAGTTTTGTCCAAAATTTTTCATTTGTCATTTCTATCTTTGGAGTCTAGTTTCCACCATAAAATGAGATTGCTCAAATGAAAATGACAACTAAATGCAAGGATGACAATGCAAGACTATGTTTTCTAAAGAAAATTCCAACTAGGATGACTAAGTGATGATGATGTTTGTCTAAGGAAATGATTGATGTAAGATGACGAGGTTGTCAAAGCCAAAATGTTGAATGAGGAATAAGATGGTAATGTTGACTAAGGACTTAATATGATAAACGCAAGGCCTAGGTTCAAAATGACAACTAGGATGAATAATATTTTTGGATTTTTGGGAATGAAATATGCAAGGTATAAAATAGAATGCAATTTGGAGAAAAGGATACCTAAACACTTCTAAGCTCAATCTTTGTTTTCAATTTTGGTTACTAAAGGACTTGTTGAAAATGACAAAATGACAAGGTCAAAATGACTAATTAGTTTTCCTAACTAGACTGTTGAGTTGGAAAATCTCACAAAAGGGACAATGACTGAAAAAGGGAATGATGATTAAGTCCAAGATAACCTAGTTTCGAAAATAATGACATTGAAAATTGTGTTGAGATTAACTTAATCCAAAGTATGCAAGGATGAAAACCTAGGGTGAAGCTAATGCCTAATGTATGCAACTAAATATTTTTAAGGATGAAGCCTATGGTCAAGAATGAAAACTAATGGTCATAACTTTTGAGCAATTTCAAAGTTGGTTTCTGACAGAATCCCCTTGGAAATAGTGTTTGACAAAAGATTGACAGAGTTTAGACTCAGTTTGGACTTTGTATGAAGATTTTTCTTTTGTCAAGAAAATGTGTTGTTTGAGACCTCAAATGCATCAAAATATTTTGAATGCATTTCAGTTTAAGTGAATGCGGCTCTGGGAATCAAATGTGACATGACTTTGTGGATGCAGTGCTGTGAGGTTCAGATGTGTCGCGACGCATACAAATGTGTTTGTGGGATCAAATGCGGTTTAACAGTTTGATTGCATATCAGTATTTTTAGATGCATTTCAGAACAACAAATGCATTTCAACAGTTGTGACACAGTTTGTTAAAATTGAGTTTCTTGATGTATTGAGAGCAAATTGGATTTGTCTAATGTTGAATGTTTTGTCTAGGAGTGTAAATGTGGTGAATAATCTTGAAAATTTAGTAAGCACTTGACAAGCACAATGTTTTGAGTGTAAGCAAGCACACATAAGTCAAGTACAATCCTAATAGGCCAATAGTCCAAGGGTTTGTATACTTGATATATCCCACCGATATACCCTCGATTGGTGTAGAACACCTCTCCTTCTTGAGAGCGGATAGCTTAGAATTTTGGTGGCACTGGCTCCCCTCCACAGCTCATTAACGTCATTCAGGCACACCAAATTCAGATTCTTGGGTAGTGACTTCCCAAGAATTGCTATCTCTACTCAAGGGGATTAGTAGTGAGTGTCTTCGGGCATGATACTGTACCCTGCACTATATCAAACAACAACTGAAAAATGGTTGGCCTCTAAAATAATAGGTGCTTAGTAAGGGCATTCCATTCATAGGGCATGATCCATGTGGCGAGAGTCCCCTTTCGGATCCATCTTGTCGAAACCATACGCATGATTCTTGGGCTTTCCCCAAGAATCCACTTTTATATACCTACTGGAAGTCCCTCGGTTTCAGGGTGCTACTGGTCTAAGTCATCTTGGGGTGAGTATTTTTTTTCCACCAGAACAGGCCCAAGTTCTAGAGTTAGTAACTATTTCTCTTACACCCAGGATCGCCTAAAAGCACAAGGGGAGAGGATACTTCAATTCCTAAGTCTTAAGGGTGTATAACAAATAAGAATGGGTCTGGTTTTCTAATCACCAAGTTTTCACAAGGTGAGAGCATAATCACCTACCGTTTGCAAACACAATTAGACAAAGTAGAAAAACATGTTCATTTTATGTGCACCAAAAATAAATGTGTACTAATCTAGAAAAAAATGCAAGCACAATGTTTGGAAGTGAGTCTTCGACACTCGAACCTACAAAAACATAAGTTAGGAGTTTCTTATCCACCAGTCTTGGACCCATGAAATGTAATCACCACACATTGCAAATTAAGATTAGAAACACAAAAACCTATGCTAGGAAGAATGCAAAAGAAAACTAGAATGCCAAAAAAAAAGGAATAGAAAAACATAAAAAACCAAATGCAAAAAAGAAGAAAATGTTACCAGGAAAATGTGTCACAACAGAGCGAATGCGTCGCTCTGCATTGCAAATGTAGCGGGGTCCTGCGTTATGGTCTAACAGGAAGATGCGTCGATTCATTGTTCAAATGTGGCTCGGTGTTACATATGCAGCTTTCTTGACCTCATTTGCAGCACAACAAAGCAATTGCATCGTTTCAGATGGCGAATGTGTCGTGACACATCAGATGTGGCTCATTAAAGGTCAAATACATTGCTCTGTACTTGTACCTGCAAAAAAGACATACAACAAAAAACCATATGGAAACATAAAATAAAAGTGTCGAGTTCACCAATGTATCTAAGGGTTAATTTTAGGTATGTTAGATGTTATAAAATCAACAATGCATATAAACCCAAAGAACTACAAAGTACATTGAAAACTAAAACAAGAAACATTTATACCTGATAATCGTTGAAGCTTCCATGATTCCTCTTCATAACACCTTCTAACTTGCTGATTATTGCCCT
>VDFB02086081.1:230958362-231112142 GCA_007258455.2 Sequoia sempervirens | reverse complement strand
TGTAATGGCCAACAAACACCATGATATGACATAGATCAAGGTGTGCAAGGTCGTACAATCACATGAGACTAAAAATCATAGAAAAAGATGATCAAGACTCATACTAAGAGCATGGTTGCCCCAGTATTTTTGTCATAACCAACCATAAGTAGAAAAAGATAGAAGGACAATTCATGAAACGTCGTTGCTTCTCTAAATCCTATTTCTAGGACATCCTTGAGAAACTAGCAGCATGATTGTCAAAATACAAAATAGAGCCCTTATCATGATATGTCGTTGTTTTTCTAAATCCTGAAATTAGGACCTCGCTAAGAAACTAGTAATCATGCGTGTCAACAAGTCAAAACAAACATCATGATACGTCGTTGCTTCTCTAAATCCTGTTGTTGGGATCTTGCTGAAAAACTAGTAACATGATAAAAATCCAAAAGACAAGTGTCAAGTGTGTGCCAAGTGTGTCTAAATGTCGAGTGTTTTGATGTCAAGATGTCAGGTTTGATAATGTCAAGATGCCAGGGTGTTAAGGTTTTGACGATGCCAAGATGATGAATGGCGAAGATTTCCAAATTCAGGAATGACACATCCTGAATAATGTTGATGTCGAGAAGATTGATCCCTAAATGTCAAAAGGGATCCCTCGAAATTCTAGGTGATAGTGATGATGACAATGCCTAGGAAGGACACATCCTAAGGCATAAATGATAGAGTTTGTTCTTCAGAAGGACACATATGAAGAATATCGATGTCAAGAGGAGTAATTTTTAAATGTCAAGAGGATCCCTCAAAAATGTCGGATGACAATGACGATGCCTAGGAAGGACACATCCTAAGGCATGAATGACATAGGCTATTCTTCATAAGGACACATCTGAAATATAACCAAGAGTTGACAGTTTCATTGGCTATGATAATGTAACTTCGCTTAACCAAGCTTGAGCTGGAGCAGTACTGGGATGGGTGACCTCCCGGGACGGACCAGTGCTTCACCTCTGTGAGCATCACCTAGATGCAATGAGTGCTAAGTGGAGCATTCGATATCATGAGAGATGGGTTCTTGTTGAACCACTACTCATGAAACATGGGTCAATGAGTTTGACTCGAAACTACACGGTTGAATCCTGATAGCAATATCACAATTGTAATGGCCAACAAACACCATGATATGACATAGATCAAGGTGTGCAAGGTCGTACCATCACATGAGACTAAAAATCATAGAAAAAGATGATCAAGACTCATACTCAGAGTGTGATTGCCCCAGTATTTTTGTCATAACCAACCACAAGTAGAAAAAGATAGAAGGACAATTCATGAAATGTCGTTGCTTCTCTAAATCCTATTTCTAGGACATCCTTGAGAAACTAGCAGCATGATTGCCAAAATACAAAATAGAGCCCTTATCATGATAGGTCGTTGTTTTTCTAAATCCTGAAATTAGGACCTCGCTGAGAAACTAGTAATCATGCATGTCAACAAGTCAAAACAAACATCATGATACGTCGCTGCTTCTCTAAATCCTGTTTTTGGGATCTTGCTGAAAAAATAGTAACATGATAAAAATCCAAAAGACAAGTGCCAAGTGTGTGCCAAGTGTGTCTAAATGCCGAGTGTTTTGATGTCAAGATGTCAGGTTTGATAATGTCGAGATGCCAGGGTGTTAAGGTTTTGACGATGCCAAGATGATGAATGGCGAAGATTTCCAAATTCAGGAAGGACACATCCTGAATAATGTTGATGTCGAGAAGATTGATCCCTAAATGTCAAAAGGGATCCCTCAAAATTCTAGGCGATAGTGATGATGACGATGCCTAGGAAGGACACATTCTAAGGCATAAATGATAGAGTTTGTTCTTCAGAAGGACACATCTGAAGAATATTGATGTCAAGAGGAGTAATTTTTAAATGTCAAGAGGATCCCTCAAAAATGTCAGACGACAATGATGATGCCTAGGAAGGACACATCCTAAGGCATGGATGACAGAGGCTATTCTTCATAAGGACACATCTGAAAGATAACAAAGAGTTGACAGTTTCATTGGCTATGATAATGTAACTTCTTTTGACCAAGTTGTTACCCCACTTCCAAAACCTTCCGCAAGTGTTAAGAACGCTTGAGCTGGAGCAATACTGGTATGGGTGACCTCCCGGGACGGACCAGTGCTTCACCTCTGTGAGCATCACCTAGATGCAATGAGTGCTATGTGGACCATTCAATATCATGAGAGATGGGTTCTTGTTGAACCACTACTCATGAAACATGGGTCAATGAGTTTGACTCGAAACTACACGGTTGAATCCTGATAGCAATATCATAATTTGACACGCCGTGGAAAAATACCTCCTACTTATCAATTGATGAGCTAAAAAGGGGCTCTATTATGAATGGTTCATAAGGCACAACACTTGCTAGAGGTTTTGCAAATGGGGTAACAACTCAGCGGAAGCAACCTTGGAGAAAAACTCCTTGGTTAAGAGCGCTTGAGCTGGGCGATCTTGGGATGGGTGACCTCGGGGCCGGACGGTCTTCACCTCTGTGAAGCATCACCCTGCAGGCTAATGAGGGCTAAGTGGACCATTCGATATCTGTGAGATGGGTTCTTGTTGAATACCTACTCATGAAACATGGAGTCAATAAAGGTTTATTTCGAAACTACACGGTTGAATCGATAGCAATATCCTTAATTTGACCTGTGCAATGGAAGAATACCTCCTACTTATCAATTGATGAGTTAAAAGGGCTCTATTATGAATGGTTCATAATGCACAACACTTGCTGAAGGTTTTGCAAATGGGGTAACAACTCAAGCAGGCTTAACCTTGGAGAAAAACCCTGGTTAAGCGCGCTAAACCAGTACTGGTATGGGTGACCTCCCGGGACAGACCAGTGCTTCACCTCTGTGAGCATCACCTAGATGCAATGAGTGCTAAGTGGACCATTCGATATCATGAGAGATGGGTTCTTGTTGAACCACTACTCATGAAACATGGGTCAATGAGTTTGACTCGAAACTACACGGTTGAATCCTGATAGCAATATCATAATTTGACACGCTGTGGAAAAATACCTCCTACTTATCAATTGATGAGCTAAAGGGGCTCTATTGTGAATGGTTCATAAGGCACAACACTTGCTGAAAGTTTTGCAAATGGGGTAACAACTCAAGCAGGCTTAACCTTGGAGAAAAACTCCTTGGTTAAGCGCGTTTGAGTTGGAGCAGTACTGAGATGGGTGACCTCCCGGGACGGACCAATGCTTCACTTCTTCGAGCATCACCTAGATGCAATGAGTGCTAAGTGGACCAATCGATATCATGAGAGATGGGTTCTTGTTGAACCACTACTCATGAAACATGGGTCAATGAGTTTGACTCGAAACTACATGGTTGAATCCTGATAGCAATATCACAATTGTAATGGCCAACAAACACCATGATATGACATAGATCAAGGTGTGCAAGGTCGTACCATCACATGAGACTAAAAATCATAGAAAAAGATGATCAAGACTCATACTAAGAGTGTGATTGCCCCAGTATTTTTGTCATAACCAACCACAAGTAGAAAAAGATAGAAGGACAATTAATGAAACGTCGTTGCTTCTCTAAATCCTATTTCTAGGACATCCTTGAGAAACTAGCAGCATGATTGCCAAAATACAAAATAGAGCCCTTATCACGATATGTCGTTTTTCTAAATCCTGAAATTAGGACCTCGCTGAGAAACTAGTAATCATCCGTGTCAACAAGTCAAGACAAACATCATGATACGTCGCTGATTTTCTAAATCTTGTTGTTGGGATCTTGCTGAAAAACTAGTAACATGATAAAAATCCAAAAGACAAGTGCCAAGTGTGTGCCAAGTGTTTTGATGTCAAGATGTCAGGTTTGATAATGTCGAGATGCCAGGGTGTTAAGGTTTTGACGATGCCAAGATGATGAATGGCGAAGATTTCCAAATTTAGGAAGGACACATCCTGAATAATGTTGATGTCGAGAAAATTGATCCCTAAATGTCAAAAGGGATCCCTTGAAATTCCAAGTGATAGTGATGATGATGATGCCTAGGAAGGACACATCCTAAGGCAAAAATGATAGAGTTTGTTCTTCAGAAGGACACATTTGAAGAATATCGATGTCAAGAGGAGTAATCTTTAAATGTGAAGAGGATCCCTAAAAAATGTCGGACGACAATGACGATGCCTAGGAAGGACACATCCTAAGGCATGAGTGACAGAGGCTATTCTTCATAAGGACACATCTGAAAGATAACCAAGAGTTGACAGTTTCATTGGCTATGATAATGTAACTTCTTTTGACCAAGTTGTTACCCCATTTGCAAAACCTTCAGCAAGTGTTAAGCGCGCTTGAGCTGGAGCAGTACTGGGATGGGTGACCTCTCGGGACAGACCAATGCTTCACCTCTGTGAGCATCACCTAGATGCAATGAGTGCTAAGTGGACCATTCGATATCATGAGAGATGGGTTCTTGTTGAACCACTACTTATGAAACATGGGTTAATGAGTTTGACTCGAAACTACATAGTTGAATCCTGATAGCAATATCATAATTTGACACGTTGTGGAAAAATACCTCCTACTTATCAATTGATGAGCTAAAGGGGCTCTATTATGAATGGTTCATAAGGCACACCACTTGCTAAAGGTTTTGCAGATGGGGTAACAACTCAAGCGGGCTTAACCTTGGAGAAAAACTCCTTGGTTAAGCGCGCTTGAGCTGGAGAAGTACTGGGATGGGCGACCTCCCGGAACGGACCAGTGCTTCACCTCTGTGAGCATCACCTAGATGCAATGAGTGCTAAGTGGACCATTCGATATCATGAGAGATGGGTTCTTGTTGAACCACTACTCATGAAACATGGGTCAATAATTGTGACTCGAAACTACACGGTTGAATCCTGATAACAATATCATAATTTGACACTCTGTGGAAAAATACCTCCTACTTATCAATTGATGAGTTAAAGGGGCTCTATTATGAATGGTTCATAAGGCACAACACTTGTTGAAGGTTTTGCAAATGAGGTAACAACTCAAGCGGGCTTAACCTTGGAGAAAAACTCCTTGGTTAAGCGCGCTTGAGTTGGAGCAGTACTGGGATGGGTGACCTTCTGGGATGGACCAGTGCTTCACCTCTGTGAGCATCACCTAGATGCAATGAGTGCTAAGTGGACCATTCGATATCATGAGAGATGGGTTCTTGTTGAACCACTACTCATGAAACATGGGTCAATGAGTTTGACTCGAAACTACACGGTTGAATCCTGATAGCAATATCATAATTTGACACGCTGTGGAAAAATACCTCCTACTTATCAATTGATGAGCAAAAGGGGCTCTATTATGAATGGTTCATAAGGCACAACACTTGCTGAAAGTTTTGCAAATGGGGTAACAACTCAAGCAGGCTTAACCTTGGAGAAAAACTCCTTGGTTAAGCGCGTTTGAGCTGGAGCAGTACTGGGATGGGTGACCTCTCGGGACGGACCAGTGCTTCACCTCTGTGAGCATCACCTAGATGCAATGAGTGCTAAGTGGAGCATTTGATATCATGAGAGATGGGTTCTTGTTGAGCCACAACTCATGAAACATGGGTCAATGAGTTTGACTCGAAACTACACGGTTGAATCCTTATAGCAATATCACAATTGTAATGGCCAACAAACACCATGATATGACATAGATCAAGGTGTGCAAGGTCGTACCATCACATGAGACTAAAAATCATAGAAAAAGATGATCAAGACTCATACTAAGAGCGTGATTGCCCTAGTATTTTTGTCATAACCAACCACAAGTAGAAAAAGATAGAAGGACAATTCATGAAACGCTGTTGCTTCTCTAAATCCTATTTCTAGGACATCTTTGAGAAACTAGCAGCATGATTGCCAAAATACAAAATAGAGCCCTTATCATGATATGCCATTATTTTTCTAAATCCTGAAATTAGGACCTCGCTGAGAAACTAGTAATCATGCGTGTCAACAAGTCAAGACAAACATCATGATACGTCGTTGCTTCTCTAAATCTTGTTGTTGGGAACTTGCTGAAAAACTAGTAACATGATAAAAATCCAAAAGACAAGTGCCAAGTGTGTTCCAAGTGTGTCTAAATGCCGAGTGTTTTGATGTCAAGATGTCAAGTTTGATAATGTCGAGATGCCAGGGTGTTAAGGTTTTGACGATGCCAAGATGATGAATTGTGAAGATTTCCAAATTCAGGAATGACACATCCTGAATAATGTTGATGTTGAGAAGATTGATCCCTAAATGTCAAAAGGGATCCCTCGAAATTCCAAGTGATAGTGATGATGACGATGCCTAGGAAGGACACATCCTAAGGCATAAATGATAGAGTTTGTTCTTCAGAAGGACACATTTGAAGAATATTGATGTCAAGAGGAGTAATCTTTAAATGTCAAGAGGATCCCTCAAAAATGTCGGACGACAATGACGATGCCTAGGAAGGACACATCCTAAGGCATGAATGACAGAGGCTATTCTTCATGAGGACACATCTGAAAGATAACCAAGAGTTGACAGTTTCATTGGCTATGATAATGTAACTTCTTTTGACCAAGTTTGACTGAAGTTTGGTTGAGTTTGACTTGTATTGACTATATGTCAATATTGTCATGATGATATGATTGACGTGCTGATGAGATTGTCATACCATGTTTTAGGAGTTTCCCCATTTGGATGATTATTTGTCTTGACTTGAATACTGTTGATGTGTATGTCAGTGTAATGCCATGAACCCTAATGGACTGACCTAGTGCGGCCTCGGGGGCTCATTGACAGATGGCCTTGCGTACGTAATACACTCAAAGACCTTGTATTTTGACATGACCAATGAATTTGTCTTGATGACAAAAGATTGCGCCATGATTTTATTTTGGAAAACCTAAAAGGATTGACCTAATGTCTTGGGGACTCAAATATGAGTCTTTCCTATGTAGAAAATGCGCAGAGATAACGTAGTTCAGACGAATGACAAAGAGTTGACTAAAATGATGGATGTAAGGAAATGTGACTTTCTTTTACATTCTTCAAGCAGTTTGATGTTTGTTGTGGTTTTCTTCAGGACCTTTTTCAATTTTTAGGTCTTTCTTCAGGACCTTTTGTGATGTTTGTCTTTTTTCAGGACTTTTTGTGATGTTTTGTCTTTTTTCCTAGGACTTTTTCTAATTTTTAGGTCTTTCTTCAGGATGTTTTTTGATGTTTTTGGTCTTTTTTTTTTAGAACATTTTACAATGTTTTTATCTTTTTTCAAGACTTTTACAATGCTTGTCTTTTTTAGGACTTTTTACAATGTTTTTGTCTTTTTTCAAGGCTTTTTATAATTGCCCAGACCATGCATGATATCCACTATAGTGACATGATAAAAATGTTGCCCCTAGTCAGGTCCAAGACTTAGCCAAGAAAGTAACCAATGCCTCATATTCCTCCATTTGGCTTTGTTACTGGCAGCAGGTTAGATATCCATTTAGAATAATCAATAGATCATATGAACCCAACATCTAGAAGTTTCTTCAACTCAGCCTTGACCAATAGAGCGACCTGAGGATTCATTTTGCGTAACTTCTATTTAACTGGTTTGGCATTAGGAAATAGTGGTAGATGGTGCATAACCAGTTTTGGGTCTAATCTTGGCATGTCAACATAGAACCATGTGAAGTTGACTTTACGTTATGCAAAGAATTTGTGAAATTCTGGTCTCTCTTCTTCAGTCAAGGATGTAGCAAAGAGTACCATTTTGGGATCTTTAGCTATTGATATGTTGTCTTCTATGGTGTCTTCTATAAGCATAGCTGATTTCTCTTGAGCTATGGGAAGAAAGTCCAGTCCTCCATCTTTGGGCGCCTAGGAGAGGTTTTCACTTACAAATACGTCCTTTGTTTTTACTTTTTTGTCATCAGAAGGTTCCTTTTTGTTTTCACCTAAAGACGTTTCATTTTTTGCTTTATTCTTATTTTTAATTTTGTGATTGGAGGATAGAACAGTCTTGCCGAAGTAGGCCTCACAATCTATATTAATGGTGAATCCTTCCTTTTGATCACCATTGGGTATGCCCTCACATAATCCCATAAACTCTACAACTACCTCATCATTCTAAAAGGTGTCTAGGACTGGTGGGCCTTGTTGGTCCTAATTGACTAGTTGAGGATAAACTAGGGAAATGCCATCATCAGTGTTGGTGAATTGAGGGGAGGATGCAGAAAGCATGAAAATGGATTCAAAGATATTGTAGATGAAATTATCATCATCCAATTCTACATCAGACTCTATCCAATATTCCCCTTCACTTGTTTCATATTCGTTGTCAAAGTAAGGGGTGAATGACTAAGAGTCATTGTCTGTGTTATCTAGCATTTTAGGTGGTGGGTTTTGTATGTCACGGGGAAGGGAAATGCAACTATGACTATTTGATGCCTGATTGATTTTAAATTTTTTCCAAAAATTTTGTTCAGAGGTAAGCTCCCTCGTTTCAACAAACAAATCATTGAGGCAACAGTCACTTAAGGAACTTTGAGAGCCAAATTCCCACTCTTGTGAGTTAGTTTCGGTGAAGGTTTCCTTAATGGTCTCAACATTTTCTGAAGCATGCACGTGCTCACTCGAAGGCCCAGTGGTACGTTGGTCATCATTTTTGGGCAATCCATACCCTAATCCAAGATACTTTGGTATTTTGAAAGATTCTATGGGCTCTCTTTGTCCAGATTTATTTCTGCCTAGGCCACTAGTTCCATCATAACTTTTGGCCTTCATCATGTCATATCCCTTGCCATATTTCTTAACTGGTAATGGGGGTAGGTTTTCCATTTCCTTATAGAGCCATCTTGTAATATCGGCTAGGTCCTTGTTACTAACATCTCCCCATTTTATGAAAACTGTTTTTGGTGGAACTTTGAAAATTTCTTTGGATTCCATTCTAAAACATGGCCGACCATAGACCTTTGGAGACTTGGGTATTGTTGTGATGCAATATGATGTATGTAGTTTGAATTCTCCACAGCCTAGGTCCTAGATCTTGACATTTGGTTCATCCTTAGGAAGTGTGGAAGATGGTGGCATGGTGGAAGATGTGGACAGAGTGGACGTGGAAGATGGTGCGAGTGTGGATGGGTCAATTTATTTAGAAGAAGAGGGGCCAGAAGCTTCTTGGTTGATAGGCACTCAGTTTGCAGAAATACCCCTCAGGTTGGTACAATATTGAAGAGGGTCAAGGTCTCCATATATAGTGATTTATGTGCCTTCAAATGGAAATTTTAAGGATTGGTGATTTGTGGATGGAACAACTTTTAAGGCATGAATCCATGGGTGATCGAGCAAGATGTTGTAAGGTAATTCTAGATCTAGGACTTGGCAGGTTGTATCCATAATGACTAGTCCCACTCTGATAGGAAGAGAAATAACACCTCGTGAAGAGGATTCTTCGTCATCATATGCTTTTATCACTATACTCTTTGTAGGGCCTATGCATGCATCAGAAAATCCTAGAGCCTTAACCAATTTCAAGGAGCATATGTTCAATCCTGCTCCGCCATCTACTAAAACTCTTTTGACCTTGTGCTTATGGACAAAAGTTTCAATGTGTAATGCATTGTTATGGTTAGTCTTAGGTGATGAGTAGTCTTGATAAAAAAAGGTGACGTGGTGAGGCATAGTGAGGTATCCCACCATGGTCTCAAATTGGTTGACATCAATATCCTTAGGGACTAGTGACTCTTGCAGGGTATTATCCAGTATAGCCTTATGCGTGGGAGAGATGTGAAGCAACTCGAGTATAGAAATTTTCATGGGAGTTTTTCCAAGCTCGTCGATAAGGTTAAACTGACTCTTGGGTTGTCATTTCTTTATGGTCGAGGCAGGTTGTGACTACTTAGGAGATGGACCGGGTATGGTGATTTTAGGTTTCCTAGCAGGAGGCGAACCAACTATGGTGACCTTGCCACTTCAAGTAGTAGCATTGCATTAGGGTTCTCTCTTAACTATGATGGTATTTACACATTCATTATTAGTTCAGATATTGTTTATAGTGGTTCCACCAGAATAGTCATACTTGGTGGAGGCGAAATTGGCTTGATTATTGTTTATCATTGGACCTGATGTGGACACATTATTAGAACCATGATCTTGTAGTGGGTTATTATGAATGGTATGATCTGAATTAGAGGAAAATTGTGGTCCACCTACCTCAATGATATTATTCTCGATAAGGTCTTGTACCAAATTTTTCAGTTGTCGATAGGAATAGGTTTTATGTCCTTTTTCCCAATGATAATCGCAAAATGCATTATCGTCCCACCATGTTGGTTTGAATTGTCTTGGGTCATATGGTTTTGATTCTTGAAGTGTGATGACACCATTTTGAAGGCATTTCTTGAAGACTTCCTCAATGGGCTCACCCAAGGGAGTGTATGTGTGACCCCTGGGGAATTGTCTCATCTGACGGTATTGTCCTTGATTATTTTGGCTACTTTGGTTGTTCGGGGGGACATTGGTAGGGGGTGTCAATATCGTCGTTGATTTTTTTTGTGGTTGAACCCCTTTTAGAGCCAGTACAAGACCCATAGTGTTTGCAACCTTGGTGTCCACAACACTGTCATTGGTAACACGTTTATTTTTTACCCAGTACTTGTTTTTGTTAGTGGGAGGATTTATGTTTGTGTTTTTAGGACCGTATCTTAGCTCTCCCTTTGCGATAAGGGCTTTCTCAAGATCTGAACACCTTTTTCGACTAGGTCCATGAAGGTTGTGCAACAATGCACTTACAATGCATATTTTAAGGGTCTTAGAAGTGTTTGAACAAACATGTCCACCTTTTCTTTTTCGGGTATGTCAATGTGACATTGACTAGCTAAACTTCTCCATTTTTGAAAGAATGGGATGAATATTTCACCAACATCCTCTTGTGTGAGATTGCATAAAATAGTACTAGAGGTGTCCATGTCAATGTTGTACGCATAATTTTTTATGAAATTTTGTTTAAGTTCATCCCATGTTTGGATATCCTTTTGAGTGGAGAACCATTCGAGGGCAGGACCTACAAGACTTTTAGAAAAAAGTCTCATCAAGTATGTTTGTTCATAGGCGATATCCATACAGTTGGTTGCAAATTTGCAGACATGTTTGATGGGGTTTGTCTTTCCTCTATATTTGGTAAAATTAGGTGACACATATCCCGGAGGAAATGGTGGCATGTATAAGTTCATGTCAAAGGGATATACAGATAGATCATATGACACTTCTGATTTCTTGCCAGATATTTGTATGTTTTCTATGGTATTCTCTAGACCCATCTGTTTTGCTTGTAAGGCATCTATTACAGGGTCATTTGTGGTCCCATACATTGGATTGATTGGTATGCCATAGGTCCCCATTTGTTGTGAGTGAATGTTGACATGTTGTGGAGGTATATGTTGTTGTGGCATGTATGATGTGTTCGGATTTGCGTGTTGTTGGTATTGAAATTTTGGATTGGGGGTATGTTGGTGAGTATGAATATGGGATGAGTATGTTGGGATGTGTCCCCCAGCCATTTGGGTCGATATTTGGGGAATATGGTGACCGTGAACATTTTGATTTGTGAATGATGCCATAGGTTGTGTGTGTTGACTGGCTTGTCCAAATTGTTGGGTTTGGACAAGGGGAATGGTCGTATTTTGTGCTTGGGATTTGATGGTATTGGACTGTGTTGACATATTAACATTTTGTTGTTGTCCTTGAATAAAGATACATCATTTACCTCCACCCAAAGGATTTTTTGAGATACCAATGAGAGGATATGAAGAAGGTGTACTCATGGTACTAGACGTAGTTGTCAGCAGAGGATTTGTATGACTTGATGATGCCCCCATGGCATTTACTGTAGTGGTAAAGAGAGGATTGGAATAACTTTCCCACACTGCCAAGGAGCCAAAGGTGGTTCTAGCTGATTGTGACGATGTTGTGGATATTGTGGGCACTGTGACAAATTGTGATCCTCCAATGGATGTAGCGTTTATTGAATTGGAGGTGTTTGGAATGTTGGAGGTAGCATTCACGGTCGTTGTATCATCAAAAAAGGTATTGCTCATAGTGTTTGGAGGTTGACCACTATTTGACATGTTATGCACATTGTTGACATTAGGATTAGGAGATGTTGATCTCAATGTGTTAATGTTGAATCCATGGGGTAAATTAGCTCCTTGACTTAAGAGTATGGCCAAATATTTGTCTCTGTCATATAGGACCATTTTTTCCATGAATTGAGAGGCCTTTGGTTCTTGTACTGCTACCTCTAGGTTTTCCTCAAGTGTTTGTTTGTATTCATCCTTATGTAAGAATGGTTCAAAGGGACTGCTTGATGAGGATGGTATGGTCATGAGAGGTTGTTTATTCACATTGCCAATTGGGTCATCAAATGTCCAATTTGGGTCATACATGGAATTGTTAACATTGGAAGTGGAGTTTTGTCCAAAATTTTTCATTTGTCATTTCTATCTTTGGAGTCTAGTTTCCACCATAAAATGAGATTGCTCAAATGAAAATGACAACTAAATGCAAGGATGACAATGCAAGACTATGTTTTCTAAAGAAAATTCCAACTAGGATGACTAAGTGATGATGATGTTTGTCTAAGGAAATGATTGATGTAAGATGACGAGGTTGTCAAAGCCAAAATGTTGAATGAGGAATAAGATGGTAATGTTGACTAAGGACTTAATATGATAAACGCAAGGCCTAGGTTCAAAATGACAACTAGGATGAATAATATTTTTGGATTTTTGGGAATGAAATATGCAAGGTATAAAATAGAATGCAATTTGGAGAAAAGGATACCTAAACACTTCTAAGCTCAATCTTTGTTTTCAATTTTGGTTACTAAAGGACTTGTTGAAAATGACAAAATGACAAGGTCAAAATGACTAATTAGTTTTCCTAACTAGACTGTTGAGTTGGAAAATCTCACAAAAGGGACAATGACTGAAAAAGGGAATGATGATTAAGTCCAAGATAACCTAGTTTCGAAAATAATGACATTGAAAATTGTGTTGAGATTAACTTAATCCAAAGTATGCAAGGATGAAAACCTAGGGTGAAGCTAATGCCTAATGTATGCAACTAAATATTTTTAAGGATGAAGCCTATGGTCAAGAATGAAAACTAATGGTCATAACTTTTGAGCAATTTCAAAGTTGGTTTCTGACAGAATCCCCTTGGAAATAGTGTTTGACAAAAGATTGACAGAGTTTAGACTCAGTTTGGACTTTGTATGAAGATTTTTCTTTTGTCAAGAAAATGTGTCGTTTGAGACCTCAAATGCATCAAAATTTTTTGAATGCATTTCAGTTTAAGTGAATGCGGCTCTGGGAATGAAAAATGTGACATGACTTTGTGGATGCAGTGCTGTGAGGTTCAGATGTGTCGCGACGCATACAAATGTGTTTGTGGGATCAAATGTGGTTTAACAGTTTGATTGCATATCAGTATTTTTAGATGCATTTCAGAACAACAAATGCATTTCAACAGTTGTGACACAGTTTGTTAAAATTGAGTTTCTTGATGTATTGAGAGCAAATCGGATCTGTCTAATGTTGAATGTTTTGTCTAGGAGTGTAAATGTGGTGAATAATCTTGAAAAATTCAGTAAGCACTTGACAAGCACAATGTTTTGAGTGTAAGCAAGCACACATAAGAAAAGTACAATCCTAATAGGCCAATAGGCCAAGGGTTTGTATACTTGATATATCCCACCGATATACCCTCGATTGGTGTAGAACACCTCTCCTTCTTGAGAGCGGATAGCTTAGAATTTTGGTGGCACTGGCTCCCCTCCACAGCTCATTAACGTCATTCAGGCACACCAAATTCAGATTCTTGGGTAGTGACTTCCCAAGAATTGCTATCTCTACTCAAGGGGATTAGTAGTGAGTGTCTTCGGGCATGATACTGTACCCTACACTATATCAAACAACAACTGAAAAATGGTTGGCCTCTAAAACAATAGGTGCTTAGTAAGGGCATTCCATTCATAGGGCATGATCCATGCGGCGAGATTCCCCTTTCGGATCCATCTTGTCGAAACCATACACATGATTCTTGGCTTTCCCCAAGAATCCACTTTTATATACCTACTGGAAGTCCCTCGGTTTCAGGGTGCTACTGGTCTGAGTCGTCTTGGGGTGAGTATTTTTTTCCACCAAAACAGGCCCAAGTTCTAGAGTTAGTAATTGTTTCTCTTACACCCAGGATCGCCTAAAAGCACAAGGGGAGAGGATACTTCAATTCCTAAGTCTTAAGGGTGTATAACAAATAAGAATGGGTCTGGTTTTCTAATCACCAAGTTTTCACAAGGTGAGAGCATAATCACCTACCATTTGCAAACACAATTAGACAAAGTAGAAAAACATGTTCATTTTATGTGCACCAAAAATAAATGTGTACTAATCTAGAAAAAAATGCAAGCACAATGTTTGGAAGTGAGTCTTCGACACTCGAACCTACAAAAACACAAGTTAGGAGTTTCTTATCCACCAGTCTTGGACCCATGAAATGTAACCGCCACACGTTGCAAATTAAGATTAGAAACACAAAAACCTATGCTAGGCAGAATGCAAAAGAAAACTAGAATGCCAAAAAAAAGGAATAGAAAAACATAAAAAACCAAATGCAAAAAAGAAGAAAATGTTACCAGGAAAATGTGTCACAACAAAGCGAATGCGTCGCTCTGCATTGCAAATGCGGCTGGGTCCTGCGTTATGGTCTGACAGGAAGATGCGTCGATTCATTATTCAAATGCGGCTCGGTGTTACATATGCAGATTTCTCGACCTCATTTGCAGCACAACAAAGCAATTGCATCGTTTCAGATGGCGAATGTGTCGTGACACATCAGATGCGGCTCATTAAAGGTCAAATACATCGCTCCGTACTTGTACCTGCAAAAAAGACATAAAACAAAAAACCATATGGAAACATAAAATAAAAGTGTCGGGTTCACCAATGTATCTAAGGGTTAATTTTAGGTATGTTAGATGTTAGAAAATCAACAATGCATATAAACCCAAAGAACTACAAAGTACATTGAAAACTAAAACAAGAAACATTTATACCTGATAATCGTTGAAGCTTCCATGATTCCTCTTCATAACACCTTCTAACTTGCTGATTATTGCCCTCAGATCGAACATAAGAGCAATCCTTTGACTATGCCTATGTCTTAAACAAGCTTTGAAGGATTTTTATGACTATGCCTATGAGAAATAACAAAATGACTATGTCAAGAAATGCCTAAGACTTAATGAAATTGAAATACAAAAATAATTGCTGCCAATATCTAAAAATGAGCGTGAGTCTAAGTAGTGAAAAATTGAGAAATGCAATTTCAATTGGATGAGACGAGACACCCTAAAATCAAAGGACAAGATTTAATGTGATAATCCCTAATCAGGGTTAGGGAAAAATCATTAAATGAGCGGTGGAGATGTCATTTGAGAAAATCAAATTGCGATGGAGAATAGATGAGATAATTAATTAGAAAAATAAAGATTTTCGAAAATCAAGAAGATAAAGACTACCTGATTTGTGAGATTCAAAAAATCTAGAAGATAAGAGTTGAATTGAAGATTAGATTTAGAAAATCAAGAATCTGCCTGATTACTTGATTTTTGGAGGAAAGTTACCATTTTGAATTAAATTAATTCAAAATATGGATTTTGTGTGATAATAAATAATCGATTTTCAGATTATTTACTAAAATGAACTGACAGTTAAGAATGTGAAATCATTTTAAATAATTTATTTATTTAAAATGAGAGAAATGTTAATTTTTGACAATTAAATAATTAAAGATAATTATTTAATTTAGAAGATACAATTAGTAATTAAATAAATTAATCAATTCATTTAATTATGAGAATTAGTGACATATTAAATAAATAAATGAAATTCATTTATTTAATAATCAGGAAGAATAAATGAATAAAGAAAATTAAATAAATTTAGAAATTTATTTAATTAGAGGAAGACATAGACAATTAATGACGTATTTAATAAATAAATAAAATTTATTTATTTAATAATCATGAAGAATAAAAGGACATGAATAAGTTAAATAATTACGAATTATTTAATCAATAGTCGAATGTGGAACAAGGACATAATTAAATGTCACAATTATGCTAGGACGAATGTGGTAAAAATAGAGCTTGCAGGCCTAAGTCATTTTTAAGTGTCTACAGATGGTAGATGTGGAAGGATTGTTTGGATGTTTGGATGAATCGCTTTTTATTTTCCAAAATTAGGATGTTGGATGGCAGAGTTTGGAATTTTGATTGGGATAGTGTTTGGAACCAACATTTTTATATGCCTTACTTGATGACCATTTTGAAGGAGGTGGACATCTATTATATGTGAGATTCTTCTTTTCTTGTGGCTCCAAATTTTGATTAAGTTTTACTTTTGAAATATTTTCTTTGCTTGATCCATTTTAACTTTATTCATCCACTTGGGTTTTTTTTTTTATTCAATGGCCTTTGAAATTTGATTTTGAACTTTGGATTTGTAATAATTTTCTTTTTGTTGGTTCCAAATGGAAGGTTTAGGATACTGGGAATGATGGTTTGTGGTGTGGATGAAAGGAGTGTTGGCAACAATCTTATGACAAGGAAAAATCATGGCCCCCATTTTGATGTTTGTATCAGATAAATTTTCCCCCAATATTGAGGAGGTACCACTAACATCATTAGATTTGTTTATTGAAGAATAGCCAAGACCTTGATGTCCATAATTTTCATGAAACTGTATTGATTCTTGAATGCTTTGCTCATGCATTCCTAGTCCTTTTCCTTGATATTGCATGCTTTGGCATATTTTATTTGCAATGGAGTATTTTTAATTTTGAAAAAAAGATGCTAACCCATCATTGTGTATGTGGAAGCTATTACTTAGAATCTTCTCCTATGTGAGAAAGCCTAATTTGATAAAAGTGGATGATCCTAGTTGATAGGATGTCTTAACTTCATTGATATGTGGGATAGCTTTTTGATTGATATCTTTGGTTTGATTTTGTGAAACATTGGATTCTAACGGTTCTTCAAAAGATATCAATGCTTGCAAGTTGATGTAGAAACCTTCCTTATGGTCATTATCATAGAGTCTAGTGAATTCAACTATAGCTTGATCATTTGCAAATATGTCTAGAGTAGGAGACTCTTGCTCTAGAGGAAGATCATCTATGTGTCCCATGGAGGCAAGTATCTCATTTTGGGAAATGGATGTGTTTGGAGATTGGATAGGATCAACCTCAAATGTTTGATCATGAATGATATAAAGGTCAATGAGAGGATCATTTTGGACTTCATGTTCAATGGTAGTGTTTTGATCAAAGATAGGTTTGTCTTGGGTGACATGATTGGGAATGAGATCTTGATCAAGGATAGGTGTATTTTGGATGCCATGATTATCTGTAAGAATTCTTGAATGGACTTAAGGATGGGGTCATGGGATGACTACTTTGATCTTGACATGAAGGTGAAGCTATGATTTCTTGCTTTGGGTTTTCCTCTTGACATGTATCCTCAAGTGTAGGAAATGGGATGTGATTTTGGAGACCATGACCAAATGTATTTTCATGACTAAATGTGTAACACCTCGCCATGTGAACCCCAAAGGACAACAAAACACTGCACAATATTTTTTTTTGAAAGTGAAACATTACATAAGATGAATATGTACATAAATTACATGAAAAGAAATTATGCATTTATAAAGTCATCTACATCCTCTGGGGTACACAGAATAGTCATTATGAAACCTAAACTACTATCAAAATGAAAGTGAATAAAAACCAAGATTACATAATGATGACATCCAACCATTAATGATCAAAGGAGAGGAAAATGATACATCATTTTCTTACAATTCAATTCATAGTTCAATATTACAATTGTGGAGCATATTTCCACAGATACAACACACCATGGATACAATAGTACATTACATAATGCTTCCCTTACATCAACGGGAAGAGTACATCAAGTACAAGAATAGTACATCAAGGAAGAATAAGGTACAAAGCGTAGAATAGTCTTCATCCAGGTGAAGATCTGGAAAATTTGCATCTATTTCCGCATCACGAACATGACTTGGGAACCCAATGGGGTGCATAGCACGTTCCACCTAACTGCATGGGTATGAAGACCCACCCCCCATGCTAGGAGATGACAAGAAAGACCCACACCTAATCGATAAGGTGAACAATGGAAAACATGACTCCACGACAAGAGCAACAACAAACACAAGACTACATCTCACATCATCAACACATAACTACAACAAAATAATGGAAAGTCCAATCAAAACCAAATGCCAATATTATAAATAAACACTAAATAACCATAAGAGGTGCCAACGACAATAGGATCTAAAGCCATCAAATGAAATCACAATATCAACCAACAATAAATATCAAGGGCACCTTTCATTAACATCAATCAAGTTGCCATGAGGCAATTGTGCAACACAAAAAAATAGAATTTGGAGGCTTCAACAACAAACACCAAGAATGTATTTCCTCAACAACGTCAACAATTCAAACAACACTCCCAGAGGCAACCAAACAAGCGAAAATAAAAGTGTATTGTGGGAGAGTTTCATTGCACGACCTTACATGGATTATCCAGACAACCTATCACAAGGTGCCACCTCCATCTATGGTTATCTTGACTGCCTATCTCAAGGTGCTACTCCATAGGGTGACTCATGCAGGACCACTTACCTTTCGTGAGGACAAGGTAGTGATCTTATTGACCAAGTCTTCTCATCCCATCCTTAGCCTGTGAAAGCGCTAACAGTATGGGTGAGGCACATAATTAATCTTGTTTAGTGTTTAATTACCCAAAACCCACCAGTTCATTAATTAAATGATCACTTGTAAGGAAAATCTTCCATGGGTTACCCTAACAACCCCTTTGTGCATCAGCCCCCATGAAGAGCCACTCTCCCTACGCGCACCCAAACCAAAAACATGCAAGGGGTGTACCTTATCTCACATAAAAATCAAGGAGTACATATCACACAACATGTGAGGCAAGAACCATCTCGCAAACCCATTCCACATCACTAAAACAAGAACAAAGGACGTACCACCCACAAGAACTCAAAATCAGAAATAGGATCAATGAATCACAAAGGTCCAACCATGGAAAATCAATATAATTCAAGTTTCTCCATTGCCTCTAGAATCCTAAAATACTGAAAATCCACTAACTCCCACTGAGGGTAATTCAAACACTTTGGGTTCCTAGCCATCTCAAAATATGAATATAAAAAAGTCATTGCAAAAAGTCTCCTCAATCAAAATTAACACAAAAGGATGACTCACATCATGGAATCACAAAAAGACTAAATAACTTCCATAATCACAAAATGACAAGTGTAGAATAGGAGTGAAAACATCATAATGTGATCTTCAAACTCAATCAAAGCTAACATAATCAATTCAATACAAAATCAACCATAATTACTAATAGTAAATTAGCCAATAGAGCATCCAAGGAAACCTTAATATTCTCCTTACAAGATACCCAACCAGTTACACTTTGGCTAATAACCACTTAATACAGACCAAGTACAAAAACAAAACCAAACATTTAATTCAACACAAATGTTCACTCAAACTACATCCATGAAGAACTCTTGGCTAACACAAAACTTCACTCACATATAGCAATCAATTCCAAAATCACACAATTCAACAAAGGCATTATTTTCACATTTCACATAACTCCACAACTTACCCACATAATTTATTTAATCAGGTCCTTTACACAATAATACATAAATAAGTATAATCAACATAAGTAATTACAATAATATTTATTCTAAATAGCCAACTAAATGAATCTACTAGACATTAAAGCATATTAAGACTTTAACTAAGAAGGTTAAAATGTGAAAAAAAACATATAAGAAATAATCTAATAATACATTCCTTTGACTTTTGATCAAATAAACATAAATTCACATAATTGAACTTATAGAAGATGTGCACCTTCATGTCTTTTATCGACATGCCTTAGTAGCTCATCACAAGAAATGTCAATGTTAGATGATTAGACAAAGAAGTACAATACAATTAATACCAATGAGAAAAATTTATCCATTAGTAAAAGATAATTTGTTTATTTCCTAAAACCTCTATCCATTCAATTAAATAGTCATGCATCATTTAGGTTATTATTATTATTATTATTATTTAACATATGCACATATAATTAAATATAAATATAAATATATATATTATATATTTATATAAATACATAAAATTTTAGTCTAATATGTTCTCACAAATAACAAGCATGCTCAAACAATTATAAGCAACTTTATATATATATATATATATATATATATATACTGACTTTTTCCAAATTACTCATTTGTACTCATGTAAATAAATAGAATGGTTTAATTAAATAACCTTTTAGTCTTATCTAACAACATTTCCTCTTTAATATTTAACCCTAATGTAAGATGACTTTGTACATGTTTATTTATAGCCATACACTTGACCTAAAAGCACTTATATGCAAAATATTTTCATGCACCGGTTCACTAACTTCATAGGCCTTTGCTGAACTTATTGAATAGGAGTTGAAACAATATATTAATAGACAACCACAAATCTATTAGGGCTCTCATTTAAATATATATTTCATTTAATCAACACTTTTCTTTTGATTTAAGTTTCCAAATTTGTTATCTAAACCAATTGTTCATTGATGGCAAAGACTACTATTCCAACATTTAAATTAAAGACACAAATATCCTTCTTTATATAAAGGTATATATATATATGGATACAGATAACTATGTACACCCTTTCCTATGTGATTTCCCACACACTCTAATAATCATAAAACATATACTATCCTTTTTATTCTATTTCTAACTCTTATGGATTTACCATAGTTGACACTTCTGCTATCCTAATTGTTTAATTTTCACATTTGATAAAAAAGTTATTAACATCATTGGTTGAACCCTGTCATTAACATCAACCTTTATTGATCTTCTATAATATTTAAATTATATTTTAAATGAATAAATTAAACAAAGCATTTAAATTATATTTTTAATGAATAAAATAAGATAATTAAATAAAACATTTGAATAAAAGAAACTAACCAAATAAAATATTCAAAAAGTAAGTAGAATTATTAGACTCTTAATATAAAATAAAAACATAAATGATAATATTTAAATCCTTTATTTTGGGACTAAACTATTTAACATGCCCATAAAGTAGGAAGTATCTTTCTAAATTAAAAAGTGAAATCCTTTCTTATTTTTATATTTCACTTACCTTTTTAAATCTTCCCTCTCACGTGACATCAAGATATGAAGATTTTTTTTAAAACTTACTAATGAGTGAGTTTTGAATACTTCGAATAATAAATTAAAGTCTCGATTTGAGTGATTTTTTCCTTTTTTTGAATACCCCCAACTGGATTTGATAAAAAGGCTTTTGAAACCCCTCTAACAGATGAAATATTGCGGGAGATTGTTTTACTTTCAAGACTTATCCGGAATAGATAATATGCTAAGGTAAAATATTAATAGTTAGAGCTTTTCTTTGTTTTAGGATAAGGGTTATGGGCATTTTTATCCTTTTTAATATAAAATGGTTTTAACTAAAAGATTTTACCCAAGAAGGTTTTAAGAAGAATTCAATGAGATGTTCTTTTATGATGTTTTTAAAATGGTTTTCACCTATTGAATTTATAAGAACTCCTCCTTTTACTTTATCCCATTTATTTATAAAATTATGTATTCATTTTAATATTTTATCCAGGCCAAAATTTCTTTTCAATATTATTTTATTTATTCCCACTTAATATTTCTGAATTTACCCTCTAGCATAATCATTTTCTTATACAAATTTAATACTATCATAGCTACATGTGTATTCATATAGTATTTACTTTTTCACCTATTAAACTCCATGCGATAATTCATCATATATATATATATAAAATGCACATAAGTAAACACACACATAATCTTATTGTTATTGTTTTTGACAGATCCATAAAACCTTATCGATATTATGCTTAAAATTCACTAAATATTTTACTTCGATATCTTAACTCAACCTATAAGGTGATTTAAATAACTATGCATATATCTAAGATAGAATACAACTTTCAAACTAACTGAATATAATATGGTTTTCACATGAGTATACTAACATACCTAAATTGATATTTATACATAAACTAGACTATATAAGTAGTCTTATAAGGAGCAATGAGGTTTATAAAACATGTCATGTTTGAAAGAATCAAATCTTAAAACTTTATTTAGTTTCTTATTCATTGGAATTTCTCTCCAAAAGAGCGTAAACATATCAATTTTATTCATGTAGTTTACTTAATAACTTTCTCTTATGCATTCTTAGTAGATTCAATCATCTACTCATTTAACTATTATCTAATAAGACATATGCCTGTCGGTTACTATAAATAAATGAGCTCAGTGCACTCCCAAATAATGTGCAATACATTTACTATCAACAAATGAACTCAACAGTAACAAACATATGATACCAACATTCAACTAAACAACTTACTCAATTGTCAGGAAGGCCAAAAGTGAAGGGGTACTAGACAAAATGTAGGTTGGGATGGAGTGAATAGGAATGGATTAGTGGATGAAGGAATGCAAGAGGATGTGGAGACTTGGAATGGAGAAGTGAATGATGGACTAGATTAAGATGTGGAGGCTTGGAAGGGATTAGTGGAAGGTTGGTTTCCCTTGTCAAGGTTAGGATAAGGGAGATTAATGGATGTTTATTGTGGATTAATGGCATGGATTGTGCTAAGGGAATCTTGATAGTGAAGGTATATGGATGGAGGACTAGGTTTTATGAGTTGTTGGTAAGAGGGATAGATGGGTGGTTGACTATGGGTTGTTGGTGATTGGGATAGAGAATTAATCCATTGTCTCTTGAATTATATGGCTTGTTGGGCTTGACCATTACGAATTAATTGGTATTCAATTTGAATAGCAAGCATATCAAGGTGAAGGGAAGACATGGTGGTGGATGGTATGAAGCCTAAGAGATGCCAATGTAATAGAAGATATGGACCTATGCTATATATTTTTTTGGATTTTTTTGAATATATAGGGATGCCTAAGGATACTGCAACTATTTTTTTGGATTTTTGAATATATAGGAATGCCTAATAATGATACCTAGATTAAGAGTCAAGGTGATGATAGTCTATGACTAAGTTTTGCAAAGCGTGGAATGAAGGGATGAAATAGTATGACCTAGTATGAAGGGCAAAACCTAAGATATGGTTGCTAATCAAACTAAGATAAGTATAGCAACTAATCTAATTGTCAATGACCTTGGATATAGTGAAGATTGATAGGATATGTTGACAAGGTGGTCTCAAACTAGACTGATGAGCTGAGGAACCAACCTAAATGACGAGGACTAAGATAAATGTTGTCTGAAAGATAAGATCAAGAGAATACAAATTTGAAGCTATAGTCTAGCCTAAGTTTGATGGGCTTCCTAATTAAGAGGTTTATGCAAGAGGTTAATGCAAGCTAAAAAGATGACCTAAAGTTTAGACCTATGGGGAATGTTTAATGCAAAAAGATGAGGTGATGGATGAATGAATGAGCAAGTCCTTGGTCTAAATAGATCTAAATGACAAGCTTGTTTTGGATGTGTTGGCCTGGATTGTGTCAAGGTTTGAATGTTGTAAGTTTTAGGTGGTGTTTGTTTGAGATTTGTTTTGAACACACACGTAAGAAACAATAGATAGAATGTTTTTTAGTTTGTTTTGGTTGTGAATTTTGTTTGATTGTTGAAATACAAGCACAAATCCTAGGTTGGAAGAGACAATATCTGTTGGGTTCCCACTTAGATTTCTCTTGCCGTGCTTATTCAGAGAGGATAGCCTAGGAACTTGGTAGCATTGGCTCCCCTCCATGACACTCACTTCTCGAGATACCAAGTTCTGAATTCCCTAAGACCACAAGGATCTCAAGAAATTTTCCATCTCTACAATGAATCATGAAAGTGTGGGATGGCTTCAGAGGTCCGACCTCTTGCGCCAACAAATAGAAGGATTTTGGCTACTAAAATAGTGGTTCTTAGTGAATACTCAAGGAAATGGCACATCACGAGCATCCATCAAGCCACTTAAGGCTTTAATCACTCTACTAGGGGCTCTTATATGTTTTATGGTAGTACCCTATTTTGAGTGACACTACACGGCTAAGGCCTACATACCATGAGGACTTGACAGTTTAGTTTTATCCATTTATATACTGGCCTGAGTGAAAAACCGGTTGGAGTCATTCCCTCTTTCGAGGCAGGCCCCTCTAAGGGATTAACACATAAAAAGATGGGTCTAGATTTCTGATCACCGAGTTTGCACAAGGTGAGAGCATAATACCTATCATCTTACAAACATGAAAAACAATGGTTTATTAACGGTCCCCTAGTTAAATCTATGTGAAAGAAGACAATTGTTCTTTTTAAGAACCAAACAAAATGTGATCTAAGCTATACAAAAAATTAGTTTCAAAATCAAGTCTTCGATGAACGTCTTGCATCAAATGTCATTAGTAGTTTCAAATTTAAGTCTTCAAAAAACATGTGTTTATGTTTTCACCTTTCGAGTCTCTGACCTGTGAACACTTCTTCTTTAACCCTTAGAAAATGAAGTGTTGTCTAAACTAAATCAAATAGTCTTGTTTCAAAAATTTTATGATATGTGTTCATTGATCCATTTGCATACTAATTAAGACTAGATGAGGTTAATTCCACTTTAATTTGAAAGGATTTTATCAATTTAAGCTAAATGCATTTTTTTGTTCATTTTAAATCCTTTGCATGCATGAAATGTGATTTTTTTTTTGTTCTTTGATCCAAATCCCAATTAAGACTATGTGCTAATTGTAGGATTCATTTTAAGCCAAAAGAAAAAAAAATTGTCATCAATTTTGACCCCTAATTAGGCTATGTGAAATTGTAGTCAAGTTAAAACCCCCTAATTAGCATTAGATGAAGATTTGTTGTTCATTTTAAACCAATTGAAGGAATCTTTGTTGTAAATTCAACCACCTAATTAGACTATGTGTGCATGAGGTCTGATCTAACCTTGCATGTAAACAAAAAAACTTTGAATGTTAGATTTTTCTTCCAACTACACAGATCTACAATCAAAGTCACCAAAGCACCTAAAACCTGCAAAAACCCATAAAATTGGATCAAGTGTAATGCATTTTCACGTCGGGTTCACCAAATGTATCTAGGGAAAATGGTTAAAGCATACATGATATCAAAATTCTAAAACCAAAAAGCAAATATCATGAAATAAAACCCCAATACATCAACAAAATTGTGAGAACGAAATGCATAAAGAAAGAAATGGAAATGCAAACCCTCGTGATTTGCTTCTCTCACTCCTTTTTGTTGTCCTTGTTATTCCTTCAATAGATTTGATGTGCAGCTCTCAAATGTGATCAAATGCACTAAATAAGGAAAGCAATTTGACAGAATGATCACAAGGAAATTGAAGATGTGGTCTCTGTAAATTGAGAAATAAGTCAATTTATAGATTTCAAAAAGATAATTGAATGGACAAGATTGAATGCGAGGATAAGTTAGAAGGGAAACTTGGATTTAAAAGTGGAGGAAAAAATGTGTTAATTGAAAAAATTTAAAGAAAGTATTTATTCTCATCAAAATATACTTTTTCAAAAGTGGAGGAATGAAAGAGTGAAGGATGAGTTAAATTGAGAAAGAGAAGAGTTAATTTAAAATAAATAAGGAAACTATTTATTTTCAACTAAAAGTTGTCATTTCGAAAGTGGGAAGTGGATTTGGAAACTAACAGTCATGAGTGGAAAGGGGAAAGAGTTAAGTGAGATAGAAACTAGAAAAATGGAAGAGATTATGGGAATGAAAATTGGAAAGTGGAAGAGAAAAGAAGTGAGGTGAGAGAAAGTAGGAGAGATAAGTGGGAATGAAATCTAGGTGAGGATAATTAAAGATTTTATAATTAAATAAGATGAATTATCCTCACCTTTCAAAATTAGCAAGTTAGAAGGATAAATGCAATAAACTAATAAATATAATTTATTAATTTATGAGCCCATATTAGGTAATTAAATAAAATCAATTTATTTAATTACAAAGGAGATAAAAGGGAATAAATAAATAATTTTTATTTATTTATCACACTAGGATATGGGGGGTGGGGTGGGGAATTAATTAAATAATTAATTCCCCTAGGACATGTTAATGTTGAAAGGGTTAGTTGATTGAACAAATTAATCAATTGGACTGATGTCACGAATGATTGAAATTGAAGAAAAAATAATTAATTAAAGAATTATTTAATTTGAGAGGAAAGATTAAGGGATTAAATGTTGGAAAAATGAAGAAGATTGACTATCTCTATAGATTTTTTGTTGTCTTTGATGTCACCATGTTGTGATTACAAGTTTAAGGTTGTGTTTGACTTGGTATTTTGGTCCAGTATCTGAACTGGTATTCGTGTTGATCTCTCTGGTATTCTTGTCTAGACTCCTCTGCAGTTGACTATTAGTACTTGTGGTTTTGGGAAATGGTTTGTAGGTGTCAGGAGCATGTACAGTCAAGATCTTACGTATCCAGATGCTAGTATGGTGTATCGGCATTTCATTGGTATTTGCAAATATGCTATTAGGTCTATCCTTGGCTGACCTAATGGATGTATTGTGTAATGATGAATTAATTTTTATTTTGTGAATGTTTGCAACCTATCCTAGGTCTGTGCCGACTTGATGTAGCATGTTGGGAAGATTTTGTGAAAGCTTGAAGCTGACTATTATTATTTTTTGGTAAATATGATGTGCATCCAATTAGGCCGACCTAATTGATGCATGCAATTGATTTAAGTATATATATTGGATAGGGTTGAAGATTAATGTGTGGATGTGGTTGTTGGTGTGTGACAGTGTGCGTGTGATTGATGAGGTGGAAATAAATGCGAAAGTGAGCAAAAATAATGAAGTGTGTTAAGTTAGTAAATTGGGCATCACCAAAACTGTATCAACACTTGTTAGGTGCACCATTCTTAGTACATTTTGGCTGTAAAGCCCCTTTTTGTCTGTAAATTTATTCATAGGCAGTGAACCTCCCTATAAGCAATGAGCTTTTGTTTTTGGATAGTGAGCCTTATATTTTTTTATATCTAGAACAACTTTATATTGTGAGTTAATCCTCATCGTGTTTTTTCCCTCATTGGGTTTTCCATGTAAAAATATGGTGTTCAGTGTGTTATCTTACTTTCAGTTTTGTATCTCTTGTTTATGCTTAATAACATAATAGTGTGATTGTGGAATTGTTATGTTGTGAAGTTTTAAGTTTCAAAATTTTGTGACAACTGATTCACCCCCCCTCTTAGTTGTCATACATCCTTTAACAATTGGTATCAAAGCTTTGGTTCCTTGGTGAAGAGCATAACTGCTTAAGGAGGATCTTGAAGGTTGATTTGATGGATGATAAAGGAGAGCTCCATACTGCTCTTGAGGATCTTGACAAAGTGGAAATAGAAAATAGAGATCTGAAAGAAAATCTTGATGATGCAAATGAATGTGTCTAGAAGTTGAAAGAACAATTGAAGAAATTTAAGGAAAGACACAAAGAAGTAAGTGAGCAGCTGAAACTAGAGATAATTGGACTGAAAGTGTCGGTAGAAGAAAATAAAAGAATTGAAGAATGTCTAAATACAATGGTTTAGAACAAAGTTGATGAATGCTCTAAACTTGAATAGGAAGTGGTGAACCTGAGAATTGAATTTAAAAAGCAAAGCTTTGTGAGAACAATTTCGAATCTAGCTCCGATAAGCTTGAAGAATTGCTTGCAGGACAAAAATCAAGTAAAGACAAAGTTGGTTTGGAAAATGATGTAGGTGAAAGTTCCAAGGAAAATAAAATGACTCAAGACAAAGGGAAGCAAAAGAGGAAGTTTACAAGAAGGCAACCTATGAGACAACCTAATGCATGAAGGTATCCCTCTTTCAATTGTATTTGTTTTTCCTATAATAAATGTGGTCACAAAGAAACAAAATGCAAGAGTAGAATGAATCATAATTAGTTTTTTGGCTCTTTTTCTAGACAATTTTTTTCATGCAAGAAATTTGGACATAAGGCTATTGAATGCAGATCTTAGGTGAGAATGATCAACAGGGTGATGATGAAAAAATTTCATGGAGGGGGAATGAATCAATCCTTTAATGGATACTGATATACTTGCAACAAATTTGGACACATAGCAAATCAATGTAGGTCGAGAGGTAATGGAGGTTAGACTAATAAGAAAAATTGTTGTCTGCTATAATTTTAATAAACCGGGACATATCTGAAAGGTTTGCAGAAGTAAGAATGGAAAGCAGTCTGCTCCGGTAGAGAAGAATGATCCGGTAAAGAAGATTGACAAAGAAGAAATGAAACAAGAGATGAACAAGACATGGAAGAAGAAAGAGGATGAACAAGAAAAAATTGAAACTACTGATGGGTTTGCGCCCTCATCCGATACAAACGATTTATTTGGTAATTAGACCTAGCATGGTCTTAAGGGGAGCATTATCAGAAAAATTATAAAAACCCCTATTGTATGGTGTGTCAGAGGCTAGCACAAGGATGGAATGTGGAAAATGAGTATTCAGAGGTTTTAGAAAAGGAACCAGAAGAAAACATGTTGTCATGATGATTTGCGGACCGAATTAGGGTTTTCTATGTTGGGAAGAATGTTTTTAGTAGATTTTTGATGTTTGTCGCATTTAATGCATGGTTAGGGTAAATTCAATGGTGTATAAGTTGAAACCTTGTGAGTCTTCTTGATTAATTGAGCATTTGAAGAACTTGAAAGGTGCCCTAGAATGATCTTGAAGCAAGCTAAAGCAATTTTAAAAGGAATTCAAAGAAATTAACTCAGGTAATCAAGAATTCATTTCTCTATTCGCAAAAGGGTAGAAGAAGAAAAATGAAGAAGTCCCAAATAATGAATTAAAGAAAGCATAGAAATGGACAAAGAATCAAGTGATGTCATCCCTCTGAAGCTTAAAGGAGTTTAACTAGAATAATTTGATCATAAAAAGATGAAAGAGATAAAACTAGGGTTGAACCAAGATGAATTACAAAACATAAAAACCCTAGGTATGGATTTGTGGAGTGAATTTCTATGGATTGTTGATAAATATTTTATCTTGTTCTTATTGAATTATTTCAAGAATGGAAGCATTGTATTGGACAAATCCTACTTAGTTACGAAGGAAGCGATCAAGGAAATCACTGGCTTATGCAATATCGATGACCTTCCTAGAAAGAAAACTGTAAAGTACAAAGAAGTGGAGGAATTGAATGGTATTTGTAAAGACCCATGAGCTCTATTGATAAACACTCTTGAGGATTTGGCTATAAGGTATGTTGCGTACGACATTTCTTACAAGGTCTATTTTAGAAATCGTGAAGGTTCCACGTAGGCTATTGTTGTTCATATTGCACATATGATGGTTAAGGAGAACAAGAAATTTGATTTGTGTAGCTTGTTGCTTGAGAATATTTCTAAAAATGTTTGAATGTCAGTAATTGAGGGTTACCCCTTTCATTTCAAATCTTTGCGGGTATGCTTGGTGTTTTAATTTTTGAGTTTCTTTCCGGGAAAAGATAATACGGTATGGGAATTTGAGATTCCTATTGGAAAATAGGTCTACAGCTATTTGGAGGCATTGGCAGACAATGCAAGTATGTGTAAATCTTATTTCACATCTTTGAAAACAAATCTTTGCTTCAGTATATTTGCATCGAGTCAGTTTGAGGTGGGCTCTTCCTCCAGTAAAAGAGAATTGGAGATTGTCATTAGTGAATCCCCTACGGAATCAAAGAAGAGAAAAAATTATAACTGAAGATATCATTGACATTTCAGAAGAAAAGGAGAATGAATCCTCATATGACATCCAGTCTATCTTAGTTAAGGGGAAGATGAAGAAGATTGGTGAATTATGGAGTGCAGCCTCTCCTATTCATAGACTGAAGATTGATGATGCTTTGGTAGAATACCTACTTTAGAAATGTATTGGAGTATCAACTATTTCTTATTGCTTTCCAGAAAATCTAGTTGAGATTGTTGAAGAAAGAATATTACTTGAAGGTCTGGAAGGATGTAAGTTTGAAGCTTTGGTTGAAAAGAGGTGTAATAGAGCTAAAGGGAGATTATCTGAACTGATCATGGAAACAAAGAAGTGCATTAAAGAAATATATGACATTTACAAGTATTGTCTCTGGTGGCCTATTGCGGTAGACAATTTTAGAGGTAAAATTGAAGCAATTGAGTTTGAAGTAAGCAATATTGGAAAGAATTTTGACATCTTTAAAGATAAAGAAGGAAATAAAAGATTGAGAATTGGTGAACTACAAGCTGAACTAGTTGTTGTGCAAAGGCATAGAGATGATGTAGTGAAAACTTTATGGCTCCTTAAGGAGATTGTTGAGGTCTGGTTAGACCATCTTTCCAGAATACTTACTGATGCAAAAGATATTGAAAAATAGAGTTCATATTGGTCACCATATTTTACTCTATTGGGTGTATTGGAAAGCATTTGCACTCGAATGGAGTCAGCTACATTTAACTGGAAGAAACTACATCTAGTTTTTGAGGAAAGGTACAAGAAATTATTTCAGTGAAGAGTATCATTTTTATTTGAATCTTGAATGTTCTATTTCTGTTGATTTTGCTGTGGAGAAGGAAAAGGGGAGAAGAAAATTGATTTTTTTTGATCGATTAGAAGTTTTTTTTGGAATCTTTATGACTTTTGATGTCACCATGCTCAAACTTTTGTGTACATCCTTTTCAGCCGCCCTTTACCATTGATGTCAAAGGAGGAGAGATTGGAGTTAGGGGGAGAGAGTTAGAGCAGAATTAGAGTATGGGGAGAATTTTGAAATGCTGGGAGAGTTTGAAGGAGATTTTTTTTGTTACATGTTGCCATCAATGACAAAGGGGGAGATTGTTGGAAAAACGAAGAAGATTGACTATCTCTATAGTTTTTTGTGTTGTCATTGATGTCACCATGATGTTTTGATTACAAGTTTAAGGATGTGATTGATCCAGTATTTTGGTCCGATATCTGAACCGGTATTCACGTTGCTCTCTTTGGTATTCTTGTCTGCACTCCTCTGTGGTTGATTGTTACTACTTGTAGTTTTGGGAAATGGTTTGTAGGTGTCAAGAGCATGTACATTCAAGATCTTATGTATCCAGATGCTAATATGGTGTATTGACATTTCACTAGTATTTGCAAATGTGCTATTAGGTCTATCCTTGGCTGACCTAATGGATGTATTGCGTAATGATGAATTAATTTTTATTTTGTGGATATATGTGCGACCTATCCTAGGTTTGTGCCGACTTGATGTAGGGTGTTAGGAATATTTTCTGAAAGCTTGAAGCTGACTATTAGTATTTTTTGGTAAATATGATGTGCATCTAATTAGTCCGACCTAATTGATGCATGCGATTGAGTCAAGTAAATATATTGGATAGGGTTGAAGATTAATGTGTGGATGTGGTTGTTGGTGTCTGATAGTGTGTGTGTGTGATTGATGAGGCAACAGTAAATGTGAAAGTGAGTGAAAATAATGAAATGTGTTAAGTCAGTATATTGAGCATCACCAAAACTATATTAGCACTTGTTAGGTACACTATTCTCAGTTCATTTTGGCTATAAAGCCCGTTTTTGTCTGTAAATTTTTTTGTAGGCAATGAGCCTCCCTGTAAGCAGTGAGCTTTTGTTTTTGGACAATGATTCCTTTTTGGGCAGTGAGCCTTATATTTTTTTGTTCTAGAACAACTTTATATTGTGAGTTAATCCTCACTGTGGTTTTTCCCTCATTGGGTTTTCCACATAAAAATATGGTGTTCAGTGTGTTATCTTACTTTTTGTTTTGTATCTCTTTCTTATGCTTAATAATAGAACAATGTGATTGTGGAATTGATATGTGTTGAATTTTTAAGTTGGATTTTGTGACTACTCATTCACCCCCTCTCAATTTTCATGCATCCTTTAACATTAAATAATTAAAGAATTATTTAATCTAAGAGGAATAGTTAGGAAGAAATAGTGATGAACATTAATTAAATAATGAAAATTATTTAATTAATGGTTTAGAAGAATAATAATTAAATAATTAAAAATTCTTTAATTATAGAGAATTAGAAGAAGAATATTAGTGCTAATTAAATAATAAATTATTTAATCAGTTTTAGACGAAAAATTAGTGAAAAGTGTCATCGGAGACCTAGGACAATTTTCAACGTCTACACTTAGAATAACATTCCTTGCTTTACCATTGCTCTCATATTCCTTGATTTCATCATCACTTGTAGGACTGGAAGTAGACATAGTGTATCCTTTTTCAACTAAATACCAGACACCAAATCCAAGGGAAACCATAAAGGACTCCATCCTAGCTTTCTAATAAGTATAATTCTTTCCATCGAACATAAGAGCTTTTACAACCTTCCTATGTGCCATCCAGATCTACCTCAAGAGGTAAATCCTTCTCCAATGAACCATAACTCTAATACCAACTATTAGATGCATAGGACAACTGAGAGGGGGGTGAATCACTTGTACATTAAAAACATCCAATCCCTCATCAACATTCAAACCCTTGTTAGCCCTTAAACCCTTATCATGCATTAGCAGAATGTAAACATATGAAATAGTAATACAAACACATCCAACACATAAGAACACCAAATTTACGTGGAAAACCTAAGAAGGGAAAAACCATGGTGAGGATTAGCTCACATACACATGAATAGCAACACTGAATACAATTAGGCTCACTACCTAGAAAAAGAAGAAATACTCACTACCAAGAAGAAAGAAGATAGAAGAAGATTGTTACAAAGAGATTCACTATCTCAAGGCAATAGGAGAAATACACCACTAAAATTTTATGCCATATGCAACCTTTGGCTCACTGCCTCTAGCAACTTCAAGCACATTGAAAATGTAGATCCTTCTACTCACTGCATTAGATTCATAGTCATTAAGCCATACTCAGATTTCCTAACTTAATCAAATTCACATCTTTCCCACATCTCCAACAATTTACCTTGCTTATATAGGTATCAATGACCTAAACAATCTCAATTAGGTCGGCCTAAATGAAATGTATGCACCTAAAACATGCAACACCAAAATAGGTTGGAACCAAACACCTCCATGATGGAAAGAAGTGAAGGAAAACCACGCCAAGGGTAAACTAGGACTGAAATCCACATCACCACACTACACAACATATCCACAATCCACAAGGTACCTCCACAAATAGTGCTAGCACACCAGGTCAGCCAAACCTCAACTAACACTACAAACAACCACATACATGCTTATCCAAGTCATGCAAACCACTTAAAAACACTCCACAACATCCACACAATACCTCAAAATATTCTACAACTTTTTCACAACCACTTGAAACTAAGAACACATTCATTTTGTACAACTAGACATACTACCACATAACACAACTTACTAACCAACCTTGTAGAACACCTCAAGGGAAGGAAGTTATAGACAATATAAGAATGTTCCAAAGTATGTAAGAAAATAAACCTCACTATAGAGAAATAAAAAGCAATCTCATTTCTCCCAAACAACCTCTACACAAATAGGAAAATTATCAAACATAACTTTCACTACAAATTGATCCAAAACTTGAAACTCTGGATATAGAACCTTTTAACACCTCTGATCATCATAACCAAACTGTGTTGCAAGGTGTGCACCCTTGATCACCTTGTGATGTGTAGTGTAGTGCTTAGGTTTGTGACATGGCTTAATTGCCTCATGTGGATTCACTAACTCTAGTGGTTGTATCAGACATTAACAAGTCGATCTTTTGGTGCAACGACAACTGTTTATGCAAAAAATGTTATTAGATCCTGGGTCATGGGTTCAAACCCATCACTTGCATTTGGGGGATTGTTTCAAGGTGTGTACCCTTAGTCTCCTTGTGTTCTATAGTGTAGCTCTTAGGTTCATGACATAGATTAATCGCCTCTCATGGATTCATTAACTCTGGAAATTATATTGGGAATTAACATGTCAATCTTTTGGTGCAATGAAAACCATCTATGCGAAAAACCGCACAAGCATATCTTCAACCATGAATAAATATGGAGCATAACACTAAACACATCTTTGTCACACTACACACTCTTTTATTCAATTTTTCTCAAAAACACATGGAAACCAAGTGAACTTGCTAAAATTGCAACTCTTATCCATCAAGACATCCTAATGACAACACCACAACACTTTCTTATCAAACCACAACACATCCATACTAGTACAAGCACTTGAAAACACCAACCATCTCCATACTATTGACATCAATGACAACACCAACATCATACTTGCAACAATTTGATGCAAACACTTGATTGTCTTCTTCAATTGTTGTTTCATGTGTTGGTGTCAGTGTTAAGGCTCTTTGTTTCCATTCTTTAACCCATTATGTATTTTCACATACTTCACAATCACTTGTAATACAAAATTGACAAAAAAATGCAAGCTCCCTTTTCCATATTATCCATATGTTTACATTTGAACACTTAAATGAATGTCATTTTGTTGATCCACTAATTGTATCATAATCATGTCGAGTAAGAATATTCTCTTCTTCAACTAGCTAAAAGAATTATCAAATTATTGAATTCTCACTTGATCTTGTAGATAATTTTGTATTACAACAATGTACAATTGCACCTCTAAATTTTGTTGCATCCTTAAATTTTAGTTTCTTTTTCACAAAATCTCTTTTCACACATGCTCCAAATCCATCATGTTCTCCTTTGCCATGTCTAGCTTCAAATAAACTCCACATATGTTGCATATTATTTTCCTTGTGAGATCTAAATAACCAATAAAACATTCTAGTATTTTGGAATTGTCCTGTACAATTAACTAACCATATGAGATGATCTCTCATTTGAATTTCTCTTTCTTTTAAATTTTTATAAAATATATTGAAACATTATTGAACAAAATCTAATGAGTAATTGATTAGCAATCAAATAGAAATGGTACCCCATTAAAAAATTTCTATTATCTTTTGTACTATCATCTACATGTCTATATACAATATGAACAAATATGGCCACTTGCACTAAATTATAATATTTGGATTAAAATTCTTCTTTGGAGCAAGAGTATAGTTTTCTATAAAGTTAATAGTTGATAATATAGTTCCAATTGGAAATGTTTTTTTCCATATACGAAATTGACCATCAAGCCATCAAACATATTGAGAGTGTTTCACATATTTGTGTGAGAAAAATTATTTACCTAACTTAAAAGATACAAAATAGAAAGCAAAAGAAAGAAAACAACACTTCAACACCTCAAGATTGGGCTACGTTGAACTTAAACAAAGAAAGATAAAACAAATAGTTTATACCTTGTTCAAGTGATCTCCTTGGTTATCCCTTTGATTTTTTATGAATGTGTGCTCCTTGATGGAAAATGATCTAAAATGATATGCAAAGTGATGAGGATTCAATGGAGATTCAAATGATGAAGGTGGGTATTTGAGTGAATGAATACAATGGATGCCAAATGGAGCTTCAAAAGTGCAATAATGGTGAATGAGAATGCTTACAAAATGCTTGAGAGTATGAGAGATTTAATGCTTGAGCTTGAATGTGATGAATGCAAGTTATGTTTTGAATGAGAGAAAATCTTCCATTTTAAGGGAAAAATCTCTAGAGAATTGGACGGTCAAGATTTTGCCAACATGGGCAAGATGAAGGGTTATAGTGAGTTGAGGACTCACAAGCCCTCACATCTTGCCATGTGGAGCATGAGGTGTTACAAGGAAAAATGAGTTGGAAAAAGGACATGTGAGGTGGAGGTACTTGCAAGTACCTTGGGATTAGGGGAAAATCTCCTTAGAAAGAAAGTTATTGTCCTCATATGGGAAGGATTTTGACATGTGAGGAATTTTAGAATTCCTCACACATCATCATGGGGAAGGGAGAAGTGGTTGGAGAAATAAATATGAATTTTAAATTCACATGATTGGAAGTACCTTGTGGACAAGACAAGGTCCCCATAAAGTAGGTTCTTGACCTCATGTGACTGATGTGACAAGTGAGAATTTATAATTTCCCAACAACTTGCATGGGGAAGAGAAATGCATTGAATGAATAAATGTGAATTTTAAATTCACATGGGGAAGAGGTCAAGGCTCAAAAAGGAAAACACTTATGAAGGGTTGACTTGGAAGACATACCAAATATGGCATGTGATTAGATTAAGGTTGTGAAAAAAGGTGATTAAGAAGATTAATGAGGGATTAGAGGCAAGTGGCCAAATATGGAGGATGTGACAAGGAGAGAGAAAAATAGGAATTTAAAATTGATTTAAATTCAAAAAGCTTAAATGACTAAATTAAATAAATTGATATATTTAATTTAGAGAGGGAAGGATGAAAGGTAAAGTATTTAATTATTAAATTAAATACTTTAGGAACCTTAAACAAAGGGGAAATTTTAATTAAATAAATCATTTAATTAATATTGATGAAATAGACAGATAAGGGAGATGGATTTGACTATATGGAAGTGGTCAAATTTGTATATCTACATTTTTCCCCTCTTCAAAATATTGTTAGAATAACAGTGTTTCAAAGAAAAATAAAATGCAGATGACTCTATAGAGGAAGTGACTAGAAAAAGATGACTCAACATGGGAGAAGTTGTGTGAGCTACCAAAATGGAGAGAAATGAAAGGAGATGCCCCAGTCTCACAAGTGAATGACCATGACGGAGGAATGGAGGAAAAATGGTAGGGTATGCCCCTTGAGAGGGCGGTTGAGGAAGAAGGGGCCCTAGGCAATTTATTCATATGAAGAAATGGAAGGTACCATTGGATAAAACTCAAAAAACCATGAAGATTGTCTTTTGAATCGAGTCAAATGGACACACGGTGCGCAAATGATGGCTTCGGGAAGTTAGAGTATTAGTTGAATTAAAAGAGGGTTAAATAAAGGGTAAAAAATACCCTTAACTTTAAAAAGTTAAAAAAGGAGGGAAAGGTTATATATAGTAATTTTAGAAATTAATATTCCTCATTTGCACACCTGGCAGTTGAGTGAGAGAGAGAGAAGAGGAGAAGGAGATGAGGAGACAAGGATGCCAGACGACTACGATGATGACATCATCCACCGGGGGGGATGAGGAACAACAGTTTTTTCACGAGCATGTCATTCCACGCCAGGTTAAGTCCAAAACCTCCTTAGTGATTTTAAGCATTTTGTGTTATATTTTTGAATTTTAACGCATTTTGAGAACATGGGTTTTGGGATTCCAGGGTAATTTGGGAAAATGGGTAGGGGGAAAATTTTCAATTTCACCCATCAGGTAGGCATAATTTCCTGTAAGAGGTGGGGAAAAAGGGGGTGAATTTTCCTAATTAGAGGGTAAATGCACCCAAAAAAATGAAAAGAAATGCCTGAAAAGGGCAAGGGGAAATCAAGAGAGGGCAGATTTACTTGGGGACTGGGAAAATCCACCCGAAAAATAGGTTAGGGGTGGCATGGGTGATCATGCTTGGAAGAGGGGTGACCTCGCCCATGAGGTGGATGACCCCACCTAAAAAGGGGCAACCCCACCCCACAAGAGGCGACCTCACCCATGACAGGGGGACCCTGCCTGGGGCGCGATCGCCCATCCGGGGGTGGGTTTACCCACCTCCTGAGTGGGCTCGCTGATGGCCGGGGTGGGCTCGCCCACCTCCAGGGTGGGCTCGTTTGTGGCGGCTAAGGCGGGATTTCTCACAACTGAGGTGGGCTTGTCCACGGCCAAGGTGGGTTCGCCCGTTGCCAGAGGGCGGGCTCAGCCGTTCGAAGGGTGGGTTCGCCCATCAGAGGGCAGGCTCGCCTAAGGGGTGGATAAGGGGGGCTAGGAAAAGGAAAAGAGACTGGGCCAAAAAAAAGGAAAACAAGACGAAGTTGGGAAAATTGAGTGAATTTTTCCATAAAAGGGAGGGGGAACAAAAAATAGTGAAAAGATAGCCTGGGGCCAGAAAATGGAAAAAGAGAGATATAAAGGATGAAATGACTGACATAGTGGTGTGATATGGATGCAGTGGTTCGATAGTCTATGGACACATGAGAGGTGATTAGAGGTGTTGGAGGTGACGATAGCGGCCATGAATGAAGCAGACCATGAGGCTTTGTCATGAGCGAGGTTGCTACATTTGTTGGGATACCCTACTATTAGAGCTCATCAGGCGATGTCAATAGCTCTCATAGAGCGGTGGAGTTCCTCGACCTTGACATTCCATCTCCCAATAGGGGAGATGACTGTAACCCTGAAGGACGTGTGACAGATACTGAGGCTACCTCTAGTAGGGAACTTGGTGAGTGCGATGACATCAGAGAGGGCGGAGTTGGATCATATGTTGTGGGTCCTATTTGGACAAGATGACCTTCTTGTGTAGAGGAAGGGGTTGGATGTGGATAGATGTTTGGCATTGGGGGTGCCACCGCTACCACTATACTTGTGTGGGTTGGTTAGCGGATTGCTAATACCAGACCAAAGTGGGTGTTTCTACAGCCTTAGCTACATGGAGGTGATACAACACATTGTGGAGGGGAGAGAGGGGGAGTTCGCATGGGTTCCATGCGTACTAGGGCAGCTATACAAAGATATGAACTTTGTGTGATATCAAGGGGGTCTCAACTTGACATAGGTGACGCTACTACAGGTATGGGCCTGGGAGAACATTAGTGTGGCTAGGCTAGGAGTGGTGAGAGAAATTTTGGAGGATGTGATAGCACCAATAGCTTAATGGTATGGAATAGAGTATGGCTGGGTGTGGCATTATGAGGGTTTTGGGGGTTTGGACAGATAGAGGACACTGGATGACCTGGAGGAGGAGCATATAGTGTGGAGGCCATACATGACATGACAGTTTTTTGGATGGAGGCGAGATGAGGAGAGGCACAGAGGATATTTTTGTACCTGATGTTATATAATCAAGAGAGAGCCTCATATAGTGGAGGCACACAAGCCAGATAGGAAGACAAGATAGTTCAAGCTTCCATAGGACATTCCCCATGGACCAGAGAGATTCTAACAGAACTCACAAGAGTGGCCATGGTGGGATAAGATTACGTCGAAGTTTGTGAGGGATCATTGGGAGACACTACAACTTATACCCTACCCAAGTAGGACCATGGGGGAAGTAGAGCTGGGAGTGATAGTCATATTATCTGCATGGTATGTTTGTCATCAACCCATACGGATTACACCAGAGGACCCAATTACAAAGGAACTTGGTTTTGGGCCAAAGGATAAGCTGAGGTAGGCAGGACAGAGGAGAGGGGGGAGGAGAGTCTAGCAGAGGGGAGGTTAGGAGGCAACTGGGGTAGCAGGGTAGAGGACATAGGATGTTGGCACCACAAGTCAGTAGGAGAGAGGACAAGGAGAGGCTATGGTCATAGGTTAGTAGGGGAGAGGAAAGGGAGAGGCTAGGATTGCATGTTAGCAAGAAAGGGTGAGGTAGAGGAGACAATGGAGGAGAGCCCAGGTGGAGATTGAGACAGAGGAGGAGAGGGATGAGGCAGAGGTGGAGATGATGGATGAGAGAGATGAGGCAAGGGTGGGGGGGATGGATGAGAGGGATGAGGAAGTGATAGAGGTGGTGGATATGGATGTTTATGATATTCCCCCTTTGGCCATGGTACCACCTATAGCAGAGGATAGGACTATACTGTTGAGAGGGGCAGTGGTGAGATTACATATCACCGAGCAGAGACTGAGAGATACAGAGGTTGCGAGATGCAGACTAGAGGTAGAGGTGACCAGAGTGTAGACAGAGGGCGAGATAGATTTTAGGGACTTTTCTGACATGGTATCACAACATGAGAAGGAGATACGGGTAGAGAGGGAGGGTCTACGAGCTGAGGTGAGCTAGCTATGAGCAGAAGTGACTCAACTTGAGGGAGAGGTATCTAGAGAGCATGAGGAGGGGGTAGCAAAAAGATGGGAGCGAGACAAGCTAGAGGCAGTGGTGACTATACTGTAGGAAAGGGAACAACGAGAGCTTGAAGGAGTGACAAAGCAGGTATCAACAGAGACCATGGTGCAGGAAAAGAGATACCTAGATGATTTGAGGATACAGGTGGAGGGGCTATTGAGAGAGAGGACTACGCTAAGATGGGAGCGAGACAAGCTCTGTGACAGAGTTGAGGTAGTAGATTAGATAGTGGGGGACATGGGGTTGATGTAGGAGAGAGAGGAGGTTATGAGGGTCCAGGTACAAACTTTGTAGACAGAGAGGGATATTGGAAAAACATAGGTGTAGACCCTACAAAGTGAGAGGGATGCAACATGGATACATGTGCAGACCCTACAAAGTGAGAGGGATGCAGTAGTGGCACGAGCATAGGTTGCAGAGAGAGAGATATAACACAGGCCTAGGCACAGGTAGCGCAAGACAAGGGTGGTGAGGTGGGGGAAGAGGTGTAGATATTGTAGGCATAGATACAAGCCATGAGGGATGAGAGGGACAAGGCTGTAGAACAGGTGTCCCAGATGGGAGCAGAGATTGGTTAGCTATGGTTGTCGCAAGATGCATGGGCACAGGAGAGGAGATCCATATGTAGATTTTGGGATAGGTATAGGGCGAAACGAGATGCAACCAGGTATTAGGTTGTAGAGCGGGATGAGTATATGCAAGAGGCTAGCTACTATCTGCCATCCTACCTCGTGGCAGTACTAGATTTGACACAATGGGTACCCACCTTTGTCAGAGCGGTGCCACAGATGTCGACACCATCCTGGTCAGTAGGGACACATACCCACATATATAATAGCTGGAGAGAGACCCCTCAACATAGAGGGGGGGTGCCAAAATCACCTAAAAGGTCAAATGTGGGAAGCTCATAGTAGAGATCATAGAGGACAGGTGACAGGATACCATTTTTTGATAGATGAAGGATGGGTGTATAGTACAAAGAATCAAAGAGTAGAGTTGATTCAAAGCCTTGTACTTGTTCTTTATTTGATGATATATGTGATGGATATGTATTTTTATTACATGATGGAAATTATTATGGACTATGTGATGGACACTCATATTTTTATTTTTATATGATATGCGATAGCCTTTATTGACACTATGTTATGCATATATGATGGATGATTTTATTTATGCATATGAGTATGCTTATGATGTTATTATGGATGATCATTATAATGTGATGTATGTTAATGTTTATATGGATAAGATAGGTGATATATATGACAACTAACGTGTATGATACAAGATGTGATGGATGATTTATATACTATGGATATGGTGCTAACAATTTGTGATGCAGGTGGTGATGTATGTAATGTGTTAATGGTATGGATTAATATGGAAATGAATGGATACTGAGATGAATCTAAGATGCCTAGAATAAACATGATTAATCTAAACAACTTAAGATGGGATGATAATGCACATGGTAAGAAATGCAATGAACCTATAATGTGGGATAAAATGCAATTAAATTCCTCAAAATAAGTAAATGCAATGTGGATAGTAGATGGATTTTATGTGTGATCATGCTTTCTTTAGCTTATACAAAATAGAGGTGTGTGATATTTGAGTGAGATGGCCTAAGGTAATGTGAAATTCAACATGAACATAAGTGTCAGTAAGGACTTGCATGGTAATGAGGGTAGATGGTAGGTGTATTGTTGTTGGTCTAATGGCAAGTGCTTTCCCTATAATAATTACAAAATTAAGGGAAGGTGGGTATGAAACTACACCTGTCAAGAACCATTGGTATCTTGGGAAGAACGAGAGATGGAAGGTGGATGTTTGCACAACCAAAATTAGAGGCCATAGGTCAAGTATGAATGCAATGCAACAAATCATGATTATGAAATGCAATCCTAATGCAATTTGCCATTTTCGGAGTAGTGTTTTTTGCTATAGCATAAGACATTAGGTGCCAAGGTATGTGAAGCCAAGGAAAGTTAGCATCTAATAAATAAAACAAGCATAGAAAACAAGAAGGCTATCCCAACACCCCAAATTCATGGAGACCTTGGTCAGGCCAAGCATTGGGATAACCACAAGCACAAAAGGATGCCCCAGCGTAACACAAGACCTCAAGGATCTTGGTGGGTACTACGTGGGACAAATAGGAAGACAACAACAAAGAAAAAAGATCAAGATATGCCCCTATGTGAACTGATCAAAACACACCATAATATGATAGATCATGGTGATCTTGACAAGTTGTAATAGGGATCTCAAATGATAAATAAAATCTAAAAGTATCAAAAGATTGCAATTAATTTCAAAACGTCCTTTGCCATAAGATCAAGAGGATGGATGGAGTTGATGAGGTCTATTAGGAAGGATACATCCTGTTGAGACTAAAGATGGATATTAAACTAAAAGATTGATTATGACGTAGGAGACTCCAAAATTGATTGAATCTCATGATACAAGTGGGTCTCATTTGTGAAGAACTAGTAAGATAAGGACATACTTGAAAACATGACGCAAGACACGAGACACAAGACACAAGACTGACACACCCTAACAACCTAGGGGCTTTGGGGATGATCAAAGATTAGCCTTGCCTATGTGAAAGCGCAGAGCCCTCGTAGTTCAAGAAAAGACCATGGATAAAAGTGGAAAGAGGACTAATGGAGATGAGTGATGGAAAACAACAACAAAGAAAGACAAGAGAAAGCAAAGAAAAGCCTCAGGGGAAGATCAAAAGATCAACCTTGCCTATGTGAAAGTGTAGGGGCAATGTAGTTTGAAAAGGACCAATGACTGACCAGGGATAAGAGCATAAAGGGAACAATGGAGATAGATGTGTGGATGACCAAAATAGGATCGAAAAAATGCCTCAGAGGTGGATCAAATGATCAGCCTTGCCTACATGAAAGCATAGGGGCAATGTAGTTTGACAAAGACAAAAAGGACCGACACGATATGATGGGATCTAAATGGAGACCAACATGCTGAAGGAATCTAGATGAAAGTGAAGAACCGACAAGATGACAAGACTGACAACACAAGCTTAGAATTGGATAAAAGCTTAGGATGATGGATAGAAGATGAAGTTCATCCAATGCTCAACCAAGATATACCAAGTAAACAAGTGAAGGATGCAAATGAAAGGATATGATATGATATCAGAATGGATGGGAGCCTAAAGTAACCAGGACGCAAGGTAGATAATGATTAAGCCCTTTACGAATAGCCCCTGTGACCAGGTTTTCACCAAACGTACTTTTCCAAGGCACCACCAAGGGTGGTTTTCACTATAGGATGAATTATTTCTCATTACTATTTTGGATATTTCTAATTTTTTTAATTTTTTTATATATTTTTGATAATTTTTTACTTTTTTGGTATATTTTTGGATTTTCACAGGATAGGATACCTCAGCTACCTTAAGTGTAGAACCTTTTTAGGTGCATGATGTTAATGGTCTCCTCTAGGGGCTCTCCTTTAGGCATAGCAATTCTGTATGCTCTTGACCCATACTTTGTTGTGATGACATAAGGACCAAGCCAATTTGCTTCAAATTTTCCTTACTTATCTTGATCTTGTTGAGTGCGATGATTCTCTTTGAGGACTAAATCACCAATGTTGAACTGGTGAGGAAGGAAATTCTTGTTGTAGCTTCATTTAAGGCAATTCTGGTAGGTCTAAAGATGGTCACATTCTTTGATCTGTCTTTCATCGAGGAGTTCCAGCTGGTTGAATCTTGCGACCCGAGCATCTTCATTGCTGATAAGATTCTTCAAGGAGATTTTCAGTGAGGGAATTTCCATGTCAATCAGCAAGATGGCCTTGGCACCATAGATGAGAGAATATAGAGTGGCACCATTAGGGGTGCAGATAGAGGTGCGGTATTTCCAAAGGGAGGGATGGATGTGAAGGTGCCAATCTCGACCAGTATTGTTGACTACCTTTTTAAGGATCCTGATGAGGGTTCTATTGGTGGCTTCCACTTGACCATTACCCTAAGGGTAATAAGGTGTAGACCCACAATGTTGGATATGGAAGGTGTTGCAATGGCGTTTCATGGCTTGGTTCTTGAATGGCTTTCCATTCTTAGAAATGATGGTGGATGGTATTCCATATCTGTAGAGAATATGGAAGAGGATAAACTTGGAAATCTGAGTACCTGTGATTTGTGAGAGTGGCATTGCTTCCACCCACTTGGTGAAGTACTCAGTTGCAGTGATGATAAAAGTATGGCCATCAGAGGATGGGGGATATATCTTTCCAATTAGGTCAAAACCCCACTGAGAGAAGGGCCATGGCGCTATATGAGGCTACAGATCTTGTGCAGGAGCATGTATCAAATCCACATGTTGTTGACAAGGTAGGCACTTCTTGATGAAATCACAAGAATCATGTTCTAATGTAGGCCATTAGTATCCTACTCTGAGAATTCTCTTAGCCAGGGCCATGCCATTGGAGTGGGCCCCACATACACCACTATGTACTTCCATTAATGTAGTATGGGCTTCAGTCTTGTTCAAACACTAGAGGAGGGTTCCATCATACCCACACCAATAAAGTGTATCACCTATGATTATGTAATGGGATGTTCATTGGATGAAAGATTTTCTTTGATTGTGTGTGAGATAGGGAGGCAAGATATTGTCGTGAAGATAAGTGTAGATACCATGGTACCATGGTGATGTGGGACCTACAATGTCACACACAATCTCACTTTCAGGGATATCATAGGATGGGATTAAGAGTTGTTCAATGAGGAACTCACACTCTATTTTGTCTTTAGGCATGTTGATTAAGGAACCAATGGTAGCCATTGCATCCGCTACTTTGTTTTGTACCCTTGGAATTTGATCAAACTGGATGGAAGTGAAATAATTTTTGAACTCATCAACCATGCGTTTATAGAGAAATAGCTTATCATCTTTTGTGAGAAACTCATCGTTGACCTATTTGATGATTAATTGAGAATCACCATAGACTCTAAGGTGAGTGATATGCCATTGGATTGCAATTTTGAGGCTGGTAAGAAGAGCTTCATATTTAGCTATGTTGTTTGTGCATGAAAAATCCAACTTGAATGACTTTAGTATATAATCACCCTGAGGGGTGACGAGCAAGATTCTTGCCCCCAATCCATTATGTGTGTACAACCCATCAAAGTATAGTGTCCATGTGGTCGCTTCTATTACAGCGAAGACCCCTTCATTAGGAAATTTTGTTGTTAAAGGATAGACATCAACCAGGGGAGCATCGACCAACTGATCCGCTATCACCTGTCCTTTAATAGCTTTTTAATCCACATATTCTATATCAAATTCACTTAACAACATGACCCAATTAGCCATGCGACTAGTCAGAGTTGTTCTAGATAATAGATATTCGAGTGGATCAACCTCAGAGATGAGATTTACTGGATGACTGAGCATGTAATTTTGGAGTTTTTGTGAACTGAAAACCATGGCTAGGAAATCTTTTTCCATTGGTGAATAGTTAAGCTCATAACCAACGAGGGTTCGACTGATGTAGTAGATTGCTCTTTCCTTTGATGACTCATCATGTTGTGCCAACAATGGCCCTAGTGCCATTGATGTAGTAGAAATATAAAACAAGAATGGCTTACCATGAATTGGTGGCATAAGGATTGGTGGGTGAGCCAAATACTCTTTGATGTTGTTATGACACTGTGGCGTCCACTTAAAGGCGATATCCTTCTTCAGGAGATGAGTGAATGATTAACACTTGTCGGCTAGTTGAGCAATGAACCACCAGATGGTTTGTAACTTACCTTGTAGGAATCTTAACTATTTGAGTTTGTGTGGTGAAGGCATATCCATGATTACCTTGACTTTTTCTAGATCAACTTTGATACCTCTTTGGGAGATAATGAATCCCAATAGTTTTCTTGATGTGACCCTAAAGATACATTTCTTCGGATTTAGCCTTAGCTTATACTGCTGTAGATGCTCGAAGATCTTCTTGAGGACCATAGGATGTTCTTCCCTTTTCCTTGACTTTCCTAATAGATCATGAACATAATCTTCCATTATGATGTGGATGAGGTCATGGAAGATAACAGTCATAGCTCGCTGATAGGTTGCTCCTGCGTTTTTAAAGCCAAAGGGCATAACATTATAATAGGTGTCCCATGGTGTGGTGAAGGCTATTTTATGATGGTATTTAGACACAATTCTGATCTGATTGTATTCAGAGAATCCATCCATGAGGGAAAGCATCTTGTGTCTCGTAGTGAGGTCAACCAACATGTCAATGTTTGGCAAAGGAAAATCATCTTTGGGACAAGCCTTGTTGAGGTCATGGAAGTCTGTACATACTCTGATAGCACCATTTGGTTTGGCTATGGGCACTACGTTTTAGATCCACTCCGAGTAGTGAATGGGACTTATGAATCTAGCTTCTAATAGCTTCTCCAACTCTTTCTTAACAAGTAGAGCTACTTGGAGGTGCATTTTTTGGAGCTTTTGTTTGACAAGTTTGGCATCAAGACGTACATCTAGATGATGTACTACTAAGGTAGGATCAAGGCCTGGCATGTCTAAATATGTCCATGTGAAATTGATGATGCCTTATTTGAGAAGCTTGGCGATGGTAGAATATTCTTCTTTTGATAGTGCTTTGGCTACATATGTGATTTTGGGATCCTCTTCTATTCCCAAATTTATTTCCTTTGTTTCTTCTATCAGGATGGATGATCGTTCAGAGAGTTGAGTTCCTAAAAGGGGAAGATGAACATCCCCATCTTCTAGCGCCTCATCGAGGTTTTCGCTATTAGATATACCCTTTTTTTTTACTTTTTCTAGGTGACGAAGCACCTCGGGGAGGTTTTCATTAGGTGACCTTTTTTTATTTTGCTTCTTTTTTATTTTGTGGTTAGGGTGTTCATCTTCCCCCAATCCCATAAGATGTACGTACTGATCCACAAAAGGAAAGGTATCAATAGGTGTGTTACCATGTAGGTCCTAGTCTATAAGTTTAGGATGTTTAAGCGATAGGCTAATGGTGTAGATGTATAAGTAGTCGAACATGGAAGAAAGGTTAGTGTGATCAACATCATTGTATGCATGTATGATGGATTCCTCCTCTCGTATGCCTTCAAGGAGACCATTGCTCTCACTGATGTTGTTAGAGGCACTAGATGATGCTATAGGTCCTTTTTGTTTTGTGTCATGACCCAAGCCTGATCCAGGTGGATACTTGTCATAAAAAATTGAAATGTCCCACATGCTCCATATTTCATCACCATGTCGAAGATCTTGTCAAGAGCTTTCCGACGCATTTTGAACAGACCAAATCTGAGTCCGTATGTGAAGGTTATTGCCGGTCAAAGTTGAGGGTTGACCATGATGATGTGGTAGGAATGATGACGTGGCAAGAATGATGACATGGAAAAAATGATGACATGACTATTTAAATTTAAAATATGAATTCCCTTATATTTAAATTATTAAACCTTTTAAGTTTTAAAAGCCCATACTACGAGATTTTTAAGGGGATTTATAAAGATTCTTAAAGATTTTTAAGGATCTTAAAAGATTTTTAGAGGATTTTAAAAGATTTTAAGGGATATTTTTAAGGGCTTGAAATATCATAAAAGATATTTTAAAACTAAAATTAACGTTAACCTCCAAACTTAAAACAAATTTAATCCCTTATGATTTTTATAGCCCAAAATTATGAGGGCCATGAATATACGGGAGACAGTTTGGTTTTATTATAGTTGTTAAAACTAATATTAAACTAATCAATCTCTAAATAGCTTTCCTACGTGAAAAGACAAAAATAAATGAACAATATGGAACCCAGATGGAAGATTTTTTTTTTTAAGGGGATAGTGGTTGAGATTATTGTTTTATTTGTAAAAATAAGGGAAATTTGTTGTAAGGGGGTTATTTTATTAAATATGGTGGTTTAACCCCATATGGAAAAATTATGTATAAAAAGGGGGGAATTTAGGACTTGGAATAAGCAAGTGGTGATTTTTATGAGAGAATTCTGAATTGTGGAGAGAATGTTGTATGGAGAGTCTGAGTGTCTAAATTTGTGCATTGAAGGAGTGTTACTCTGCCACACTTGAAAGAGGAAGACTTTGAAACTCTTGAAGACTCGACACTATATTCTATTGATGCCTTGCAATCAGTTTGGAGCATAATCAAGGATCGATCACTCTTTGGAGAGGGACCCGGAGACGTAGCCATATTGGAAAACTTCGTTATCAACTTGTGTTTTGTCTTCTCTCTTATATCTCTCTTATATTATGTTCATCACTTTGTTATTGCTTTGATTATTTAAGCATTTTAAATTATGTAATTACATTTTCAAGACCTTCAATTTAATCATTATGAAAGTTATTATTCATGTGCAATAGTCCTAGATCCTAACATCATATGAAGTGGTATTAGAGCTTTGTTGTGATTGGTGTTTGTAGAGGTGAATGATAACCCGATCCTGGAGCCAACGAGGTGAAGGCAGGCTTGCAAAATACAATCCTGAGATTGGTAAACGAATAAATTTTCCAAAGATGGAAGGATTGGAAGCTGGAAAAAGTTCAAAGCTTGATGAGAAGAGTTTTCAAAAAGTTTTTCTCGAAATGAAAGAAATGGTATAAGTTCTTTTTCAGGAAAGGCAGGAAAAGCTGGAACGAAAGAAGCACGAAAAAGGAGATTCGTCAAAGCAAGAAAAGCATCTGGATCAGAAGGAAAAAGGGAAAAGACTAGGAGGTGGTGATGAGCCTCCAAAAATTCCTTCTTCTCCATTTTCTCCTCCTTCTCCGTCTTCTCCTTCTTCTACAGATTCTACTTCTTCTGCTAATCCTTTCAAGGTTACACATAAGCCTAAAATTAAATTGGATGTAAAATTTGATCTACCTAAATATTGTGGGGAATTAAATGTTGAGAAATTAGATGATTGGGTTCAATAAGTAGAAGTGTACTATAGAGTTCAAGGTCTATTAGATTATGCTTCTAGGATCCAGTTAGCTACGCTTCGGTTGGGAGAAACAACTCTCACATGGTGGGAGAGTAGAACTCAGGAAGAAATTTCACAACATGGTAGAGTCAATTTAACTTGGTCAAAAAAATTTAATGCTCTTAAGAATCAATTTTATCCCCTAGGCCATATGCAACAGTTAACGATGGACTGGCAAATGTTTAGGCAAGGGAAAGGTCAAACTATCCAAGAGTACACCCATGAATTCAGGAAAAGGGCTATTGCATTGAATGTTCCATTGTACACCTAGGACACCTTGCTTAAGTACATAGGTGGTCTTCACTCTTATCTAAGACATTCCATTTTGGTTTTGAATCCTAGTAATTTGGATGAAGTTTGTGTACAAGCTACACACTTAGAGTCAAGAGGTAAGGGTACTTTCATTGATAATTCTAACAAGAAGCCATCTAAGTCTAAAGGTAAATATGAAGATACAAGAAAGGGGAAGAATACAACTACCATTAAGAAGAAGGATGATAAGCTCACATGCTCTCATTGTGATAGGAAAGGTCATGATGAAGACCACTACTGGAAATTGCATCCTAAATTGAAGCTGAAATGGGCTCGTAAAGAGAAAGGTAAAAAGGATTCCACAAATGTTGTTATGGATCTTGATTCAAAGTTTGAAGATAAAACTAAGATAACAACAATGGGTTTGAAAGGTAAGGCTCCTATTGCTAGTGTTTCCTTTGATAGTTGTGCTTCTAATTCTCAAGTTAATAATGTCCCTGAAGATAAGAAAAGAAATGAGCTATTTCACATAAGGGTTGTTATTAAGCATACTAAAATTGATGCAGTCATAGATAGTGGATCTCAAGTTAACTTAATTTTTGAAGATGTTGTAAGGAACTTGGGATTGAAAACTACACAACATAAGAAACCTTATCCACTAGGTTGGGTTTGCGAAAATAATGAATTGCAAGTAACAAGGCAGTGCATTTTGAGATTCACAATCACAAGTAAGTTTGTTGATGAGGTACAGTTTGATGTGGTTCCACTAGATATCTGTGGGATAGTGTTGGGTAGCCCTTATTTATATGATCGGAAGGCTATTTTCTATAGGGAACTTAATCATTATCACTTGTTTAAAGATGGTATCAAGTATATTATGCATTCTCACATAATCAAGACTGATAGATTTTTTACAAACACAAGGCAGTTGAAAAGGGTGATTAATGCAAGTAAAGATTTTTCTCTTATGTTTGTTAATTCAAGTGGTTCTAGACATGAATTTGAGGTAATCAAGGCTAATCAGATGTTGCAAGATACACCAACAGTACATCACGAGGAAACATTGAATGAAAACATTGATGATCCAAGTCTGCAACTTTTGATTGGGAATTTGGAGATTCCCTTGGGTAAAAATGTTCCTATTGTGAAAGATAGACATGTTGATTCATTCTCTTTCATATCTGCATTGTTATTCAGGTTGGTATTAGTCATTGTTTATTGGTTAATGGCTATAACAATTGATGTAGATGCTTATGGAAGTGATAGAATGATGTATGTGTTCAACAATATTGTTGTAGTCCTAAATGTGGTGTTGAGTTGGGTGTATAGATGGATAGGTGATATAGGACAAGTGGGGAGGCCATGCCCTCACTTAAATTCTGAATAAAAGTAACTTTTGGAGGTCCAAAAGCTCTCTAGTGGGAAGGATTGATCCAGGTGGATACTTGTCGTCAAAAATTGAAGTGTTCCACATGCTCCATATTTCATCACCATGTCGTAGATCTTGTCAAGAGCTTTTTGACGCATTTTGAACAAACCAAATCCGAGTTCGTATGTGAAAGTTATGGTCGGTCAAAGTTGAGGGTTGACCATGATGATGTGGCAGGAATGATGACGTGGAAAGAATGATGACGTGGAAAAAATAATGACATGACTATTTAAATTTAAAATCTGAATTCCTTATATTTAAATTATTAAACCTTTTAAGTTTGAAAAGCCCATACTATGAGATTTTTAAGGGGATTTATAAAGATTCTTAAAGATTTTTAAGGATCTTAAAAGATTTTTAGAGGATTTTAAAATATTTTAAGGGAGATTTTTAAGGGCTTGAAATATCATAAAAGATATTTTAAAACTAAAATTAACATTAACCTCCAAACTTAAAACAAATTTAATCCCTTATGATTTTTATAGCCCAAAATTATGAAGGCCATGAATATATGGGAGACAGTTTGGTTTTATTATAGTTGTTAAAACTAATATTAAAACTAATCAGTCTCTAAATAGCTTTCCTATGTGAAAAGACAAAAATAAATAAACAATATGGAACCCGAATGGAAGAATTTGTTTTTTTAAGGGGATAGTGGTTGAGATTATTATTTTATTTGTAAAAATAAGGGAAATTTGTTGTAAGGGGGTTATTTTATTAAATATGGTGGTTTAACCCCATATGGAAAAATTATGTATAAAAATGGGGGAATTTAGGACTTGGAATAAGCAAGTGGTGATTTTTATGAGAGAATTCTGAATTGTGGAGAGAATTTTGTATGGAGAGTCTGAGTGTCTAAATTTGTGCATTGAAGGAGTGTTACTCTGCTGCACTTGAAAGAGGAAGACTTCGAAACTCTTGAAGACTCAACATTGTATTCTATTGATGCCTTGTAATTAGTTTGGAGCATAATCAAGGATTGGTCACTCTTTGGAGAGGGACCTGGAGACGTAGCCATATTGGCGAACTCTGTTATCAACTTGTGTTTTGTCTTCTCTCTTCTATCTCTCTTATATTATGTTCATCACTTTGTTATTGGTTTGATTATTTAAGCATTTTAAATTATGTAATTACATTTTCAAGACCTTCAATTTAATCATTGTAAAAATTATTACTCACGTGCAACAGTCCTAGATCCTAACATCAGATCAAAGCCTGAGTATCTTGGTCTTATTGTAGCCTCAATATGGTGTTTCCTTCCTTGTTCTTCGGCACCAAGGCCTCCCCCCTGATAATTGTACTTCTCCGCAAACTTAGAGGGCCAAGGATAGTTCTCTTGGAAATATTCTTTCAAAGGAGGGGAGGGGTCAAGTTCCTCATGGTAGACCCATTGGCTTATGTCATCTTTTGGTGTGTGTCTTTCCTTAACCCAGGGGAGCGAAAGGTATTGGACCCCACGTTTTTGGAACTCAAAGTGACAATTTATCTTCTTCCTTTGGTGTCAATTGAGAAGGTTGGCCATATATGTGTGGTGATGGTGGCATGGTTGCCATGTTCAACGTTGTGCGCATTTCATATTCACCACACCCCTTGTCGATGATCTGGACTTTGGTAAGGGTGGAATCAGATGTGAATGATGGAGTGGATGAAGTGTTGGCTAGTGTGGTGGTAGATGAGTGGGATGATGACGTCTATGAAGGTCCCATTTCTACTCCAGGACAATAGTGAGAATGAGGAAAAGAAGCTTCTAATGCTTGGAAATATTCAAATGGTGGGGGATCCATGTGAATGGTAACTTCTATCCCATTGAATGGGAATTTTAGACATTGATGGTATGTGGATGGAATGGCTTGCATGGCGTGAATCCATGGTCGGCTAAGGAGGTGGCTATAGGGGAGTTCCAGATCAAGGACATGACAAGTAGTGTATTGCACAACTGGACCAACCTGGATCAGAAGACATATTGTTCCTTCAAAATCACGCTCTGCATTATCATACGCCTTGATTGTGATGACTTGATTATTTAAATCAGCATGGGTGTATCCCACCTATTTTATGAATTTCAATGTGCAAAGATTCAGGACAGAACCATTATCTACCAAGACCCTTTTAAATTTATGATGATTTACCAAGACCTCTAGATGAAGGGGATGGTTATGATTAGATTCAATGTAGGGCATGTCGTTTTGGCTAAAACCTAGTTGATAGGTGGCGGAGAGGTGCCCTACCAATGCTTGAAATTGTGTAGGGTCTATGTCATTAGGAACTTGGGTGTCCCGTAAGGCCTTATTTAGGATTTCTTGGTGTGCAGGAGAAGACTTAAGCAAGTCTAGAATGGATATCTGTGTCGAAGTCTTTTCCAGATGGTCAAGAATGTTGTATTGACAACTCACAGGTGGTGGATGGGTGGATGTGGAGGCTCCAGTGACTGTGATGCATGTTCGACTAGTTGTAACAACATATTGTGGATCTTTACCTTTCATGTGTATCATAGACACACATGGTTCCACTTGCTCAGTGTACGTGATTAGGCCCTCATAATTGAGTGGAACATTCTTGTAACTAATGTTATTGGTGTTGTTACTATGATTATTATTGTTGCTAGACTTGGGGTTTGATGTGCTAGGACCTTGGTTATGGTTAGGAAAATCATTTTGATATATCTGCAATTGAGCATTGGATGAAGGTGTTGTGTTGGCATCCACATGTATGTCACCCCAATCTATGAGATCCTGGATGTACATTTTTAGACTTTGACACTTATTCAATGTATGCCCTTTAATCTTGTGGAACTCACAATATTAATTTTCTTTAAACTAGGTTGGTTTAGGCTTAATTCGTCGGGTGGCTTGGTCACAGGATATATAATCAGGTAATTAGCTTGAAGAAGCCTGTTAAACACAACACTTAGGAGTTCTCCTAGTTGAGTGAACTGATGTTTGTTACCCCCTTTATTTTATGATTGGATTGTTGGGTAGGACGAGGTGCTCCTTGTGGCACTAATATAGCATGAGGATTTGACTACTGCAAAGGGGGATACTGTGGCTTTTGGGAAGCATTGGCTACTTGGACGTGTTTGGTGTCAGTGACACCATCATTGAAAACATTTTTGTTTTTGTTCCAATAACAAGGCTTATCCCCAAATGATTTCTCCTTATCAAAGTTAAAGATTTTGACTAGGCCTTTGGCGATGAGGGCTCTCTCAAGAATAGGACCTTTCTCCACAATTATTGCAAAGGTCATGACATAGTGAAGTCTAAAGTTGTGGGCCATGTTTGGATGAGATTTTTTGATGAATAGGGTGACCATGACATTTTCCCTTAGCGATGATTTCATTCAACTAGCTAGAGCTCGCCATCTTTGAAGATAGCTCGCAAAGGTTTCTCTCTCATGTTGTTTTTCCTTTAGGAGGTCTAGCGTATCGATATCTTTCTCAAAATTGAAGGAGAAGTAGGAGACAAACTCTTCTGAAAGCTATTCAAAGGACTTGATAGATCCTTTCTTGAGACCCATGAACTAGTCAAGAGTTATTCCCTATAAACTCCTAGGAAACAATCTCATGAGGTAATTGTCATTATGCATGACTTCTTGGTAGTGGGTGTAAAACTCTTGAAGGTGAGCCTTGGGATCTTTGGTTCCTTTATACTTATCAAATTTTGGAATTTTGAAATGCTTTGGGAAAGGAACCAATGAGATTGAAGGATCAAACGAATAGGGACAAATGTCCTCAAACTTGAACAATTATTTTCTAGTCCCTGCTTGCAAGTCCTTTAATGCAACTTTGAGTTCTTCCAGATCTTTATTGATAGGCACTACAGGAGTCAGATTGGATGGATTAGGATGATTGTAGGGAGAATACTGATGATATAATGAGGATGGTGCTGAAGCAACGAGATCATAAGCAGGTTGAGGTGTATATAGAGGTGTTTTTTGGTATTGATTAGCATAAGTGGATTGCAGATTCATGTAAGGTGGATATGAGGATGATGAATTTTGATGGTAAGAGATGGAAGTTGCTTCCTGGTATGGTGGTTGTTGTTGATAGTATGAAGTTGATGGAGTACCTTGCTGGTATTATGTATTAGCTTAATAGTATGATGACCCAGAAGCCCCTTGCTGGTAAGGTGGCGGTTGTTGATGGTAGGAGGTGGATTGAGCACTCTATTGATAAGGAGGTTGTTGCTACATGTAGGATGTGGATGAAGCACCTTGTTGGTATGAAGGATGCTACTGAGTATAGTATGGATTGGATTGGTAACTGTACGTAGCGTTGGGTTGTTGTGTGACGTATGGAGGTGGTTGTGGGTTAGACGACTGTTGGTAAGGATTTGTATGTGATTGTGGGGGATTGGTGTAAAGTGGTGATTGATTCTGTGGTGGATTCTGGGAGGCCACATGGATATTTGGATTAGGATTGGATGTAGCAGCATAATTGGTGTACATACGAGACAAATGGTAGAGATATTGTGTGAGAGGATTGCACTGCATTTGCATAGGAACATGTGTATGTTGGGGTGGTTGTTTTTGTTGTGGTGGCTATTGATGAAGTGGGTGAGAGGGGATGTGATGTGGTTGTGGGACCATTGCAGAAGCTCCATGCGGTGGTTATGGTGGCTACGATGTAGTTTGCATCACTTGATGTGTAGGAACGGTAGGGTGTTGTTGAGGAATCAGAATGTTTTGCTGCAGAATGGTGACATTCTGTTGCAGGATTGTGACATTTTTCTATGGAGGTTGTTGATGAGGTGGCTGAGATGAAACAACAGTGGTAGTAGTATGTTGTGGTGGTGCTTATAAAGGGATAGCCGTTTGTTACAACGGTGCTTGAATCATAGTGGATTGATGAGGGTTAATGGGAGGCTACTGAAACACTGGGATATTACCTTGAGGTGGTGGTGGTAGACTGCCAGTAGATGCAGGTCCTAGAGGTGGCATTAATGCAAGGATTTGAGTGCCCCTAGTGTTGATGGGTGGTTGACCAGGATGCTGAGGTGCGAGTGGTGGAGCAAACAGAATGTTCTGCAGCATGCCATAGGCATAGGGATCATTAGGATCCGGTGGTGTCGTAGAGGCTGGGGATGGGATGTGAGGATAACTGGTGACTTGGTGTATCATAACATTTTTGAACTTAGGATGATACCAATTCTCTATAGGCACACCTTTGGGGACATACAAATTTCTTGGAACATTTTGTGAGGTCAACGAATCTTAAGATGTAGGAAGAGACTGGGTGTCGGCATACTGTGACATATTGAAATTAGGTGGTGGTTTGAATCCTTTCATGATCAAAGTATTAAAAATCTTATCCTCACGCTCATTGAGGAGGCGATCCATCATCTAAACATTAGTGGGATTTCTTAGGTATTCGTCAATGGTGACTTCAGGTTGATTGACCATGTTTTCATCTTCGAGTGGTGAGGTTTTTTGAACGTCAGTATTGGACTATGATGAAGCACCATTATTGGGATCTTGTGGGATATTTGCACCATTGTTAGGATCTTGAGGGATATTTAGCTGGGATCCTTGGGTTTGTTGTTCTACCATTTGCTTCTTGGCTTGTGATTGAGTTTGAACGGGCATGAAAGTGCAAAGCTACTATGTGAACTAGGATGAGGCTAGACTCTACGATGCAATGTAGAGATGACCTAAGTGATGATTGAAGGATTGATCAGATTGGATAACAAATTGATAGATTGGATGATTGGATAAGGATTAGATTAGATGATTGGATGATTGGATAAATATTAGATTGCATAAGATTGATCGATAAGATTGGATGATTGGATGAGATTGAATGATGAAAGGGACTCTAAACTAGATTTAGAGATCACCCTAGGTGACTTAAGGTGCTGATTGATCAGATTAAGGATAGATAGATGATTGCAACACTTAATCCAACTTGAGATGGAAGTGGATTGATTGGGCCGAATGATGATGACTGACTCAAGATGGATGACGATCCTAAGCAGATGTTGTAGGATGATGATCGATTTCAGACACCTAGGTCAATTTGGATAATAACTTCAAATGAAGTTTAGAGGATTTGGATTGAGAAAACGGTGAGGGATCTGTAACCTAGAGATGCTTTATGACGTACCTATATGATTTAGATGATGAACAAAGGACCTTTGGAGGATGCAAATGGATTGAAATGCAAATTACGGGTGAACTAAAGATGCAAATGGTTGGATAAAGGTTCAAGGTTGCCCACCTAAGGTCAAGGTTGCCTATCTGAAGGTCAAGGCTACCTATTTAAAGGTCAAGGTTGCCTATTTGAAGGTCAGGGTCACCTATCTGAAGGTCAAGGTCGCATATCTAAAGGTCAGGGTTTCCTATCTGAAGGTTAGGGTTTCCTATCTGAAAGTCAAGGTTTCCCTTCTTAGGGTCAAGGTCACCTAACTTAAGGTCAAGGTCACCCCTCCTAGGGTCAAGGTCACCTAACTTAAGGTCAGGGTCACCTATCTGAAGGTCAGGGTTTCCTAACTTAAGGTCAAGGTCGCCCAACTAGTTTTTGGACTTGTCTAAATTAGAAAAGGGTCAAATGGACTAATGAAATGGGCGAATGGACCTTCAGAACTGGAAAACAGGGTATTGGAATGGGAAAACAAACACCCAGAATGGGGAAATGAATGCTCGGAATGGGGGAACAGATGCTTAGAATGGGCAAATAGATACTAGAAACAGGTAAATAGATGCTCAAAATAGGAAAAAGGATGCTCAAAATGGGGAAATTGACGCTCGAAATAGGGAAACATATGCTTGGAATGGGCAAATAGACACTCAGAATGGGTGAATGGATGCTTGGAATGGGGAGATGGACTGACAGAATGACTGAATGGGAGTCAGATTGACTATTTAGAGTGCAAAATTTCCCAATTATGAGGCAAGATCACCCAACTTAAGGTCAAGGTCACCCCTCTTGATGAAACAGGTGAATTTGATAGGCAGTTTTAACTGATAGTGACTCAGACAGAGGGAAAAATAGCCCTTGTTCAAGGTAGAGTCGCCCCTGTTGAGGGCAAGGTCACCCTATTAAGGGCAAGGTCGCCCCTGTTCAGGGTGAGGTCGCCTCTGTTAACAGACCTAAACTTGAATTGGATGAAAATGACTATAGAAAAGGACAAAAAACGCAACAAACAACAAGCAAAAGGTAAGGCTAACTTGACTGAACATAACTTCACTGGTTTTACATAGAAAAGATAGTTCAAACAATACGAACCTAAGATTAGTATGAAGGGTATGGCCAACACAGTCCTCTAACTAAGCAGAACAAGGAAAACTAGGGATTCCTTGATATACGCACGATACGTGAGGCACAACTATGAAGACCAACCCATCACAAGCATGAGTTAGGAACCCTAGCAAGATACTGAAGGCTCAGACCAACTCTTCATGTCTATCTAGGTATCACCCTATCTTCAATGCTCTGCTAGACACGACATGACTAGATTGGGGTACAACTTTGGCTCTCCCTCTTTATATACCTTGCCAATACACGTGGTTGGGATCATCCCTTGGGGTGATGAAATCCCCAAGCAGGTCTCGCTAAAAAGAGAACACTAAACATTTTCAACTACTCCTCAGGCTCACACGAAGTGCAATGGGAAATCTTGAATGATGTAGTGCCCCTTGGGTAACAAAAAGGACTAGGTAAGCTACTATTTGTCTTCACCCAAAATTTCCAAATGGTGCAAGGGGATTGGATAGGTCAATAGCTTACTTGACAAGCAAAGCACACAATATATTGGCACAAGCAGATTGGGGCAGCAACAATAAGGCAATATGGAAACTTCAAAACAAGTCATTCTCAGGCAATGACTGGTCTCCACTCTTATATGCACATTCTGTTTTACTTATTCCTACATAAATTGTTTCTTTATTTTCATTGAATAAGTAAAGTTAGTTCCTTGGCTTGTGAGGGACATGTACACTTCATGATTATCAATAAAAGATTACATTTGTATACATATGATTCTCTTTTCTCATTGGCTGTAATTGCAACATTGGAATGGAAAAGTTTGTTTCATTTGAAAATATTTTTCCATGCATATTAAAATTAACATACTTATGGTTTATCTTTTAAATTTTTAAACAAAAAACACTAAAAGAATAAACACTAAACCTAATTTCAGATGAAAGCTAAAAATCAGGTAACATTTTTGGCAACATCTACTATATGTTTTCCTGCTAAACATGAGACCAGCTGCCTAAGCTTATCCATTGGGAATGGGGTCACTCAAAAAGCTAACAACACTAGAAAATAGCATTGCAAATTGTTGTAACTCACTAAACCAGCAAGAGACACTTTGAAAACCAAGAAAACCCAACAATGCAGAATGAGAACTACCACCTAATTGTGCAAAACAACACTTAGGGAAAATTGGAAAAATGCATGTGAAATGAAACTACCCTAACCTAATCTAACCAACAAAGAAGTTGGTCAAACAAAACCATTGACAAGCTTTGCAAAATAACACCCCTTTTTAATCAACAACTAATGCATTACGTGATTATGCATTGCTAAAAGAATATGAAACACATGAAAATATTCAATAGATTGTTATAGTGTTTCAAAAAAAATACAAATAAACTTACTTGCACCTTGAAAATGATTATGTATATTGTTGTCATGAACTAGATAGGCGAGTTGAATTCAATCGCCTTTAGCTGCAACTCTAGAATCAACTTCTTCTTTGATTTCATCCTCATACTTGGGTGCAAGCATGACCTCTGGTACTTCAGTGGCCTCTGAACTAGCTAAGTATCTAATGGGGTAGCCTCTTGACATGACAAAGGTTGAACTTTTATTATTGACTTCCTAATTGGGATCTTGAAGAGTAGTATCTAGCCATTGTTCTTGTTCAACCTGAACAAAACTTGCATATAGCTCAACCTATTGAATACTCAAATCAAAAATTTCCTTTCTAAAGGAGAAAGGAAAATGTCCAAACAATGAGACGACCTCTTCCAACACACTTTCAATCAATGCAACAACCTCAAGCTCCTCTATACACTAGAAAGGAGGCTGCTCACTAAGATTATGCAAATCAACCCCATGGGAAGTTTTTTGACTTGAGAGAATAGACTCATCCCCACCAAGACCACATTCTTCATTTGGCTCCATGTCTGATTTTGTTGATTCATTGATACAAAAGGGGCTAAACATGGTTAGCTCCACTTCATGTTCTTGTTGTTCTTGAAAATCCTCCTCCAAAGATGTTGGCATAACATCTAGACATGAGAAAAAACACTCAATTTCAACTTGAAACAGATCCTCTTCACTCTTTTCATTGCATTTTTGTGTAGGAGGATTGATATTGAGCTCATGGAAACTCTCTTGAGGAAATAAAACTTCAAGGCCTTCAACCTCATGCTGTTGACTTATGACTAGGTTTATGCCCTCCTCATCAAGCTCAATAAAACATGGAAGATCCTCAAATGAAGCCATGAAATCATGGCCTACATCACACTTTTCAACCTCTTCTGGTTGTTGTCCTGATTCTTGAACCTGCAACTCACCACACTACTTGATGTCTCCTTGTTGTTCTGAAATTGAATTTGGAGTGGGAACATTCACACCTTCTTCATTCCAAACTATACATTGCTCTTCTTGGTCAGCCTTTTCCACCATTTCATCTTGTTGTCCTACTGGAACATTTTCACCATCTTGGAGAATAGTAGGAGGATCATCAGCTAAAACATTGCAAGATATATCTTGCAAAATCTTCTCTTGTTCAGCATTTTGCAACTATAGCCTATATTCCTCCATAGCTAAATGCAACAAATTTACATTTCTAGTATCCTCCATGTTAAGTGAGTAATGCGGGCCAAGGGTCTACTCTTCTTTTTCTTTTTGGATGTTAGAGCATGGTTCCAATTGAATGATAAATGGAGGAAACTTACAGGGTGGAGCAGATGGGTCTTTCTAACTTCAAAACCTATGAGTAGAAGGCTCATTGGTAGGGTCACTAATGGGATAAAAAGGTTTCTCTTGTTTAAAACTGGGGAACTTGTACTTGGAAACCTCCTCGTTAACAGGGTGATTCAACATTGTAGGAGGAATTGACCTGAAAATAGGAAAGGAAGGGGTTGCTTGAGTTTCGTACCTTAGTTGGCATTCCTCTACAACTATCTACTTCGCCAGACATTCCTCATGCTATTTCCTTTGAATCTCCATCTCCTGCTCTTGAATGTATGCCTGGTAGGCTACTTCCTCCTAATGCATGTCAGCCTCCTATTGTTGTATTTGATACTCTTGTTCTTTATTGATCTCATCCAACTGCCTATGAAAATCTAGCAGTATACTATCAATATTGCTAATCCCCATATCATTAGCATTTTGGGGCTGCAAATGAGAATAGGACAACTGTTTTGGAACAAGGTATCCTTCTTGAGGCTAGTTTTGGGCATATACTGGCTAATATTGGGATTGAGTAGGAGTGGGAGGGTAGGAAACATAATGAGAATGTTGGTAACTTGTTGCCACAGGGTTATTTGAAATAAAACTAGCAAGTTGTTCACTGTGATATGGATGGTAAGAGGTCATACATGCATGATTTTCATGGAATGGTGGGTAATATGACATATTTCCATGAATTGTAGACATATTTGTTCATTTAGAAGCTATAACATGAGATAAAATCAAATTTAATTGAAACTAACCAGCACTTGGTCATACTGAAACCAGTAAAACTTCTCAAGTCACTAGGTATGTAAAGAAAATTCCTCTAAAAGGTTGAAACTACTGCTGCACACACCAAACAATAGTAACAAAATACATAGAAATGAATTGAGAAGTAGTTCACTGGTCCCACCGGGCATGCCAAAACTGTTAGGCATCCAAATCTGCACCCTAATGCCAAGTTGTGAACAAACTTAGCAGGTTTGGATGTAACATGGGACTACTTTCAGGTTGTGGGTATCCTATTCAAAAGAAGACCTCCAATGATAAGGGTTGGATTCCCCTTTTGATGCCACCTAACTACTAATTTCTAAGGTAAAGGGGTAAGAATTGCATGAAAATGAACCTAATACTGAAAATAACTAAGGTGATGCACCAAAAAAACCTGGACCTGATGAAAACCTATCACATTCAAATCAATATCATAAAACTTGATATCCACAACTCACTTTCCAATGTAGTTTACATAATTAATTTATAAGGAGGTCTATGAACAGTTCTTTTAGAAGGGAAACAGAGGTTTCACAACTAACAACACAACTTATAACCTGTTAACATACATTTTCTGCTAAATAGATACATAAACATGGGACAAGTTTGCAAGGAAAGATGAATTTTCACAAGAAAAATTGATCAATCATTAATAACATACCATGAAACATGAAGAGAGAAGATAAAATTCTCTATTTTATTGATTCAAAGTGCTTATTGTATTACAAGTCCATCTGAGTTACAATACTACTCCATGAAAAATAGCTCCAAGAAACAAAGCTATCTTGCTGTTGGAAAGAAACAACTAATTGCAAAATGCTCAAAATGAACATACTTAAGCAAAAAAACCCACCAAAAACCCCTTACACATGTTCATCTAGAAGGTTATGGTCGGATGCAACAATGAGGCCAAAAAAGAACCTTCTAAAATCACTCTAAAAAATCCTCCAAATAGTCCAAGGTCAAGCCAAGACCATAGTCATGCCAAAAGTATGACAAAACACCCTCCAAAATAGCACATGTTCCTTTAAAATAGTCAGATACCTCACCTCCACACTCTCCTCATGCCTGCAGTTCAATCATTCTGTCTCCCAGCTTTGAGTCATGCAATATGCGTGTTTTGAAAACACAAGGCTCCAAAAGGCATTAAAGATAATAATCTTGATTAAGTGATTCATAATGCATCACTTAATCAAGTCATTTTACATTTCAAAGCACAAAATAAGGGGGCCCACCATCAATATGAATTACATTTCATTTGCAAGTGAAAATATCAAAGTGATCATCAAAATCACTTAAATGATATTTCAATGTTTTGAAACAAATGCAAAAAGCAATAATGAAAGGCTAAAATACTTTTAAAAGCATTAATAAGGTCAATAAGGCACATGATCATCTCACCTTTTCTCATTCTGCATTGTAAGGCCACTTGGGGTCAATACTCTGATTTGCAAAGGCAACATAAAAGCTCAAAAAAAACTTGGCCTATATGGCCAACCTCCACACTTCTTGGAAAGCATATTCCAAGTCTCCAAGGCACATGATGCAAGATCAAAAATCAAAGGCATATTACATGACTTGGCACACTCCATATGTTGTATTGTTTGAAGGACTTAGCAATGTTTTGAAACAAGGGGAAAAACTTAAGGCATAAAATGCCTAAGTCAATGAACATATATTCGGCCTCCCCCATTTTGCATTAGTACATGTTTCATTTTTAAAAAAATGGGATGAAAAATCTTATCGGCATTGAATAGCGTCAAACCCTAATCATCAAAAGACAAAAACAATGGAAAAAGACCATCATTTTGTCATTGAACATTCTTGAAAACATGATGCAACCGCCAGGGTTTCACTTGCATGCACTGGAAATGGAGATCTAACTGGTTTTTTGTGGTGTTTTCCTGATGAGAAACACATAACAAAGAGGTAACTAGTTTTTTTTTAACATAAATTGTGTTTTACCACCATTTGAAATCCACTTTTGAGCTATAGGTCGTGGCCATGGACATATTTTTGATCATTTGTTTCATTTTGCTCTTTCTGTTGTTGCTTCACTTCACCAAACAGCCGCCATGAGGGGCTATGAAGCTTGAACAAGGGCCATTAAAATGCTTTCAAGTTGAAGAAAAAGCAAAAATCTTGGTAAGCTTTTAGAGACTTTCATTTTAGAAAAAACTTATTTTAGTTTCCAGCTTATTTGCTTATTTTCTTTCTACATTTGAGAATGAAGACACTCTATATTGTTTTCATGAAAAAAAATGCTTCTTGGCCACGGCCATTGATAGAAATAGGGTATTTTTATATGTAGCTTTGCTTCACTTGAAAGCCCCATAATGTCTATTTAATTTTCCTCTGTATTAGCAAATTTTTATCTATGGGTTTTTGATATTAGAAGAAAACTAGCTTGTGAGCTCGACCTCCATTTTATTGACATTTCTGTGTGAAATAAAAAGACAAACCCTTGTAGAATTTGGTGTTTCTTCATTTTACTTCAATTTGTAGCAATGTTGTGTTTTCATTAAAAAACCCCAGCTGGGTTTTCTATATTTGTGAAGAGAATCATGGCTGTGGAAATTTGTTTTTATATGCTGCTTGTATTTTCTATTCAAACCCAGATGGGTTCCTTTCCATTATTCTTTGTATCTATAGATTTTTTGACAAAGCCCAGATGGGTTTTCTAAATTTGGGAAGAAAATGATTCTAGATTTTTAACCAAAACAGCTAGAAGGATTTCTCATGTGATTAGGAACTTCAGTTTCCCTCTGTAAGATTACTGGTTATCACATTATCACTTTCACTACCTATGCTTACAAACTTCATTCTCTTGAGTGATTATCCATTTATGTACTTTGTAAGCACTAAAATGACCATTTAGTGTAAGTTCTAATCCAAAGATCTTGGAATAGACAAAATATTATGTTAGGACTTATTGAAATGGATGCTTTTCATTTGATAAATACCTAATTCCCAAGAGATCAAATGATTTCCTGTAAGTCATCATTTTTAAGTTTGACCTTATCTTTGTGCATTTAACATGTATGCATGGCTATAACATAGTTGGCTGCCTTCACTACTTTTGCTTTGAATTTGTTTACTCTAAAAGAAAAATTCTATTGTTGCACTCAAATACACTCTCCAAAATGGACTGAGATCTTTAGTGTATAGTCCTAATTGCTCCTCATATGACTCATGATTGTGATGCATGTCCCCTTATTACTGTGTCTCTGAGATACCTGATGAACTTAAATTACTCACTTCAAGTACTGTACATTTTGGTTCTCTAGTAGTTGTAAGTGAATAATGACAATTTTGGTCCAAATGGAAGGCTGAATTTCCTTCAATTATTGATGGGATAGAGTCAGCAACCATGTTTACAGTGCTATCTACAAGATTCAAATCAGACACCACAATTGGTGCCTCCATGAAACTCAAACAAGGAATGCTTTCCTCCATTCTTTGAGGTATAGAGAAATGGTTCACAATAGGACTCCAAATTGAAAAGAGAATATTAGATGACTTGAGAGGAAACTCATTGCCACCAATATGTTCTATTGAATCCCTTGAAGAATGGAGACCAATGTTGGGTAATTGAGAAAGCACTTGGCCTTCCATATTTAAATCCCTTGAACTATCTGGAAGTGAAAGTTTCAGATCAGTTTTAGAAGAACCTTCCACCTTTAGTTCTGATCTTTGAAATTTTTTTAAGCTAAGTTCTAGCCATAGATCTTGATCTTCTTGGTCTTCAATTTTACCAGTATCAAAGTTGAATTTTGTACCTACACAATTTTATCCTTTTATATATATATATATATATATCTGAAGACCCTTCCTTAGGTTTCAAAATTGTTTTTTACATCACCAAAATCTTGACTCTGAACATAGTGTCTTGCATGTTGAGTTCCTAATGCACTCCATCTACATCTTCTCTCATTTATAAAGTTCTCACATTTGGGGCTAATTGCTCCATCCAAACAGAGCAAGGACCTTTTAAATGGAATTCCCCAATGAACATTGTTATAGGATGATGGAACTTGTCCATGACAACCATTTGCATTTTTATGTTGACCACAATTAGTTGTACTTTTCTAATTTATTTTCATCTTTTCTCTCATTATTATTGCTATAATGACCATAATGTCCTTACTTAATGGCTGAACATTTTATCTTTTAAATTTTGTTTCTTTTATCATGCACTATTTTTCTAAATTGACTGCTACCCCCATCTATTGCCAGATAAGATTATTTCCATCCATGACAGGGTCCTTCTTCAAATCCTTTTGTCTATGCTTAGAGGAATCATTTCCATAGGGAACCATTTGGCAACCTGCAAAGCCTACAACATTGGTTAATGGCCTAGTATTGAGAGTAGAAGACATATGTTCTTTGCCTTTCCCAATTACCATTATACTTTATGAATAAAGATGGTTTGTAGAAATGATTCAATTCCATTGCACAACACAAGTGTGAGTCAAAGACCCCACACATCTTCCATTCCTTTATGAACATTACTCATGACTTTATTTCTTGGGACTATCCATTAGACTTTACAAGCTCTTTTTATTTCACAACCTTTGTTATGTGATGATTCCATGTTGAATATCTTCTTATAATGGCATCTTCATAAAATATGACTTTCCCTCACCTTTGATTCTTGTCTTCCTACTGAGTTCTCTCCTTTCAAGAAAGCAAGGTACTTGGGAATATCCACCAAAGGATACCCTTCTTCTTCATACAATTTGTAGCATTGTATCACCAATGTCAACTATCATAGTCAATGATAATGACCTTACTCACTGCACTTATTTTCACAAATGCACCTATTAATAAGCATTAGCAATTCCATTTGCATCCAATGATAAGCATTATTTGGTTTATTCTTTTTGTTTTCTGTAGATTTTGCAAATGTGGGAGAGCACCATAATGCAGGTCACTAGCAAATAATTCCAACCCCATACTTGTTGGACCTTATTGTCCTGTAGCATGCATTCATGACTATATTCATTGTTGTTAAATTTGTATCATTTTCATTGTTTCAAAACAACAAATTGCACAACCAATGGTGACAATATCTCATGTCCATTAAAAGTTACACTTTGTAAGTTGTGAAACTTGAATGCTTCTCCATTTCCATCAATAAAGTTATTGTCAACTACATATCACTTGTGGAGGTAATCCTTGGGTCTAAGCAACTCAAGAAAATGTAGATGAAAGTTGATCATTATGTGACACCGAACATGGCAGTTGAAAAGTTTTACTACACTTCCTTTCTTCTTCATCTGTAATGTAATCTCTTGTGACCATTTCTTGTTTTCCTTAAGTAAAGTCAAAAGACATTTGTCTTTGTGGTTGTCCTGCATGACATGAGAATACATTTTTTTGTCCCAACCTTCATGGCTTCCATAACAATGCTTGTTGTCCCACATGAATTTTCTATATGATCTCCACAACATTTGTTTACCTTTTGATCATGTGTAACACATAAATTGTCTCATCACTTTGATCCTAGTGGGCAAACACATGTCCCCTATTTCGGTGACCTAAAAGCTCAACGTCTTATGTGATGTGTGGTTGTCCAATAGGGTCAAGGTGAGAGGGACCTGACAATACTCTGGATTGCTCCCTCATTATTTAAGAGATGCATAATTGAACTTGATGCATCTTTTGAATCTGATAATGAAATTTGATCAACTAGTGTGATTCCATATTGATTTAATGCATTAAGAACAGGTATATCTTTGATTAAGTTGCTCAATTTCCTTTTTCTTTCAAAGCATGTTGAGCTCTAACCTAATGGGAGCCACATTTACCCCACATGCTTCATTTAACTGAATTAGAACAGTAACTAGACTTGTCCTAAATTTGCACATGAAGCAAACAAATTAGAAAAATAGATGCATATTTTGGATGTGTTTGATGATTTCATCATTTTCCAGGATATCCAAGGTTTGCATGCTTATTTAATGCACTTATGGATGATTTTATACATGCATAGATAGGTGTGTATGTAAGGTTTGAGATCTTTCATTACTTAGAGCGTTGCTCTAATATCATTGTTTTTATAGATGTAGGAGCTAGGAGCATTATGGAGTTGGGAAGGACACAAGTAGCTTGGGGCAGCAACAACAGGGCAAGAGGGAAACTTCAAAACCAGTCATTCTTAGGAAATGACTGGTCTCCACTCTTATATGCACATTATGTTTTACTTATTCCTATATAAATTGTTTCTGTATTTTCATTGAATAAGTTAGTCCCTTGGCTTGTGAGGGACATGTACACTTCATGATTATCAATAAAAGATTACATTTGTATATAGATGATTCTCTTTTCTCATTGACTATAATTGCAACATTGGAATGAAAAAATGTAATCTGTTTCATTTGACAATCTTTTTCCATGCATATTAAACTTAATAGACTTATGGTTTATATTTTAAATGTTTAAATGAACAACACTAAAAGAATATACACTAAACCTGATTTCAATTGAAAGCTAAAAATCAGGTAACATGAACCATAGACAAAGGGGAAATATTAATTAAATAAATCATTTAATTAATATTGATGAAATAGACAGATAAGGGAGATGGATTTGACTATATGGAAGCGGTCAAATTTGGATCTCTACAATTTGTGTACAATCTTATCTTTAAATTATATAATGAATGCAAGCAAACTAATTTTTCTATGATTAACTTGCAACATTTTCCAATTTTTCCATCCTTTAAAGAATATTTGACATTTTTGAATCTTTTAACATCCACTAATTGTCCTAAATCATGTTAACTACTTTCATGCATACATTCTCCTAACAATGAAAGGTTGCCACATCTATTGCATTGTCTAGAAATACATGCATTTTAAATAAATTAAGTTTCCATTAGATGGTTCACAAAACAAACCTGCTATAAAATCCTTGATTGTTTTAGGTGGCATATTAATACCACATTCCTACATAATTTTGTTAGTATGCAAAGTACAGCGTATATATCAAAAAATATCATAATAATAACAAAATTGTACATGATTTTTACAACAAGAGATTCATTATTTATTAATTTTCACATACCAAGATTTACATTTTCCAAATGATCTTTGACTTATGTTAATATTTGGTAAGAATGAATCATCTAATTTTTTTTTATAAAATTTAGTTTGAGTCATATCTAATAGATGTTTTGGATAAGGGTCACATATTTTTTATCTCACTCTTAATTTTAAAACATATCTAGTATTAGATGATGCTCTTGTATTATCATGCCAATATTTTTAATTAAAGATTTAATTTCGTGTCAGACGGGTTGGTATTCTACTAGTAAAACTCTAACATTAGTTAATTGGATCATTTTCAATACTTTTTCCTCTCTTTGCCGCTCTTATCAAAGTTTTAGGATTTACTTTTATAAATTCACTAATCTTATTTAACATTCTTTTATTCAAAGTTTATTTATTAACTAAAGCAGTTTTAGAGCACGTTGTGCTACATTCTTATCTTTAGATCAATTTTTCCCCTATAGAATCAATAGCATTAGCAACACTAGATATGACTTATTTTATTGAATCATCTTTCTTAAGTTTTAAAAAATGCCTAATTTTTTCACCACTTTTCACATTTTCTATATTTTCATCAATTGCATCACGAGTCGACATTGAAATCCTAGTTTTTTCTAAAAAACATTTTATATAATCTATTTCCACGAGTTCTCATTTGTCTCCAAGAAATTTTACCAGGCAGGTTATCCAAGCCCCAAGGCATTTATTTCAATTGTAAAAAAATATATATTTTCATTTTCATCCATACAAGGGATTTCATACTCATTTCCATCCATACAAGGGATTTCATTTTCATTTTCATCAATACAAGGGATTTTATTCTCATTTTCATTTATACAAGGGATTTCATTCTTATTTTGTGTTTCTATTATTTCACTAGCACGGTTGATATCATTATTGGTATATCCAACTTCATTTAAATAATTAATATCAATATCATCAAACTGTGGGTTTGAAGACATACTTGGATTTGTTTGAATAGTTGCATTTTCCATATCATTAAAAGGTGGATTTGAAGAGATAACCGAAGTTATTTGTATAGTCACTTTACCATATCATTCAAAGCTAAATTTGAAGACATAGTTGGGTTTGTCTCTATAATCACACTTTCTTCCATATTTGCATCATCTACATTCATCCCATCCTTCATGGTCTCACCTTCAAGATTCATGGAACTAGATGCTTCAATATTTTTCATTTGATGAATCCTTGTTCTTCCATCTCTTTGTCATTTTACCTTCATCTCTCTATTTGCTTCAATTTCTTCAAGTGTCATGAACTTCCTGCATTTTTTTCTTTGTCTTTGCTTTGATCCCATGATTACCAAACCCTATTGATAAAAAAAAAATGATTTTTAACCTATTTTCAAATTGCTACCTCCTTGAAATTTTGAAATAAAACTATATGCAGATCCTTTGTTCTATAAACTCTAAAGTACAAATAAATATGAATATACCAAAAACAATTTTTTTTTCTTCTTGAAAAAAGTCATTGCACTTGATTAGATAGTTTAGAATAATAAACTTGTGATTGAATCCTTCAAAAAAAGAATAGAATATGATCTGTCAAGATATTGCAGAAGAAATAATTAAATAAAAAATCGTAGAAAATGTCATCGTTAATCCATATTGCAGAAAGAGAATGTTGCAAAAAAAAGGTGGTAAGTAATTTTTTGCCAAATTTGGAAATAACAGGTATAATAGAAATGGATACCCGTTCTATTTTAGAAAACACTCTATTTAGAACGAGATCTCATTCTAAAATAGAATAGATACCCATTTCAAAACAGGTTTCTGTGCCATTTTCCAAACATGAAAATTAGGAACATGTACCCATTTTGAAATAGGAACATGTTCTTTAATGTTTGAATTTCCAAAGCACTTTTTTCTTTGGTTTTAGGCTCGGGAAAGGTTTGGTAAGCCAACCCTTAGCCTTGGACCTCCAACTAAAAGACTAAGGCAATATCAAGAGAAATAACTTTGACAATATGGTTGATGGGCTTTTTTTTCAGAATTGGTTTATGAAATTAAAACCCATTATAGATCATGATGTCTAGTTTTCAAATATATATTCTTTTATGATTGGGTTATTTTTCTATTTTTTATTAATTTCTAAATAAACTGTTCCATAAACTTGAAATGTCAGGCTTTTTAGTTTTTTTTTTTAATTTTTTTTATATATTTTTGTAAAAAAAATTATATGACATCTATCTAAAAAAATTCAAAAAATGATTAGTTTAAATCAAATTATGGTGTCCATACACGAGAGTTTTCAAAAACAACAATTAGGACCAATAAAAAATTAACAAAAAAATATTTAGAAAAAATTATAATAAAACATCCTCATCAATCTTCAGTTTGTTACACAAATTTCCCCAAAAGGAATTAGAAAAATACTTTTGTTTAGGTCAAATTATGGTGTTCGTACATGTGCATGGTATGATCCTAAAATAGTGACTTTTAAAAAGTGATTTTTACACATTGCCTATTAAAATTAATTTGTATCATCTGGGTATTAGAATAAATTACATATTTGGAAACTAAACTCAAAATACTAAATTTAATATTACTAAAATAATTTAAGATTCGATCTGTAAGTGCTTCAAATTTTTAGTCCAATTGTGACAAAATCTGAAAATAAGAAAAAACACTTACACTTTTTGAACATTTTGTGGACCCAACTTCTTCCACATGCCCATATCAAAATTAATTTTTATTGAAACAAGGACTTCAATATAGAGACCATTTTTTTGTAAATATACCTTTTAAAAATTTCCCATGTGCATCAAATAGATACCTTTATGTTCGATAAAAACTTGTGTGCACTAGAAAATAGAATATAAATATAACATTTAAATAAAAGATATTACAAATTATACTTTTTAGAAAGATTACTCTAGGTGTTATGATCATGCAAAATATAATGTCATGGTGACTTTTCTTGATAGTCTAAACCTTGCTCCAAAATAGAAATTGCTATCAAAATTTAAAGGACCAAAATAAGGTGGGAAACTTAAAGGTACCTTCCTATGGGGGTTTTTAATATGCAACATTTAAATGTGGAGAAATAGGCCTTCATTCAAACCCCAAACTTCATTTGAACCTTTCACTTCATTTGAATCTTATTTACATGTGGAAACAATTTTTCCTTCAAGTGGATGACCTTTATTTGAAGGTATTCAACAATTCTTTTTCAAAACTCATTTTTATACAACATCTCACAATTAGGAAACACTAGTGTAGGATCACCTTCCAAAAAATTCTTCAACATCAATAATAGAGATACAAAGTGTGTTGTGACAACCATCATACACCACATATATCTCAATTTGGTGATTTAAATTTTATCTACACCTACAAAATAAATAGTTCTATGTTCATCACTAAAAGATCAAACCAACATGATATGGTCATTTGATTATTATATGCACAAATTATGAGGATTCCTTTATTCTTGATATTCCATAATATTTGGTTTTGCATCTTGTCTTCAACACGAAACTACTCAAACCATATTTTTCTTCATTTCTACAGCTAACATAATCTCATCATCCCATAAACCTAGATCTACCTAATTCTAATCTAGATATGAAGGATTCCATCATTGACACCATGATGAATCATTACTTGCTTAGGCACTCATTAACTATTCCCCATAATCAAGATCATGTAGATGCAAAAAAGGCTGTAATATAATCTAGATCAAATCCAAGCCTAGTTTTCTCAACTCAAGTATAGTGCTATGAATACTATTACTTCTTAAAAAGGAACAAATGATATGAGAATAGCCACACTTCAACCTTATAATTATACAATTTCTTTCACTTGAAGTGCACCACATAGTCCTTGCATAGCTTCATACATCAGTGGTACTTCAATTGTTTTTGCACAATTATACAAATAGTTCTTGCACACCTTTACCTAGTGTAAATATCAAGCATATTTGCTTAGTTCTTTCTACCCACATCTCATGGTTCTACACATGGGTGCACATGCATGTACTCTACCATGATCAATCAATACCATATATGTTCAAAAAGTGGCTACGCCTACACCACATGATCATGCCATCCCTTTTGCACCATATGCCACATGATAGTCGTTTCCACATAGAAAGTGCACAATAGTTACACAACACCTATCAACACATTGTTAAGGGCTTCATTGATAATAACATAATTACAGGTAGAGAAAAACCTAGTTAGTGACTCTATTGCTCATAGGTCATTGTATAGTGTATGTTTTCTCTCTATCCTAAATTAAGTCTTCCACTTTTTTGAATGTGCATTTATTTTATAATCTAGAGTTTCCATTTGGATATTCCATAAATTCTATTGCTTACAAAATTTATTCTCTAAACTATCTTGGTATTAGATTATGGAATTTTTATCCTCCTCTCTCTACTTATTTTTCATAGAAAACTAAAATTACTTGTTATTTACATGCATATTTCACTTGTGTGATAGAAGCTACTCATTGCATATATTTTCTTGGTTTTGCAAGTTCCAATGGAGTGCTATGCCAAGGAGAAGGCATACAAAGATTCCAAGAATGGTCCATTACTTTACATGGATAAAAATTTCTAGTTATGAACGTCTAAATATTTGTGTTTTCATGTTGGCTAATAATGCTCATATATTTTGGAATACATGCTCATTTTAGATTCACATTGACCTCAAAGTTAGGACAAACTACAAAGATGAAATTTGTACATTTGTACCAATACCCATTTAGTTTGGGGCCCATTCTGATAAAATAACTTGATAAATTACATATCAACAAGTGACATGCTCTTGTTCTAACTATTGCTCATGGATTGATGCTTATCCCTATGCTTTTCATGTTTATTTGTACCTATTTAAATATGTTCATACTAATGCCCCTTTTTACACAGACTCCCATATATTTTCTATTATTAGCCATTTATTACACCTTTCTCCACACATTCAATCCCTACCTTGAAACTAGTAGTTATCTATCCTATGTCAACCTTGATTATCTATCGATCAATCCCAAGTGGTTAAAATTGAACCCAAATTAAAGTTTCTAATTGAAATTATAACTTTACTACCCCTTTTCACTAGTCAACTTGAGCTAACGTGGAACATGTTTATGTGACTAATTGTTATGTTTTCATATTTAAAGACATTTAATGTGCAATTAATTCAAATGAGACAACAAGCAAAAAGCATTAGTGCAAACTTCACATTTTAAGGGACAAAAGAATCAAAATCTATATCATAATCACATAGGTCATTCACAATCTTAATAAAGTTGTTTTCAATCATTCACTCATAATCACAAAGATGGTTCAATAGGGGTTGACCTAGGAAGACTTTATCCTAGTGATTTTCCAACTTCCCCAAATATGTTTTTAATATCATCATCCCTACAAGTATTTAGATACTAGATATTAGGGCAATGTAATTTTCAAGAGTCTATTTTTTCCCTTGTGAATCTTGCGAGTTACAAATCATTTTGCACTTAGATCAATTTTGCATGCACGGGGTTGACCTCAAGCGGCTTGAAATCAATCCATAATAATCTCTTGGTATGTTTTGACATGGTTGCATTCATTAAATAAAAGGGTGTTAAACTCCTATGTCTAAACAACTAGATTTTATGCGACATCAATATTATTTGTTTTCCATTATTCTCAAAACTAAGTGCATCTATCCATCTCATTTAATTTTCAATTATCACATTTATTACATCGATAGACATAAACCTACAATGACAACAAAGTGTTTATAGGAGGTAAACACATTATGTCACAAAAAAATACAAAAAAAAACACATTAAATTAGAAAAAAACAAAAAAAACAAAAAAAAATCATTTTAATAATAGTAGATTTTTATTAATGTAATAATAATAATATAATTTGGGCGGTGGGTTTGCTCCCCATTAGTTTCAGGTTCGACTCCGCTCTCGGGTTTAAGAGGTAGAAATTCTTGCAGGCGAGGGATCTCACTGCAGGGGATTAGTCTCGCCCTAGCTTGCCCTAGGTACCAAAGATATGGGTTGCTAGGCCACTGGGCTGGGTCGTGGGGACACCCTATTGTATAAAAATATATATATATAATATAATACTACTTAGCCAAAAATAAATAAATAATATAATATCATATTAATAATAATATAATATAGGAAATTTAACAACTACTTTTATACGGAGTTAAATGGTCGAATGCTGCCATCTGTTGCAACCAGGGTTTCACCTAGACCGAGCCCTTTGAGAAAGGCTTCACAGGGAGAGATGTGTGGCTTTCAACACAACAAATTTTGCAGCAGGGAGAAGGCTAGCCAGGGCAATCAAACAGAGAGTGCTTTGAAGAAATCCTACCAAAGCGCTGACGATTTTGGTTTGGATGGTGGTGACCCTCCTGCATAGTGAGGGCAAAAGAATGGGCAACCTGGTGCTTTCGTCATAGGGGGAGATGGATTTGTTAAGGGGTCCAAGGCATTTGAGATCGGGTGGAACCAAGCTGGACCCTCTTAGACATTGAAGCACTCAACCAAATCTTCTACAAGAAGGGGAGGAGGGGATTCTATTTTACCTCTTCATCTAGAACAATCACAGTGGAGCTAGATGGCGAGCTTGATCAAGAAGTGACTTTTAATGACATTTTTTTCTTGGTTGGGCCTAATTGGGAGATTCAGGGGATTTTGGCCAAGTTTGAATGATCTCCACCATTGGATTTATGACCATTGGAAGCATGTTTTGGAAGGGTATGTTCAAATCTATCCCATGGAAAAAGGTTTTGTTGTTTTTGAATAGGCACAGGATAGAAATAAGATCCTTTGTGACTATCACTGGGATTGGGAAGAAAAATATACACTGATGTTAAAGCCATGGCATCTGGCTTTTAACCCAACCACTAAAATGTTTGAGAGGGTTCCTCTCTGGGTGAGACTTCCTAACCTTCCCTTACCATATTGGTTTGATTCCTTCTTGGAGGCTATAGGGAACTCTTTAGGAAGCTTTTTAATGGTGGATGAGGAATCCTCAAATCTTTTGCATTCGAATTTTGCTCAGATTTTGGTGGAGATGGACATGTCTAAGGAGCTTCCGGAAGAGATCTAGATTAAAAACTTTGAAAGGATGTTGGGTGCAACCCCTGGATTATGAAGGGGTACTCTTTAGGTGAATTTTTTTTTTTCAAACTAGACACTTGGCTGCTCAATGTTCCAAACACAAAACAAATAAATCTGCTTCTTGGTGGAAAGATGTGGCTCCCCAACAGTATACAATGGAGAAAAAGGAGAAGCAAGTGAGCTCTTAGTTTATAGGTAGGGAAGAGGTGGGTCAGGTACCTGGGGTTCTAGGTCAGGAAGGGAAGGCATTGGTGAATGATATTAGAAGGGAGGATTAGCAACAAACTAGTGGTGTTTTGACATAGGAAGGGAGTCTGGTTGTGAACAATGATAATGCTATCCTCAACAGATGTGAAAAGGATTTGTTCAAAAATTAGGTAGCAACACCAAAGTGTTGGGAGAAAAAAGGTATGATGAGGTCGCAAGAGAAAGAAGCTGGGAAGCAGAAAGCTGATGGACAGAGTCAACAAGCAATTGGCAATTTGAATGGAGTTTTAAAGAGTCCCCATGACAAACCATTGGAATGGTAGAAAGAGGTTGCAAGGGTGGAGGACGGTTTAACAAGTTGTTAAGGAGAAAAAAGTAAAGAAAGTAAAGAAGGAGACTTTCACTATGGTCCTCCGATCTCAGACTAAGGGAAGACCAAATAGTGCTTCAAATTTCTGACCTGTTAATAGGTTTCTTTTCAGGGGTTGATGGTTTTAGGCTTATTTTTTGGGTTGATTGTGGAGCTTCTTTGTTTGATGTAGTGATTCACTGTTTGTAAATCATGGAGTTGATTACAGTGTGGATAGGTGGTAGGGCTAGGGGCTAATGTAGAGGAGCTTAGTAGTTTTGGAAAGGGTTTTTTAAAGTGAAGTTGTAATGAGAATTGCTATGTAATCTTTTATTATTAATAATAAAATTAACACTATTACCGAGCAAAAAAAAATATAGGATAATAATAATAATAATGTAATATAATAATAAATATATTATTAAATAATAATATACTATAATATAATATATGTCGATAATAATAATATAATAATAAGATATATATTAACTTATTTTATATAGATTATACTTAAGATGTATATGCTAATTTTAATTCAATTATCAAATCTCAACTAGCTATAATTATATTAGATTAATTGTGTGCTTGATATTTGCATTTAAGAAAGGTAGATTTATATATAAAAAAATTGTTTCCTTACAAATATATGCATTTCTAATATTTGATTAGATCCAGTTTAACAAGTGCCACGTAGTGGCTAGTACTTGCCTTTATAGTATTGCAATTATTGTTTTCTAAATTTAGAAAAAAATAAATGTAAGTTTTGTTAGTTATAATGTTTTAGTATTGTTAATTAGTTTTTGCATGATCTAACCCTAACCCTAACCTTAACCCTAACCCTAATCCTAACAATACATTCTAAACCATTATCCTAATCCTAGACCTAGATCTTACCTTAACTATGGTCGTAAGCCATAACAATAAAGAATTGTATCTATTAATCATATTTTAGTGATTTTTATTAATAATATTTTATTTTTAATTTATTTTAATTTTTGAATAGTTCTAACCATAATACTTTTAGGATTATAATAATTAATAATATGCATGTTTTGAAGTTAATAATTTTTTTTAAAAAAAAAGGTGGCAATGTCAAATAGTTTAAGATTTAATTTATATTTATATTTTAATTGTGTAAAATCAAATCTTTAGATTATCTTTATATGCTAATTTATGATGTGCTTTAATTTAAGTTTTATTTTATTATTTTAATAATGTGAATCAAAATCTTGATTTTTATGAGATTTTATTTAATAAAAAATAACAATTACATACATTAAAAAATCATTCTTGATTTTTGTGAGATTTTATTTAATAAAAAATAACAATTACATACATTAAAAAATTATTCTTAAAATATATTAAAAAAATATTCTTAAAAAAATGTAAAAATAAGTAACATTTTAAAAAATAGTTTATTTGCTTTCCCTACAAATTTGTCCATAACACCTAAATGATTTTTACAATTTTTTAAAAAACTAAATTATATTTAAAGAACATAAATTCTAGTTTTTAATTGGTTCAAAACCAACTTATTAATAACTAATTAACAAAATGATTTAAGAACCATTACAATAGTACTCTGCTGACAGCAAGTACTAATAATAATTTACGAGAACAATTTTTAAAAATCAATATTGAACATTGAATGATAAAAATGCTATCGCCAGGGAAATAACTCTGTCAAGACTTTCCTACGAACCATGAAAAACAAAATAATCAGATAACGTCAACTGAAATAAAAAGCTAAAAAAATCGAAAGTACAAATATATAAAAAAACAAGTCTAACAGGATGAAAAGAACTTTTTTGGCCTAACCGTTTCCTACCGAACCCGGAAGGATAAACACAGTAGATGAAATTGACTAATATATATTTGACTCTCTAGCTGATGACCAGAAACGAAGTACCATGTGAGCTGACTCTCATGCTTACTCTCACCTTCCACTTCTTTTCTTGCACACATTAACTTTGAATATGTCTAAACCTTCTTCTACCAATTCTATAAACAATATATTTCTACCCCAATTCTGAACTGAATTAAAATAGCTGGATTCGAAAGTATTTGTCTGTGCATTCGATACAGGAAATCATGCGTCTCTAGTACAAATTCAATAATGTCTTTTTTCTTCAATAATATTGAATCTTGAAAGATCCAGTTCAGCTAAATAATCTAAAGATGACACCCGTTACCACTTCAACAACAGCGGGGCTGGATGCCCAATCCCTTGACACTGTTCTATTCAAAAGAGGTTCCTCTGCATTGCCCTATGCAGAGGACCTTCGGTGTCACATCAAGCAGCACTTGCTCGCTCTCATCCAGGCTTTCCCAAGCCTGATAGTACAGACTGAAATGTTCACTCACAATGATGGAATAACAGTTCGTCTCTTGCAGGCAGAAGGCACTATACCAATGGTCTACGAACAGGTAACATACCACATCCCTGTCACAATTTGGCTTTTGGAGCACTATTCTAAACACCCACCTCTCGTATATGTGAAACCCACAAGGGACATGAAAATAGGAAGGGGGCATACCTTTGTAAACCCATCGGGGTTAGTATCATGTCCTTATTTGGAAGATTGGGTTTTTCCCAGGTCCAATTTAGTAGAGATGGTGAATAATCTAAGCATCCTCTTTGGTAAAAGCCCACCTGTGTATACTACCATGCAGAGTGCTGCACAAAATCAGAACAACCATGTTGGTGGTTATGGAGCTCTTGTGTCACATAGTAACCAGAAGCTGTTAGCCCCTGACCCAAGGGGTAAACGATCTTCACATAGGGCTCGTGATGATCAATTCCAGAAAACTGCACTTATGAATGAGCTGGTAGAGTCTTTCCGCAATGACATGGCTAAATTAACCAAAACCATGGAGATGGAGATGGAAGGACTTTTTAGCATACAAGGGTTATTGAAACAGAGAGGAGAGCAGGTGGAAAATGGTGTAGGAGAGCTGCAGCAGGAAAAGGAGGAACTTGAGCAGCAGGTACAATACATACTCGCATGTAGTGATGAGCTTGAAACATGGCTACAGAAGAAAGAGAGCAAAGATTCCAATTTTGACATTGAACATGTTTGCCAGCCTTGTGATGTTTTGTCCAAGCAAATGCTCGAGAGCACAGCAGCTGACTGGGCTATTGAGGATGTATTGTATTCTTTGGATAAGGCTGTACATGATGGAGCAATTCCTGTTGAGGCTTATCTGAAAAATGTGAGGACATTGTCCAGAGAGCAATTCTTCCACCGTGCAATGTCTGTTAAAGTGAGTGAAGCACAATTGCAGGTCCAGGTTGCTAACATGGCAGATACAGCTGATACTTATGTTACCTGATTGGAACTCTTACGCACCTTCACCCATAATATATTGTTGTTATATGTACTCTTAGAAAAATGTAATGTATTTAGGAAATTTTGATGGTGATGGAGGGGCAGACATACATGAAATAGATTAAAATAATGAGATCTGTAGAGAATCAGTCAGTACTAAATAGTCAGTCAAGTATCTGTATACTGTTTAGATACTATATGTTGTCCATTGTATATGAATTCGTTGATTACTCATGCAACATGGGTGGTGAGAAAGAGTGGTGTTGGTTGTGGATTGGATGATAAATTATTATCATCAAAAAGCTCCGGTGAATGTCAAAGCTACATTGTTTGTAGTTGGGCACTATTCGGCAAGCCAAAGAGCAGGAGTTACATAACCAGTATGGCCAGTCTTTGTGTATATATATATATATATACTATATAATCCACAGAAATTCTAATATGTAATGCATGGTTCTTCTAATGGGTTTTTTTCAGTTCTGTTTCTTCTTTTTCATGTCACATATGTATTGATTTTTATGTAACTGTAAATAAATTTTTCTCATTTGGGTTGCATTTGGACTTGTGGGAGTTGAAGTGTTGAAATATGTCATTTTTGTAGAAAATCTGTTAATGTGAGAATTAAAAGGCACTTTAATAATGGAAGATTTGTTTCTGTTCTGTTTCATTTGTAACAAAAATAGCAAGGTTTACAATTCCTCTTCTTTCACTTTAGATCCCGTTTGGCATTTTACAGATGTTATGGGTCTTACAAGATTACACTTTTATTATTTTCCTGTGCATCTTATCACACAGTAGGGTTACAGAGAGTTAGCAAGGATGGCCCATATTTACATGAATATAGAGGGTTTAGCACCAATAGATTTGCTTATGCTTTGTATTTTTAAGTTTTGTGTCATGAGAAACGATCCCCTTCTGTTATATATCATTTTCCACGGGCATCTGGAGAATCTATTCATAAATTCACAGTTATATGGTCCTCATGAAACAATCTTAACAGGGAAGCAAGCTAATTAGAAGACTGAGTTAGAAATTAAATTCGCATATTGTCAGAGTTTTGTTAATGCAACTTAAGGTCTTAGATTTTAGATATAACAAATGGATTAGCAATTTAAAGATGAAATATCTAGTAACTATATATCTTTTTAAAGTAAATTTTATCTTTGGAGAATTATTAGAAATTGTGTACTTTTTGTATGCTCGGAAACTTAATGATATTAGAATTTCAAAGAAGCTTACAAATAGGATTCTTGAAGCTAGATGTATATAAACCAGATCCTTTAATGATATATGATGTGACCAACCATTTATTGACCTGTGTCCTTCTTGTCACTTTTAGGCATTTTAGGAAAACATTTGTTGTATCTGCCATTTATAGAATTTATAACCACTGTAGTGGCTTAGTGGGGGTTTGCCTATTTTGGTGTGGGAATTTTGTTTATTAGGTATGTGTCTTTCTGTTGAGGGAGTGGTCTTGCTATTGGTATTAAGAACTAAGTGAATAAAAGATTGTAAGGGCCCAGTAGTTTTCCTTGCTTTTATTGCATTAGTTTTTGTATCCATGGGAGTGTAATACGGTTTTTTAGAAGACAATCAATGAAATTTTAGAGGTTGTATGTAGAGATTGTATATTAATGTTTTTCTTATGAGAAAATAAGACTATGAGTAATAGTCCTTTGTTTTATTTTATTTGTCCTGGTTTCCAATTTGAAATATGAGTTGTACAATTGAAGGATCCAAATCTATGTGTTAAAACTACAGGAACAAAGGTTCATTTGCATCAATTTTGGTATTAGAGCATCCAAAGATGTTAAAAGTAGAAAGTTTGTGGGACAGTCTTCTCTATTATTGAGGAGAATACTGAATAGCTTAGAGGAGAGCTGTAGCTATGGCTGCTGAGGTAGCGGTGATGTTTTATGATGTGAAAAATAGGATAACTAAGTCTGAAGAAAAAATAAGACAAAGAAAGAGGAAGTTAATAAAAAACAAGCAAAGCAATTTGCAAAAACTGGAGCTTGAGTTGGAGGAATTATGGTGGATGTTGGAGCAGTATGAGGCAAGTAATGATGGGAAAGCAAATAATTTTTTTAAAACAAAAACATTCAAAAGGGGTGAGAAGATGAAAAAAATTGGTGGGAATAAATACACTCTTTGTAAGCAAGAGCTGTTTTTAAAGAGGAAAGCCATAGAATCTAAAATTGGCCAAGGGAAAGAATTTCTAGTACAGGGAAAGATTAAACCCCTAAAGGAGTTGGCAGAATTACTAGTGGATGGAAAGCCCTTTAATGTGCTCTACAAAGAGTTTGAGAAAGAGGAGATAGATGAATGGGATGAAAATGTTGAGTTGCATTACCCTGAAGAAAGGAAAAGTATCTATGATCACCCTAGAAGAGGAAAAAGTTAAGAAGATTGCAATGAAGAGGAATAAATCCTATCACTAGAATTGGCCCAATATGTCGCAGCTATGGAAGTAGTCCACATTAGAGATGAAATTGCAGCATACAGAGAGATCTTGGGGACCCCATATTTGATGAAGTCATATTGGTTTTAGAAAACAAAACAAACGAGGAGCAGCTGGAGGAATGTCTTGAAAGTCCCATAATTGATGAAAAGACAGAAGGGGGCTCTCTTTCTTGGAGAAGAAATGAGAATCACTGAGGGAAGGAGTAGAGGCATATACATGAGTTGTGCAACAAAGGAGGATGCTACAAAGCTTTATGGACATCAAACAAATCTAGGAACCAATGAACTTCTCATTATAAATGATAAAGCTAAAGAAATTGATGGCAGCAATAGTGGAGCAGCAAATATTTTCCTAAAAAAGGAAAAACAAGCAATGAGAAAATTCAAAATGACTGTCAATGGAGGAGGACAAATAGAGGTAGGTGTAAACCTAGAAGAAGTTGGGAAAATAGAAATAGAACAATTCAGTGGAGCACGTCCTTTGGTCCAACAAGTAGTTGGAAGCAAAGGAAGAAAAAATGTGAATTTGCAAAGGGATCTAACTTTAGGGAAGGATAAACTATGGCAGTTGGGTTCTTGAGTTATATGAACTAGGAGGTTCAAAATTTTGAAAGATGGGGAGGATGATGTAACTGACCATTTCATAACTTGTGTCCCTCCTCTTGCCATTTGTGGGCATTTAGGTATTTTAGAATAAAATATTTGTCGCATCTACCATTTATAGAATTTGTAACTACTTTAGTGTTTTATGGGGATTTGCCCAATTTGGTATGGGATTTTTGTTTATTAGGAGGTGTTATTTTCTATTTAGGGAGTGGTCTTGTTATTGGTATTAAAACTCAATAAATGAATAATCGTAAAGGCCCAATAGTATACCAATTTTTTTTAGAACCTATGGAATCGATGAAAACCTAGAATTAGACTGTAAATAGAAATGATTTAATAAATCAAAATGGCATTAGAGAGTAGTCTCCAAAAGAGTAATGCAAATGCTCAAGAACCAAAATAGCATTAAGAGAACTCAAAAGCATAAAGCTGCATGAATGTAAAAGTGTACCAAAACAAGCTAGGAGAGTGAGTATGAGTAGGCTAGGTGAGAGGGAGGAGGTGGCAAATATGATCAATGGGAGGAATATGTGATGGAAAGTTTGAGTCTAATGAAATTCATCTTTGCAAAATGTGCAAAGGTCTTAGAGTAACCAACACTAGGAACCTAGGGAAAACCCTTTGCAACCAACCGTGCTATATGCTTACCCACTAACCAATATGCTGCAAGTTTTGATTGATATGTCCACTTACATCAAACAAGTTTCCTTTGCTTATGAAGGGGGACAAGATCTCAAGTGTAGTTCCTAATCAAGGAACTATACTCTTCCTACATAGCAACATCCCACTTAGGAATGTCTAATGCCTCTTGGAAGGACTATGAATCACAAGCAATAGCTATGAAGACATGTGGAGACCCTTGAAACTATGAACATGTTTGCTTGGTGTTTGATGGATCTGTTGTGACCTTTTCACAACATTGCCCCATTGCAAATGGGGACCCCCTTGTTTTTTCTTTTTGGGTTTTTGCCTTGGTGTCACAACTGCTAATCACTAGTCTTTTTACAATGAGTTTGAGTTTGGAGTTATCACCCGAGCCAAGTAGAGAATTCAAGCCCGAAATTGTGCATAGACATCGCCAAAGTGCTTAGAAGACCCAGTCGACGAAGAACGCAATTGCTTTCAGTCAATTCTGACACTTCCTATTTTTTAGGGATTTTTGCTTTTTTGCTTTTTCTATTTTTGGCACTTTTGGACCAATCCAGGATTTACTTTTTTTAGAAAGTTTTATTTTTTTGCTTTTTCTATTTTTAGTAATTTCTATTTTTAGAAAGTGCTAAGGTCCCATAGGTCATGGAGTCAACATTTCCATTTTTAGAATAAAAAAATTAGGCCTCCAAAAGAAAAAGCAACCAAAAATCATGAAAAGCAAAGAAAAATCACAAAAAATCAAGAGAAAAGTCATATGGCGAGGTTTTGATGATCCAGAAGAAGGACAAGGAAAATGTTAGACACTTCAAGAAGTCCGTTTGGAAGGAGAAATGGACATGGAAAGGCATCAAGGAAGTCCGCCATGCCTTGGTCAAGATGGAGACAAAGTCCCCCATGCATTTGGAAAGGCACTAATGAAGTCCGCCCTTGCACTTGTCCAGACTAGAGCAAAGTCCGCTTGGAAGGAATGAAACAATGGCAAAGGCTCTAGGAAGTCTGCCATGGGAAGAGGAGGAAATGGCATGAAGTTTGTAAAGTCTACCGTGCATTTGGAATAAAATTCAAGAAGTCCGCCCTACCTTGGAAGCAATATGGAAAGACCATCTCGAAGTCTGCCATAGGATGATAAGCAATATGGCAAGAACTTCTTGAAGTCCGCCCAACACATTGGCAAGTGAGCCTTAAAGTCTGCCACCTCTTGGAAACAAATTTATGAAGTCCACCCAGGATTGAGAAAGGATGGCACAACACATGAGAAGTCCAACCTAGGCCTAAAGCAAGATGTCCAAGCATAAACAAAATCCGCCCAAGAAGAAAAATTCAAAAAATTGGCTAAGTGTTAATAACTTGGAGAGGAAATAGAAAAAAAAAAGTGTTGGAAAGAAAACAAGAGGAATGAAGAGGAAAGTGAAGAGGAAATGAATAAAATCCTTGTTCAAGGATGGAATCCACCCAACTTATGCAAGCCAAATTCAGAACTGAAGGAAAATCCCCAGGCAAAGTTCATTCGAGCATAGAGATGGCCGAAATCTTGGCTAAGTGTTGAATAGTCTACATGAAGGTATTAAAAAATGAAATTGAATAGCCAAAATCTGGCTAAGTATGGGAAATTCTTCACAGAGAAAGTTCCAATTTCCTCCATTGTGGCAAAAGCACAGGGGGGTTCCTCTCCAAATTCAAGGCACTTGAAAGAATTTTAGAGCAATATGGAAATAAAGACTTAATAACTTCAAGTCTAAACATGTGCTCCAAGGCGAGATTTCCAATACAGGTGAGAAGAAGAAATCAAAGTCTCAAAAGGAATCCAAGATCAAAGCTAGGAAGAAACAAGCACAAAGGACAAAGTCATCAGCAAGGAAAATATTCTAAGGCAAGAACATGGAAAAACGAACAAAGCGACCAAGGAGGACATCCAACCTACTGAAGTGGCGCCTTGACCAATCAAATTGTTCCAAGTCAGCACGTCTAGATTCAATGAACCTGACACTCCACCATGCAACAACTTTCTATTTGATTGTTGGTTCATATTTAGCAAAAGGACAAGTGTCCCCAAATGTAATTTTCTTATTGGTTGAGAAAGGAGTTAGTTGTGACCAGCCCTAATTAGGGTTTTATTTTAATCTCAGCCATTGATCTTAAATCAATCTTAGCCATTGAATTGTAATTGGGGAGCCTATAAATTGAGCTCACCCCCTCATTTGTAAAACATGGGAGCATGTTGCAAATTATGTTGAGATAAGTAAATTGTTGCATATGACTACCAAAGTAATAAGTAATGCATTGTTCAAATTGATGGTGATTACTTCTCTTATTTTGGAGTTGGCATGGTTCTTATCCCTCATCATAGTTTAGATTTTATTTCATGTATGTTAGGCGAATGCAATATCTAATAAGTATTGATTTATGGTGAAACTTCTGCTCATACTTTCTTTGAATGGATGATTTTCGTTCAATGCGTAAAGTTAGCCTGAGCTTACTTTGTGGATGCTTAACTTCTATCTGGATAAATATTGTTCGATTTGATGGTAGTTATTCATGAAGTGAAAATCATAAGCACACTCCCTTGAAGATTGCACCCACTTTGTGTAGTTGTCCTAAGCGTGGCGAAACAAAGCGTGGTTATTGTTTTCATCGAGTTAATACCATCTCTTGAATTCTTAGGGAGTAGATTAGAACTTCTAAACCCTTATCTTTTATTAGTTTGTTTGATCCAAGACCCAAACAACAGAGCTTCATTGCCTAAACCTTCATTGTGAATTGAATGAGCCTAGCGTAAGTCCCTTTGTGTATTACTAGCATATCACAATGACCATTGAGCTTATCCACACGTCAAGACCTGATAGAAGAAACCTTGGAATTGCCATATGATCTTCTCGCAATCTTAGCATACGCGGTGGTTTTTCAAAAGAGGATAGAGCATCTTTGGGCTCTTTATTCTAATGTTCAGTGTGTCACAAAACACACATCAACAAGATCCCAACCCAATCACTTGTAGCTTGCAATGTCTATCAAGTCCAAAGTAAACTTGGAATCAAGAGGAGAATTGATAACCTCTAAATGATGACTAGGAGAGGAAGGAGGTGAATCTTCATAATCACTCTTAGCACTTGGAATGGAGGAAGAAGACTCCTCATCATCAAGAATATGTCTAGGTGAATTTGAATCCTCAAAAGATCTATCATCTGCCCCAAGTGACTCTAATGTGAGTGTAGGAGTTGAAGTTACTAAAGTGGAACTTAGAGAGCCCTCTATGAAACAAAAACTCCTCATATTGAACAACAAATGTCTAGTAGGCTGGAGTATCCAATAACCTTTAACACCATTTGGATAATCAACAAATATGCAAGGCTTGCTCTATAGATCCATGGCCATATATTTCTTTGCAGAAATGTGGGCTCATGAAAGAGAACCAAGAACTCTAAAGTTCTTAGCTATTCGTTTCCAATTGCTCCAAGCTTCAAAAGGAGTGACTCCCTTCAAAGCTCGAGAAGGAACATGGTTTTGGATATAACAAACATAGTTCATGGTCTTTGTCCAATACTAAGGTGCAAGAGATCTAGAGTATACCATGTAGTTCTTCATTTCCTTCAAAGACTTATTCTTCTATTCTACCACACTATTGTGCTAAGGATTGTATGGAGCTATGTGCTAGAAATCAATTCCCTTTGTAGTGCAAAACTACTCAAAATGATGGTTGACATACTCACCACCATTTCAATGTGCAAAACCTTGATGGTTTTCCTTGACTATTTTTTTGCAATTTTTTTGAAGTCTTAAAAGCATAGTTCACAAACTCGGACTCAGAGAGTACTCGAAAAAACTCAACACCTTAAAAAACACTTAAATTTTTGAAAAAAAGATAAATTTTATGCAAAATATAGCTACAAAATGAATCAAATGAGTTTAGTGGGGGTTTGAGGGCAACAACCCCAGCGGGATCAAGGGGTAATGCCCCTCGCAGGGGTTTGGGGGCAGCACCACTCACGAGGGTTTAGGGGTAGCACCCCTAGTGGGGTTGAGGGGTAGCACTCCTCATAAGGGTTTGGGGGTAACACCCCTAGTGGAGTTGAGGGGCAAAACCCCTCGTGAAGTCTAGGGGCTTGCCACCAAGCCCAAATGAAAACCATTAAAACCATACAAACCTCCATGGCACACACCATTTTCATAATGTTTTAAAAGGCAAAAAAATTCTTAGAAAGCCAAAAAAAAAGTTTTCGATGAGTTTTTGCAAGTTTTTACCCACGAGTTAACTCGTGAGTCACTCGCCTAGGTTTTGAAACTACGAGTACTCATGAACTCGATGAGTACTTTCCAAGCCTGTGAACCATGCTTAAAGGTGCTCAAAGACCTTAGAATTTTATATAAGAAAGTACACATAAGTATACTTGGAAAAGTCATCAATGAATATCAAAACACATCTAGCCTTGTTGAAGGAAGGATGTCAAAATGGTCTAGCCAAATCACTATGAACCAACTCCAATAACTATGAAGCTCTTGATGCCTTTCCTTTGTCAAACTTCTCTTTAGGATGATGCATCCCTGACAAATACCATTAGATAATAGAATAGAAAGAAACCTTATAACCATGCTTTGTTGGTAGAAAAATTTTAAGTATTGGTAGTTAAGATGACCAAACCACTCATGCGATAACTTACTCACCTGATCAGAATGAGTGAGAAAAATAATTGAAGTAGGATCACAAGTGAGGTGAGAAAAGAGATAGATCCAAGACTAATTATTTTCTCTCCCCGCTGTAACTATAGAACCACTGTGCATCTCACTAAAACCACTGAATCGAAAGTGAACTCAACATGCTTGCTTGAACTTGTGTGAGTTATCTAATAAATTGTTAGGAGATTAGTTGACAATAGGGGCACACAAAGAACATCCTAAAATGTGTCATACCCCACATCAACAAACCCTCTCCCACACACCTCAACAAGAGTGTTGTCACTCATCAAAATAGTAGGCATAGAACAAAGCTTCAAAGATGTGGACTTATCTCGAGATGAAGCTACGTGGTGGGAAGCACCCAAATCAAGAATCCAAGTGGATGGTGTTGAAGCAACTGTTACAAGGGCCTTGCTTTTCCCTTTTCCCTTGTTACCTTTTTCCTTATTAGGGCCCTCATATGAACAATATTGATAATATTCTTCTCCAAAACGTGTGTCAACTGATCTATCTATTCCTTTAAATATTTATGTTCATCATGACAAGTCCTTTTGTAATAGGAACATTTGTCCTTCTCTTTCTTAGGCTTTACGTTATTTGAAGAAGAGGTCTCATTGGCTGCTTTTGAGGTAGCTGATTTCTTGTTCTTTTTTCCTTTCCACTTTTTTGTTTCTTATCCTTATTACTTGAACCTTTATGTTCTTTTGTGCCTTGGTTGACAACCAGAACATGTGACTTAAAGAATTTAAGAGTTCCCATTTGGATGAACTTATCCTATTCCTTGGTAAGAGAGATACCAAAGTCATCCAAAGATGGCATGGTGAATTGAGTACCAAGAGGATTCTTGATGGCATAAAAGATAGAAACAAAAACTAAATGGTTAGAACCAAGTTTAGAGAGAATATTGAGGACCAATTGTTCATCATCTTCTTCAATGTTTGTAGTTTTCCATCACTTAAGTTATTTTTATAAAGTCACTTTATAACTTAAGTGAGGGTCTTGGGGTCATGAAAAAGTACCTTGTCATGCCTAGTTGATTAAAGTTGTTTTTAAAAAGACCAAATATTAAGCCTCAAAAGGTGGATGCCACCCTAGGGAGATATAAGGATTTTTAAATAAAATAAAAAGGCTCGTGACGGGGGTGTGGGAGTTTTGGAGGGAAAGTATTTCAAATTAAGTTGCCCTATTTTCCCCCTCACTTCTATAAAGCAACAGTTTGGCTTGTATTTGTGTATCTATCATTTGGCAACATAGCAAGATCCTATTGGAATGCGTCTAGGGTTCTATTGTTGTGAGTTGAGGATGAAAACCCTCATAGTTTGGAGCTGGTTTCGGTGGTGAAAGATCCACCCTAGCCGGATACGAGTGATTCTTCTCCAAGGATCACATTGGGTGCTAATAGAGTTCTGATTTCAGTCATTTTGGAGGTGGAATGATGAAAATCTTCTTGGTTTTGGCGTGTTTGAGCCTTGGCTTCATTTTGGAGGTATTTGGAGGTGTTTAGGAGCAATTTCTAAGGTTTGATTTGCATTTCCAGAATTTTGGAAACTCTCTTTTTGACAGTGGCTAAAGGTGAAATCCATTTGTAACTCCGTGCATACTTGGCCAATCATTTTGGTATTGATTTGTTGGATTCCTCTTGTTTGGGCACCTCATTTCAAGCATTGGTTCAAATTTATTGTTGAAGTCTTGAGTTTTTGGGATCTAGTCACCCCTCCTAGGGGCCGTACATTTCCTAGGTTAGCATTTTCATACCATTCTTAGTTGGACGATAACTTTCTGGATCTGCTACAGTGAGTTCATGGTGTCTTTTCATATGTATCTATTTGCTCGAATGAAGGAGAGTGTTGTGGATTGATAGTTTAATCATTTGGTGACTCTCACAAGGAGTTGTATGTAATTTGCTGCCCATGAGAGACTGTTATTAGGTCTGATAACCATTATTGCCAAGTCTGAAACATCTTGTATTAAGTTTGATTTTATTTGTAATCATTTGCCAATATGTTATGTTATAATGCAATGTGAAAAGAAATGTTATTTCTTGGTATTTTCCTTTCTATGCAATATTTCCAATGTATGCAATGCATCAATGTAAACATGTGAAACAAAGACAAACCAAAACACATCAGCAAAACATCACAACCAACAAACAGTTCCAAAAAGAAATCAGGAGTGGTTGTTACAAAAAGCTACAATCACTTAGCTTTTAGAAGACACAAGTGCAAAACACTAGAGGTAAATAACTTTCTATCAAACTTTTATAATTCTCCAAATCATTAAAAGATGCAAGAGAAGAGCATATTGAGTTTTTGGGAAACATACATGCAAAATATTATTTCCCTTTGAATCCTCAAATATGGAAACTAAAGATCTACCGTTGCACAAAAAAAAAGCTCTAATACCGTGTTAGAATCCATAAAACAAATAAAAACTTAGAAACTACTGCAAGAAATAAATACTATAAAATTATAAATACAAATGATTTAACAAATCAAAATAGCATCATAGAGTTAATCTCCAAGAGGGTAATACAAATGAATATTAAAAGAGATCAAAAGCATGAAGCTACATGAGTATAAAAGTGTACCAAAACAAGTAAGGGGAGTATAAATAGGCTAAGTGAGAGGGAGGAGGTGACAAACACGAACAATGGAAGGAATACACCACAAGACTCCAAAAATAGGAAAGTGTGACTCCCACAGAAGATGCCGACTCACACTCTACTAACACTAATACCCACTTTATTAACCTAAGCAAGCTTAAATAGAAGTGTCGGAAAAACTTGTGCTAGGAAATAAAAACCTGCACTAACATTTTTTGCTACATTAGTCTTTTTATCAATAGAAGTGCATGATGCTTGTTGAGCAAAGAACTGATGAAGTTTTTGCTTGAGTATCTATGTTGTGTAGTGTTGCAGTTCTTTCTCGATTCATGATTCTATGATCTTTGTTGTTCTATTTGATTCATTGTCAGCTAGCTAAAGTATGCACTTGCAGCTTCAGAGGTGGTTTGCAAAGACTGTATGTTGTGTTTTTATTCCAAGTAAATAAGAATATGAATAATAATCCTTTGTTCTGTTTTATTTGTCCTAGTTTCCAATTTGAAATATAAGTGGTAGGATCAGCGGATCCAAATTTGTGTTTTAAAACTATAGTAAAGAGGTTTGTTTACATCACTTTGGTATGAGAGTATCTAAAGATGCTAAGAATATAGAGTTTGTGAAACAATCTTAGCTGTTATTGAGAATACTGAATTGCTTAAAAGAGAGTTGTACCTATGTATATAGATGCAGAGATAGAGTTGTTGAATGATATGGAAAAGAAGATAACAAAAATGGAAGAAGAATTAAGACAAAGGAATAGGCAGAAGCCAATAAAAGACAAGCAAAAATTGTAAAAATATGAGTTTAAGTTGGAGGAATTATGGTGGATGTTGCAGTAGTATGAGGCAAGTAATAATGGAAAAGAAAAGAAAAAGGAAGCTAAAACAAAGGCATTCAAGGGTGTTGAGAAGGTCAAAAGATTGGTGAGCATAAATACTCATTTTGTGAGCAAGGGCTGTTTTCAGAGAGAAAAACCATAGAATCTAAAAGGGAAAAATGAAATCCCATGAATAGTTGGTATAATTACCAGTGGATGGAAGGCCCTTAAATTTTCTCTACAAAGAATTTGAGAGAGAGGAGATAGATGAATGGAATGAAGATGTTGAGTTGTGTTACTTTGAAGAAGGGAAAAGTATTGATGATCACCCTCAAAGAGGAGAAAATTTAAAAGACTGCAATGAAGAGGAATGCGGCCTATCACTAGAATTGGCCCAAGATGTTGCAGCTATGGAAGTCCACATAAGAGATTGAAACTGCAGAAGAGATGGAATCTTTGGGAACCCCATATTTGATGAAGTCATATGGATTTTAGAGGAAAAGGCAGAAAAAGAGCAGCTGGAGGGATGCTTTGAAAATCTCATAACTGATGAAAAGAGAGAAGACAACTATCTCTTTCTTGGAGAAGAAATGAAAATGATTGAGGGAAGGAGCAAAGGCATATACAGTTGTTCTGCAGCAAATAAGGATCGGGCAAAGTAAGAGTTGTCTTGTGAGCAATCAAAGCTTTACAGACATCAAACAGAGCTAGGAACTGAAGACGTCCTCGTAAAAGAGGATAATGCTGAAGAAAATGAATGGCAGCAACAAAAAAATTCAATTAGAAGGAAAAATAAGTAATAAGAAAATCTAGAATGACTTTTAGTGGAGGAGGAAAAATAGAGATGGATCTAAACCCATAAGAAGCTCGGAAAATAAGAATAGAACAATTTGGTGGAGGAAGATGTCCTATGGCCCAACAAATGGTTGGAAGCAGAGGAAGAAAAAATGTAAAAACTTGATGGAAGGGAAGGCCATGGTAGTTGGGTTCTTGAGTTCTTTGAACAAGAAGGTTCAAAATTTTGAAAGATGGGAAAGATGATGTAACCAGCCATTTAATGAAATGTCCCACTTCCTATCAGTTTAAGGCATTTAGGTATTTTAGAAAAAAAATGTTGTATCTGTCATTTATAGAATTTGTAAACGCTGTTGTGGTTTAGTTGGGGGGTTTTCCCATTTTGGTGTGGATTTTTTGTTTATTAGGGTTATGCATTGCTGTTGAGGGACTGGTCTCTCTAAATTCAGTGAAAAAAAGATTGTAAGGGCCTAACAGTCTGCCCCTTTTTAATCTTAGTTTTTGTATCCATGGGAGTGTAATAAGTTTATTAAGCAGAGAACCAATGGAGTTTTTGCTTCAGGCATTATGATGTGTAGTTTGCAGTTCTGTTTTGATTCATGATGCCGTGTTCTTTGCTGTTCGGTTTCATTTGATTCATTATCAGCTGGATTAGAGCATTCATAAGCAGCTTCAGAGGTTGTCTGGAGAGACTGCATATTATGTTTTTATTCTGAGAAAATAAGATTGAGTAATAAACCTTTGTTCTCTTCTATTTGTCCTAGTTTTGAATTTGATATATGACTTGTAGGACCAGAAGATCCAAATCAGTGTGTTAAAACTGCAGGAACAAAGGTTCGTCTGCATCAATATAGAATATAATATGGTGTATTAAAAAGGTCGGGCTCAATGCCAGGGCAACTAGAGCATTTTTCTAGCAACAGTTTTGTTGAAACTTGAAATTTGAGGCATGCCAATTTAACAAGCCTGGTACATATTTCAATAAAAAGTATAATGTTATTAATGATGAATATATTCCTTCAATTACAGAGATGAGGATTACTTTAAATACTGTTGTACTCGTAATTCATTTGTGAAATCTATCATAAGTAACTTATTATCGTTATTAATGACACTTTCTTCAAATTCAAATTCTTCATTGAGAAACTGTATATACTTCTAGGAAATTGAATATTCTATTTTAAAATTTGAAGCATACCTGGTGATCATTGATAACACTTTTCCATGACAATAAGAAAAATCCTAAAAGGTTTTCCACAAAGTTAAATGTATTTTGACAAAAAAAATTAATCTTGTGGAAATATTGGCATTCAGAAGATGCACCACTATCTTAGTAGTCATCTCTAAAGCTTTTGTTTCTGGGAAGCTTGTAAGCTTAAATTTACAATATTTATGTTGAGATTGACTTTTATGATCTTTAGCTTGTAGCCACAAACACAATTTTCTGTCATAGAATTTTTCTCAGACACTTAAATTAGAAGCTTTTTGAAGCATCATTCCATCATTGGAATCTCACTTTCTTAGTTTCCAGAAAAATGGGAGGAGTTTTCAATGATTTTGTGTTATTTCAACTACAAAAATTGCTGGTAGGAAGAATATAATGAATCATTCAATGTTGCCCGATGCATGTGATGGTTGAAAGAAATGTGATTTTAACTGTTTCTTGAGAAGATAGAACCTTTTAGGGTTTCGAATTTCATCAATTAGTTGGTAGCGATGCTTTGTATATGGCAGTCTAGTGAGATGTTTTTTTGAATCAAATTGGATCTTGTTTCCAAACAGGCATATCGACCTTCTAGTTACAGGTTCATTAAATGCCTTTTATTCAGAGGCAGAATATTCCTTTGTAACATTTAATTTTTGAAAAAACAAGAAGCATATATTGTTGTTCACAATTGCGTGATGATTAACATATTTTGGACAGTTGAAATTGATTAACAGGGAAAAAATGAGAGTAGATATATGAGAGACTGGAGAACAACAAGAAATTACGCATTTAGATTGCATTTCTGTACACAACTATGATCTGTTATGCATATCAAGTTTGTCAAACCAGAATGTTAATTATAGAGGATTGAGTTGGAAAAATTCCTCCGCTTCTTACCATAGTTATAAGTGCTGGAAACCCAAAATAAGGGCCAAGGCGTTTATTTATTTTCCTATCTCTGTTCTACTGAAGTATGCATCTGCCTTGGAGACAGTTTCTCAGCTTGTAGATATTCTAGAAAATTTGGACTGTGATGGTGTTTGCATGGTCCCATATAATCCAAGACACAAGAGGCTCAATTGTTTCTTTTCTGAGCTTGCAGAGTGAGAAATAGTATAACCTATCACATGTTCGTTGGCCAGTGACCTAGGGTTTTTGAGCATAAGAAGTAGCTAATCTTTAGGAAAACCCAGACAATCAGTTGGAAGCACCAACAGATTGGCGACTCTGTCGAGGAAAGAACAATGAATCTCTAGTTATATCTGTTATTGTAAGAGTTGAAGCTCCCCATCCCCACCAACAAATTTTGGGGATGATAGAGGCATATCCATTTGGAAAGAGTCAAGAACTTTGCTAATATGAAGTTTTGGGTCAGATGATCCAAGGACTTTCATGCTTGAAGAAGGAACCTGTTGCAGCATTTTTGGTGTGTTCTTGAAGTTTGGTGCTCTGCTGGTGGAGAGAACTCAAAAATACCTAGATCTTGGAAGGAGCTTCCTGTTGCTTGAAGATCTTGTTCTTTTTTAAAAGGTGGCAACTCTACAACAAAATTTTACATCATTAGAAGTGTTTGGAGTTGCAACAATTTTTAGGTATTTATCTATTGCAACATTTTGTATGAAGGTCAACTATAATAAGTCCTAGTAAATATTGTCCCTTATTTAGAGTTTTAAGGCACTAGAAAAAAAGGGAATTGAGAAAACATGATATTCTGAAAGAATCGTTCACAAGTAGATAGTTGTAGAGGGGATAAGTTCATTTGCAAATATGTATAACTATTTTGGTTCCTCCTCTACAAACTATAGTGCCATGACAAAGCAACATCTTCAAAGACAGAGTATTAAATTTCAGTGGCATCCATAATTTCCCAAATCCTATTCTTAATGGGATTAGGGAACTATTGCCAAAGTTCAATGGAAATGAATATGAATTAGTAGATAGGCATCTACAAGATTTTATGAATTTAATGGAAGATTATGAGGTAGATGGTGATGATGTTGTCATGAAACTCTTTGTTCAATCCCTAAAGGAAAATGCTAGGGATTGGTTTTCAAGCTTCTCATCCTATTCCACTTCATCTTGGCAAGAATTCATGACAACATTCATAGAGAAAATTGGTGAAAGAATTAATGTGGGTTCTATGATTTCCAAATTCATGGACATTCAAAAGGCAAAAGAAGAATTGATTCTAGCTTTCAAATTAAGGTTTTCAAAAGCAATAAATGGCATTCCTAAAAGTATCAGAAAAAATGATGCAATGTGATTGGTTTTGTATCTAGGTGCATTTGATAAAAAAAATGAGCAATCTGTTGAGAGACAAAGAGCCTACAACACTTCACTAGGCATATGAATTTGCCACAGATATTGAGAATAACATAAGGTATTCAATGCCTAAGGGATATATGGCTGCAAGTGTTGGTCTTCCTAGCATGTTTTCGAAAGGTGAAACATTTGGATTAGAAAATAAAAATGATTGTCTTGGTAATGGTAACTATGTTGTTGCAGTTAGCCTACCATTGCATCCTACAACTCATGGTGAACTCTAGATAAATTGTGCGCAGAGTTTAGGTAATGTTGATCCTATGTTTCTTGTTCAGGAATTGATTGATGTAAAGAAATATGAAAAAGAATCACCATATGACTTATTTGCAAGGTTTTTGGATACTTTGCAAGCAATCCTAGTATGTAGCAGACCTAAGGAATCAATGTGCATTGATTTGTTCTGTGAAGCTTTTGAGCCAGGTTTGAGTTCCCTACCTGACTTTTCAAAGACTCATAATTTTGAACAAGTATATGATTGGATAGGGATTGTTGAAGGAGCCAGGGGTGAGTACACAATGAGTGTGTTGTATCATAATGCTGACAACACTTATCTCACTACTAGGTATGATCAAAATAAAGATATGGTGCATAGGGATGAAAATAATATATCAGAAAATGTAGGTGCATCATATGTTGATAAGGATGAGATTTCTATCCACAAAAATCCAGGTGAAATATGTGAATAAATAAAAGAAATGTAGGAGTTAATGCCTTGTCATGTTTCAACTTGTGAAAATAATGAGGATTTTGTTGATATCGCGTTGCAGGATAGTGGTTATGTTTTTGAAAGTGAATGTTTAGGCATCCAGTTTGAAAATCCTAACCACGGTTTATGTTATGATGAAATTTCTTATGATGCTAAATGTGATATCTATGACCCTGATTATTTCTTTGTTACTCATGATTACATACATGAGGTTCATACGGTTTCCTTCACTTCATCTGAAGAAGAAATTAATGTGCATATGTAACATACAACCCTGATTTTTTTTTAAAGCCCTTGTTTATTGTTTTGCTTGTTCGAGGTAGTGTTTGTGTTTTTTTTCAATGTGTTTCAGATGTATATAGCATAAAGGTAATGATTGCAATGAACAAGAAACACTAAATAACACCTTTTAATAGAAATTGCAATAAGTATCATAAAGCATTCATTTTCAGTTTATAAATAGAATATTACATTGAGATATCAGACCTGGTAAAGGCTTGTAACAACAACAATGAAGCTCCAATATAGGCACCGAACAACACCAAGCTTTTGGCAACCAAACTCCCAACTCTCCAATGCCCTAACCTCTATATTCAATCCTCAACATTCAACAACAGAGAACATTTCATTTGCTAGTCACAAATTGGAGATTAACAAGGGCACCCTCCCTAGGAAGTTTGATCCACTCTAGAAAATTCAATCCTCAACCAAAACTTACAAACTTATACTCTTTGGAATCGCCATGAGATAGGTATTTCAATGAACCAATACCCATTTTGATTTCTCCATCTAACTCAGAGCTATGAGTCAAAAACCAGGTTTAGGTCCATGTTCTGAAGCACCCAAACACTGAATAAAAACACACCAAAATCTTCATAAATCCACACCAAACTGAAAGCAAACAAACCACACTGAAATTTCCTCAAAAGTATTGATAAATCTTCATTTCCAATCATGAAAACTCAAACTCTTTAAAGATTTATGTGATCCCTACTATAGAATCACCCACAATCTGATTTGGGCAGATATTTCAGCACTGAAACTAGCTCAAACAAAGAGGGTTTTCGTCCTCAGATCGCAGCCCAAGCAATTTGGAAGAAATCTAACATCATTTTGTTATGTTGCCAAAGTAGAGATGTGCAAAAGAGAGCCAAAAATAAGTTATAAAGGAATTAAGGCGATGGACTTGAAACTTCTCTTAGTTTCCTCCTAAAACCCATGCCCTTCTCTTCTTTTGAAAAATTAAACATTTAAAATACTCTTTTATCCCCTCTCTAGGCATCCCACTTCATGGAGGATTAAAATATTAATGAAGCTCTTTTAAAATCAACTTAAGTTGCATGCCTAGGCCCAAGGTACTTTTTGAATGACCACTCACCCCCTCAAATTAAGTTTATAAAATAACTTTATAAAACAACTTAGTGACTGAATTAAACAATTATCAAATACTGCAACCTTAGGCTCTCTAAAACAAATGAGGTATAATATTGTTGTGTACATGCTGGCTTGGGACCAACTCCCCCAAAAAAGGACTTACTATAAATAGAACTACTAAAAATAATAAGTGTACATCAAGCACCAAACTAAGTAAAATTGAAGACCACTAAAGAGTACTATGACCAATTGAAGATAGCAAACACCAAACCTGCCACTGCTATAAATAGAAAACCCTCTAAAACCCCAACACTAAACTCCAATGTTGGTCACTGAGTCCCCTAAACACATCAACTAGCCTACGAGAACTCTAGAATAGGCTAATTGAATTACTATACTACTCAAGAGCAAGAAGGGGACATTACAACATATGTGTCAAAGCAAGTGTGTGGTTCTTAAAGAAAGAGCAGTGTGTTGTGATGGATTGCGGGAGTGTGAGTTGGAGTTGCTGATGGATGATGATACAAATGATGTTGAGGTTTCTTCTATTGGTTCTTTTATTCATCTTGTAGTTCCACAAGTGTTGAGGATGGTGTTGTTGGAAGTCTTCATGGTAATGAGACATAAGAGTTTTTTATTCATGGAATAATCTTGAGGTTAGCAGCTTACATGAAGCCCATGATGGAGAAGAGATATTGCCTAATTCAAAGCTAATGCACAATAACATTATTTCTTATGAGTGCTTCAATTTTGACATGGAAACAAAGAGACATTCTGGAGAGTGTAGCTTTTCATTCAAAATGTTTCATCATTTGAATGGATGTGCTAATGAGGTTTGCATTAGCATAGGTGATCCCAAGGTGTGTTGGTCATCCATGTTCCCCGTTTTGAGTGAAGTTGAGTATGAGACATTCATTTATGATGAAGATATGGCTTCTCATGGTGTGGATGTTAATGTCCCCGAGTTTGAGCACTTCACTTGGACCCAACATGCATCTTGCAGGAAAGATGGGCACTAACAAGTTCCCCAGGTTTGTGATTTTTTGGTTGCTTGTGTTTCTCATATGCCAAAGATTCAAAGTTTTTCAGTTTGACCTGCTAGAGGATGAGTTTCCCTCTGCAAGTCAACATGATGAAGAGGCATACTTTTATTTTCCATATGAATTGGAGGCTTTTTTTTTGCCTTGATTCATGGGAGGTGGTCAACAGATATCAAGGTACCATGGTTTCATGTGGTGCTGACCTAAATTTTCAAGTTCTACCACCAAGACTATAAAATCAAAAAATATAATATGTGGCAATGAGGTAGCCTATGTTATGTGGTTGTCATGCAATGACATGATCAAATATGGAGAAATTTTTCACTTTTTCAAAGGTAATCATAAGTTTGTGCTTATAGGATTAAGGCTGCCTTTGCTGCTATGGTGTGACAAAACAAATTTTGGGTTAAGGGAGATTAGCTCGTTTAACAAGCTGGTGTTTGACAGAGGCAAGCATTGGTTCTTCCTTTTTTTGGTGGCTTGAGGACACCAAGTGAATTTTGAAGGTTGGTCAATTTCATATCCCAATAAATAAGGCATGGTCTACTTCCCCAAAGATCTAGAATCTTGACATCCTTCACTGAAGCATGCATCCCCAACTAGAGTCACCGGTGGTACTTTTTTTAGATTGTTCCTCCTCCCTTCTGATTCCCATTAGTTATAGTCGATCTGAGAAATCCTAATGGTATGCCATGTTCATGTGCCTCTGGTAATTTTCCTTACTCCCTTTCTAGCCTGCAATAAATGCACCATTTTTGAAATCCCAAAATTGGTTGTATGAAATTCTTAGTGTTTTAGGCTTTCGATTATCGACTTGCTTGCATCCCTTCCCTATCACCCCAACTCCCCTTCTTTTCCCCTTCTCTCCATCTTCTTCCTAGGTTTTTCAGGTTTCGCCCATCCGGGTTGACCCTTACTCTCTACCACCTACTTTTCTTTCCCTCTTCCTAACCCTCGACCCCCAAAGAGTTCTTTGATAGGTGAACAAAATGTCAGCCTTTCGGGGTTTGGGGATTAGTTTTCCACTTTACCTCTTATCTTTGTTAACTTAAGAGGTAATTCATTTCCTCGACCCCTAATTCTCGATCTCTTCTTTTCAAAGTCAAAAATCAACTATGTCGATCTTTTGGGGATCGGGGATCAACCATCCCTCTCACCTCTTCTTTTATTTGTAGTCAGTAAAGCATCCTCTCAATTCTTGACTCCCAAAACTCTATCTCCCCTTCGCATTCTTCCAAAGACTCTTTTCCACTTCCCTTTTGAAGCTTGATTTCTATTTTTTCTAAGATCTAACTAAGTCTTTATTTTTTGGACTTTCGGGTTTCACATTTCCATCTTACCTCTTGCTTTCTTTTTGTAGGAGGTAATCCCTCCTCTCGAACTCTAATCTTCAATAACCTTTTTTGTACTTCGATGTTTACTCATCTCCCTTACGCTTTGTCTCAACTTTTCATTAAGTAGTATTCTACAAGCTGGACCTTTGGCACCTAATGCCTTTCCGCAAGAAATAAGAAGCATGCCCGATCTTTGATGTCAATGCCAATGCTAACAAGGGGTATGAAGCATGATGAAGATCGAGGGCCCAACTCCTGACAAGGGTGGTTTTTCGGCCTTGTGACCCATTTAATGATTGACAAGCTATTGTTTTGTGCTTGAAGGCTCAACATTTTGATAGAATGGCATGTTTTGTTGATGATGCCATTAATGCTACATCTACTCTCTTTAGGACCAGATTTAATCTTTTAAGGATGGTAGGGGTCTTGAATGTGTTTCTACCTACTCCCATTAAGAGGGGATAGTGCCCATTCCTCTTTATGTCTCGCCCACCTCCTTTTTGTTAGAGCTTCATCCTTTGCCTTGATTTGTTGTGGATTTCACAGGAGTTTTCTTCATAGTTTGTGGGCTCATTAATGTGGTGGCTTGGCATGGACATTTGGAGCATTTATGGTGGGATTTCCTCTCAGATCTGCATGCCTAGAAGTTTGCACAAATTTTGTTAGGGTTTCAACTTGGGTTTTTTCCTAGACATGTGCCTTCTTTCATTCTCACAACTTGTTGAAGGAAAAATGACACTTGGGTGCATTATTTGAGGAATATTCCATCCCACTGGCTATAATGGAGTTTATACATCTAATCAGTTGGTTCTACACAATGGATTCTTCCCAAGGTATGGTCATAATTTGTAACTTGTTTAGATATTTTGTTACCTTGTGTAAAGCCTAGTTGTGTTAGGGTTTGTGCCTAGTTAGTTTTTGAGTTATGCCTAAACTATAAAGGAAAGTTTTGTTGTCTTTCAAAGGGTTCTGATTTTTAATCTTTAAATATTTTTGCATAGAATCAAGTTGAATAGATAAGTCCTTTGAAACTCAAAGAAGGAATGTTGTAAGTTTGGCTCTATAATAGCAACAAATGACTAGAATACTCATTGTATTATCTAAAATTTGAATATCAAGTTGTCATACTCTCTAGACTTATTATATACACTCTCTTTTGAATCAATATAATCAAGGTTTATGTTTCATTCTCATATCATGTCTTGTGTTATGGGTGCTTGAACTGTTAGCTTCTGTTCAAGGAATAAAATATTTTTTCTTGCAGTTTATTCATCAGAGATTGTGTGGTTGTAGTATGGATTTGTAAGTAGTGTGATAGTATAGCTCTTTTTCTTTCTCACTGTAAGGTAGTGAGGTTGTAAGAAGCCAAGAGTTGGTCTTTTGTAGGATTTTACCTCATTTCTAGACTCTGTTGTGGAAAAGGAACTATTGTGCATGTTTTGCACACACACCTTGCCGTAGGCAGGGACCCCCTCATTTCGCTCCTGACAGGCTGCTTTGCTCTTGTCTTGTTTTGCGTGCCCCATTTTCCAAGCCCAAATTGGTCATGTGCCTTCAAACAATCAAATCCCCCTGACCAAATTCACCTACTTGGGGTATTCAAATTTGGGGAGAAATAAAGTCCCTCGTCCCTTTTCTTCCTTTTGTCTTGTTCTTGCTGACTTGGTCCCTGATCGCTCAATTCACTTTTTTTTACATTTTTGACTTTGGGGACAACTTTCTGGTGGATTTGGGATGTTTTTGTGGTGCCTAAGTGAACTGCCAAGGTTTCGTCAAAGTTTTGTTAAGTTTCAATGGTTTCGAAACTTTCCCTCCGGAACTCCCTCCCTCTTTGGCTGTTTTGAAACATCCGTGGACCCCCAACGGTCCACTTTCCACATTTTTGACTTTGGGGACAACTTTTTGGTGGATTTGGGATGTTTTTGTGGTGCCTAAATGAACCTCCAAGTTTTTGTCAACGTTTCGTTAAGTTTCGATGGTTTTAGAACTTTCCCTCTAGAATTCCCTCCCTCTTTGGCTGTTTTGAAACATCTGTGGACCTCTGGACAATTCGTTTTCAACATTTTTGACTTTGGGGACAACTTTCTGGTGGATTTGGGATGTTTTTGTGGTGCCTAAATGAACTGCCAAGGTTTCATCAATGTTTCGTTAAGTTTCAGTGGTTTTAGAACTTTCCCTCTGGAACTCCCTCCCTCTTTGACTATTTCGAAACATCCGTGGACCCCCGACAGTCTGCTTTCCACATTTTTGACTTTGTAGACAACTTTTTGGTGGATTTGGGATGTTTTTTATGGTGCCTAAGTGAACTGCCAAGGTTTTGTCAATGTTTCGTTAAGTTTCAGTGGTTTCAGAACTTTCCCTCTAGAACTCCCTCCCTCTTTGGCTGTTTTGAAACATTCATGGACCCCCGATGGTCTGCTTTCCACAATTTTGACTTTGGGGACAACTTTTTGGTGGATTTGGGATGTTTTTGTGGTGCCTAAATGAACTACCAAGGTTTCGTCAACGTTTCGTCAAGTTTCGGTGGTTTTAGAACTTTTGCACTGGAACTCCCTCCCTCTTTGGTTGTTTTGAAACATCTGTGGACCCCCCAACGGTTTGCTTTCCACATTTTTGACTTTGGGGACAACTTTCTAGTGGATTTGGGATTTTTTGTGGTGCCTAAATGAACTGCCAAGGTTTCGTCAAGGTTTTGTTAAGTTTTGGTGGTTTCGAAACTTTCCCTTCGAAACTCCCTCCCTCTTTGGTTGTTTTGAAACATTCGTAGACCCCCGACGGTCCGCTTTGCACAATTTTGACTTTGGGGACAACTTTTTGGTGGATTTGGGATGTTTTTGTGGTGCCTAAATGAACTGGCAAGGTTTCGTCAACGTTTTGTTAAGTTTTGGTGGTTTCAAAACTTTCCCTTCTGAAACTCCCTCCCTCTTTAGTTGTTTTGAAACATTCGTGGACCCCCGACGGTCTGCTTTCCACATTTTTGACTTTGGGGACAATTTTTTGGTGGATTTGGGATGCTTTTGTTGTGTTTAAGTGAACTTCCAAGGTTTCATCAATGTTTTGTTAAGTTTCGGTGGTTTCAGAACTTTCCCTCCTGAACTCCCTCCCTCTTTAGTTGTTTTGAAACATTAGTGGACCCCCGATGGTCCGCTTTCCACTTTTTTGACTTTGGGGACAACTTTTTGGTGGATTTGGGATGCTTTTGTGGTGCCTAAGTGAACTGCCAAGGTTTCGTCAACGTTTCGTTAAGTTTTGGGGGTTTCGATGTAACGCCATGCCACACAACCCTAGGGGAAGTTGCAATTAACTACTCAAATGCAATAATTTTTTTTTTGATTAAGTACAATTAACATGCAAGTTCACTACCCACTGCCAACAATCCCCAAGGTTACGAGACTGAGTTTACTTAAACCCAAACAAGAAACATGAATTGAAACCATACATTTAATTACTTAACAAATTAAATACACATACATTCCATACATGATAAAATTACATCCAAGCATAAGAGATACCACATGTTTCCAATAATATAATTCACAATGTGATTACAACTCTCATTCCCCGAATGAGGTAAATCCAATAAGCATGGTTACAAATTACATCTTCCACCTCGATAAAATGAGGGGTAATAAATTATAATAATAACTGAAAAGAATAAAGCATGAAAATACTGGATCCCATGAGCTCTCCAACTGGAAATCTCGTCCACATGAACAAAAGGGATGACCCAACGGATTAAGGTGCATGTTCCACCCAACCATGTGATACCCGAAGGCTCACGCCCCATGCTAGGAGATAGTAATAAGGAATCCTATACAAGACCATCCACCCCTAGACATAGGCTAACTCACACTGGCATAACCAATCACATGAACCATACAACCATAAGGATAACACAAGTACAACTCCAACATCACTGGCATAAGTCATATTGCTTCCAGAAATAAAACAGATCAAGTATGATAAGAAGACCATACACATAAAACCAAATACCAATTGTTGTCCTAGAAAGAGTGTCATCACATACCTCGTCATGCGATATCCTTTGGGAATCTTCATAGGCTCCGGCCCCCACTATGAGTTGTCTTGGTGGCCTCTACCGAACCCCGACACCCATACTTACTCATGCAAAATCAAATACCTCTCATGAAGACAAGATAGATGACCTTGCCATTCCAGGCCTTCCCACTCATCCCAAGCCTATACGAGCACTTGCGTCCATGAGTGAGGCTCAATTATCTTAATTAGTGTGAAATACTACCTAACTTCTAAGTACATTGATTTAGTTATCACTTGATTAAACCACCTCTGAAGGTTATCCAGTTTACCTCTTTGGGCTCTGGCCCCTAACAGAAGCCACTCTTCTACTTGACAACATACCAAACAAAACCAATAACCAAGGGAATCCAAAATGCATACCAATATGATAAAACCACTCCAACTCTAGGAGGAACACATAAAGAAAACTCACTCCAAACACTAGAGACAACAAAATTCAAACCACTCTCCAAACACTGGAGGCAACAAAACACCTAATCCACTCCTTCCAAAGGAGGCACAAACCATCCCCATTCGTGAAAACCGGGTAAAACAACATGATACATCTAGACGCCCTACCCAAGGCAATATGACAACCCCCAACCTCAAAGGAAACCTAATCTGGAAGAGTTACATAACAATTGACACAATTGCCCAACACCGAGAATGAACAAGAACATCGCTAGAAAGCATTTCAGGCAATTAAATAAACTAATGTTAGGATTTCCTAAATCCAATCAACTCAATCAACGTTACTTGCAATTATTCAAAAATAAATAAAATTTAATTCGCGACGTTGAGAAATTTAAAATTAAAGATTTAACTCTGTGTTTCTCAATCATACAAAATAATCAAAATCAACTTGTTAAATAAAATCATTTGATTAAAAAATCAATTTTTATTTCAACTACGGTAATGAAATAATCACCTTAAAATAAATTGTATTTAATACACATATAGATTAAATATATATATAAATATATACTTAGTGTATATACAAATTTATATAAATATATATAAATATATAATTATTATTTAAATAAATCCATTTAAACTCAACTAATTAAATTATTTAAAAATACATAATATATATACATTATATCTATATACACAATATATACATATTATATATATACATAAATATATATATAAATTATATATATATATAAATAATTATTAAAATTTTTATTTAAATATTAATAATATATATATATATATATTATATTATATATATATAATAATTAATAATTAATAAATTTTTTAAAAAATAAATAATAAATAAAACACCTACGCATAAGGGCCGTGGGCCCCTCCCAAAGGGGAGAGGCCTGGCTGCTTACGCAGCCTCCCAAGGTAGGGGTGTAACCCCTGCTAGGATGTTGCCTACGTAGCCTGGCCTCTTGGGGTGTGCTATGTAAGCAGTGATGTTGCCTTTGGAGATAGCGGCGCTGCCTCCACAACGCCTCCCATGGGGTGGTTGTGGGGCAGGGCCCCAGCCTCCCCACACAACAAAATTTTTATTATTTTTTATTTTTATAAACATTTAAAAAAAAAAAACCCAAACACAGAAAAAATAGAGGTTCCATGTGAAAACATAAAATTTCTGGGAACAAAGAAATAAATTCCTAGCAAGCATAACTTCAATCCATATATATATATATTCATTGTTTTATAGAGAAATTGTGCAAATTTTTCCTATAGAACAAAATACACAACAAAATAATTTGCAAGTATAAATTCTAATTTCTCATTTGAAATGGAAATTTATTTTGTTCATCTTTCTATTTTCTATTGTTGAATTTTTTTTTTTGTTTTCTTTTCCATGCTTTCAACAGAGGTTTTTGCAAGTTTTGAAATAAGATTTGACATGGGTTTTCCTTGCAAATCAAACATAATTTAAATCTTTCCCAACAACATATAAAAATTTGAAAATTCTTTCAAAATGAAAACAAAAATCATAGAAAGAAACGTGGTTTTTTCCTCTAAGCTTGAAAGATTGCCAATGGTGCTTTCAAATCTTATTTTGTTTCCAGCTCAACCAGGAAATCCAATCTTCTTTTTCAAATCTAACAGAAAACCACAACAAATCCTTTCCTCTTCTCTTCTTTTTCCAATCTTTTTTTTGTCTCCACAAATTCAAAATTCCCCTTCCAAAATGAAATGCCAAAAAAATGTTCTCATAGAGTTTCCCCAAATTTAGTCAAACCCCTAAAAATATCCCATCCACCAAATTTATTGCAAAATTGGAGATATTTTCATTTTAAAAATTTAAAACAAAATTGCTTTCAAAATGGATTTTTCATATATTTAAAAAACTCTTTTCAACAAAAGGTATTTAACTTTTTAAAAAGAAAATTATTTTACACAATATTTTCAAAAAGTGCAATTTAAAACATGATTTTCATTTTTTTTAAAATTTAAATCAAAATATCCAATAATGCCAAAACAACTAACTTAATTCAATTTATCTCATTAACTTAATTAATCAATAAACTAAATCTAATCCAAGATTAGATTATTTTATTAATTAAATTAAATTAATCAATAAAATAACTAACATTTCAACATTGCAACGAGATATATTTAATCATCATTTTAACTACACAAGCCATTTAATAACCTTTATAATTTGAAATTAAATAAAAATCAAGGTGAAATGGACAACATTAAAAAAATTAAGCCCGACTACAACCCAATGACACACTATGACCAGGGTGATGACTTGGCACATAAAACCTAGCTACTATCTCCTAATCGATTACCGTTGGTCAATGGACACGCTCAAACCTGTGAAATTAGATGGAGTCGATGTCCTGTACCTATCAACCTGTGAACAAAGAGTATATCGAACATGCATATATATGATATAATAAAACACACCATGAAGAGGAAATCTCAAAATCGTAGGGTGCTCGCAAGTGAGTGATACAATCCCATCCCCTTCACCAATACAAACTTTCTAACTGATGAGTTTAACATCAACAATATACTCAAAAGCATAAAGAATCATTAATTAAATATCTAAAGCTAATTCAAAATATACCATAATGATAACATCAGAGTTAAATACCATCACCTCAAAAAATAACATTCACATCGCTTAATAGTTTGCGATCAAATAGAACCAAGTACCATAGTCAAAGTATAATAGAAACAAACATAACAAGAACATTGTATGATCAAAAGAGCCAAAATGGAGGGGTGCTACATCCTCCCCCCCTAGGGTCAGGCTTACTCCTAGAAGCCTATGAACAAAATAGGGATAGAGCTCCCTCAAAACCAACTTGACCCTAACCTACTTAGTACCTTGATCCCTGAGGATCAACTCCTGATGCCGAAGGATGAACTGCACCCAGATGCTCAGCATGACGGCTGTCCACCGCAGTAAATGCCCCATACGATCTACCTGCATCTCCTACTGTCAGCTCTGATGCCACTGGTCCCTAAGGAAATCTAGACGTGCCCCTGTTGGGAAACTTTCTAGCTATATGACCCTGTTGACCACATGCGAAACACCCAGTACCTCTTCCATAACCTCTACCTCTAGAAGGTGCGCTCGACTGTTGAACACCGCCCCTAAAGCTAGACTGTGAACTGATACTATCCACTTTGAGGAGGCACCTGCTGACCATAAGTGAAACATCTTGTCCCTCTATTGAATCCCCAAACACCTGGAGATACACTAGGTCATGGGAAACCACCACCACTAAACACTGTCTGAGATCTCTGTGCAGTCTGATTGCAATGATCATGATGAGATCGTATCCTACTCCGATCTCTCTTCTTCTGCTTCCAACTTCTATCATGTTGGGACTGAGAATTTTGTTTCCTTGATTGTGAAGGTTGTTGCTGCTCACCCTTAGCACCATGATCTCTATCCTACCTTGGACCCAAAAGAGGTAAAGTCTCCTCTAAGAAGCAATGCAACAGAGCATCCCTGATCCCTGGTGGATCCTGATGTTGATTACTAAGCTCTAGTATAAACTGAGAAGTTTGATGCTCCTCATGATCTAAAACATGGGGAACAATGGGAGGTGTATCCTACTGATTACCTCCTTGACCGCCTACATGACCATGAACTCTACCATGACCTTGCCTAGGTGGCATGATCCTGTGTAGATACATACCACAACATAAGACAAGGTACGCAAACTAAAATTCTATGCAACTAGCACCTTAATGGGTCCCACATTACCCCATAGTACCCAGTGTTTAAACCTGGGCTCTGATACCATGTGTAATGCCCTACCACACAACCCTAGGGGAAGTTGCAATTAATTACTCAAATGCAATAATTTTTTTTTTGATTAAGTACAATTAACATGCAAGTTCACTACCCACTTCCAACAACCCCTAAGGTTACGAGATTGAGTTTACTTAAACCCAAACAAGAAACATGAATTGAAACCATACATTTAATTACTTAACAAATTAAATACACATACATTCCATACATGATAAAATTACAACCAAGCATAAGAGATACCACATGTTTTCAATAATATAATTTACAATGTGATTACAACTCTCATTCCCCAAATGAGGTAAATCCAATAAGCATGGTTACAAATTACATCTTCCACCTCGATACAAATGAGGGGTAATAAATTATAATAATAACTGAAAAGAATAAAGCATGAAAATACTGGATCCCACGAGCTCTCCAATTGGAAATCTCATCCACACGAACAAAAGGGATGACCCAACGAATTAAGGTGCACATTCCACCCAACCATGTGATACCCGAAGGCTCACCCCCCATGCTAGGAGATAGTAACAAGGAATCCTATACAAGACCATCCACCCCTAGACATAGGCTAACTCACACTGACATAACCAATCACATGAACCATACAACCGTAAGGATAACACAAGTACAACTCTAACATCACTGACATAAGTCACATTGCTTCCAGAAATAAAACAGATCGAGTATGATAAGAAGACCATACACATAAAACAAAATACCAACTATTGTTGTAGAAAGAGTGTCATCACATAGCTCGTCATGGAATATCCTCTGGGAATCTTCATAGGCTTCGGCCCCCACTATGAGTTGTCCTGGTGGCCTCTACTGAATCCCAACATCCATACTCACTCATGCGGAATCAAATACCTCTCGTGAAGACAAGATAGATGACCTTGCCATTCCAGGCCTTCCCACTCATCCCAAGCCTATATGAGCACTTGCGTCCATGAGTGAGGCTCAATTATCTTAATTAGTGTGAAATACTACCTAACTTCTAAGTACATTGATTTAGTTATCACTTGATTAAACCACCTCTGAAGGTTATCCAGTTTACCTCTTTGGGCTCTAGCCCCTAACAGAAGCCACTCTTCTACTTGACAACATACCAAACAAAACCAATAACCAAGGGAATCCCAAGTGCATACCAATACGATAAAACCACTCCAAATCTACGAGGAACACACAAAGAAAACTCACTCCAAACACTGGAGACAACAAAATTCAAACCACTCTCCAAACACTGGAGGCAACAAAACACCTAATCCACTCCTTCCAAAGGAAGCACAAACCATCCCCGTTCATGAAAACCGGGTAAAACAACATGATACATCTAGATGCACTACCCAAGGCAATACAACAACCCCCAATATCAAAGGAAACCCAATCTGGAAGAGTTACATAACAATTGACACAATTGCCCAACACCGAGAATGAACAAGAACATCGCTAGAAAGCATTTCAGACAATTAAATAAACTAATGTTAGGATTTCCTAAATCCAATCAACTCAATCAACGTTACTTGCAATTATTCAAAAATAAATAAAATTTAATTTGTGACGTTGAGAAATTTAAAATTAAAGACTTAACTCTGTGTTTCTCAATCATACAAAATAATTAAAATTAACTTGTTAAATAAAATCGTTTGATTAAAAAATCAATTTTTATTTCAACTACGGTAATGAAATAATCACCTTAAAATAAATTATATTTAATACACATATATTAAATATATATATATATAAATATATACTTAGTGTATATACAAATTTATATATATATATATTTAAATATATAATTATTATTTAAATAAATCCATTTAAACTCAACTAATTAAATTATTTAAAAATACATAATATATATACATTATATATATACACACAATATATGCATATTATATATATACATAAATATATATATATAATTATATATATATATAATTATTAAAAATTTTATTTAAATATTAATAAAATATATATACATTATATATAATATATATTATTATATATATATATATATATAATATAATTATTATATATATATATATATAATATAATTATTATATATATATTATATAATATATATATATTATTATATGTATATTATTATTGTTTATATATATATAATAATTAATAAAATTTTAAAAAATAAATAATAAATAAAACACCCTACGATAAGGGCCATGGGCCCCCCCAAAGGGGAGAGGCCTCGCTTATGCAGCCTCCAAGGCAGGGGTGTAACCGGCTGACGCCTATGCAGCCTGGGTCAGGTGCTATTTTGCTGCCATCGCCTCCCATGGGGTGGCTATGGGGCAGGGGCCCAGCCCCACACAACAAAATTTTTATTATTATTTTTTTTTATAAACATTTTTTTTGTTAGAAAAACCCAAACACAGAAAAAATAGAGGTTCCTTGTGAAAACAGGGTTTTGCTAGAAAATAAAAATTTCTAGGAACAAAGAAAAAAAATTCCCAGCAAGCATAACTTCAATCCATATATATAATTTGCAAGTATAAATTCTAATTTCTCATTTGAAATAGAAATTTATTTTGTTCATCTTTCTATTTTGTATTGTTGAAATTTTTTCTTTGTTTTCTTTTCCATGCTTTTAACAGAGGTTTTTGCAAGTTTTGAAATAAGATTTGACATGGGTTTTCCTTGCAAATCAAACATAATTTAAATCTTTCCCAACAACATATAAAAAATTTGAAAACTCTTTCAAAATGAAAACAAAAATCATAGAAAGAAACGTGGTTTTTTCCTCTAAGCTTGAAAGATTGCCAATGGTGCTTTCAAATCTTATTTTGTTTCATCTCAACCAAGAAATCCAATAGAAAACCACAACAAATCCTTTCCTCTTCTCTTCTTTTTCCAATCTTTTTTTTTGTCTCCACAAATTCAAAATTCTCCTTCCAAAATGAAATGCCAAAAAAATGCTCTCATAGAGTTTCCCCAAATTTAGTCAAACCCCTAAAAATATCCCATCCACCAAATTTATTGCAAATTTGGAGATATTTTCATTTTAAAAATTTAAAACAAAATTGCTTTCAAAATGGATTTTTCATATATTTAAAAAAACTCTTTTCAACAAAAAGGTATTTAACTTTAAAAAAAAAAATTCTTTTACACAATATTTTCAAAAAGTACAATTTAAAACACGATTTTCATTTTTTTTTAAATTTAAATCAAAATATCCAATAATGCCAAAACAACTAACTTAATTCAATTTATCACCATTAACTTAATTAATCAATAAACTAAATCTAATCCAAGATTAGATTATTTTATTAATTAAATTAAATTAATCAATAAAATAACTAACATTTCAACATTGCAACGAGATATATTTAATCATCATTTTAACTACACAAGCCATTTAATAACCTTTATAATTTGAAATTAAATAAAAATCAAAGTGAAATGGACAACATTAAAACAACTAAACCTGACTACAACCTGACGACACACTATGACCAGGGTGATGACTTGGCACGAAAAACCTAGCTACTATCTCCCAATCGATTACCGTTGGTCAATGGACATGCTCAAACCTGTGAAATCAGGTGGAGTCGATGTCCTGTACTTGTGAACTTGTGAACAAAGAGTATATTGAACATACATATATATGATATAATAAAACACACTGTGAAGAGGAAATATCAGAATCATAGGGCGCTTGCAAGCGAGTGATACAATCTCGTCCCCTTCACCAATACAGACTTTCTAACTGACGAGTTTAACATCAACAATATACTCAAAAGCATAAAGCATCATTAATTAAATATCTACTAAGCTAATTCAAAATAAACCATAATGATAACATCAGAGTAAAATACCATCACCTCAAAATATAACATTCGCATCGCTTAACAGTTTGCGATCAAATAGAACCAAGTACCATAGTCAAAATATAATAGAAACAAACATACAAGAACACTGTACGATCAAAAGAGCTGAAATGGAGGGGTGCTACATTTGAAACTCTGTCCCTTCGTAGCCGTTTTGAACATCCGTGGAACCTCGGTGACCCGGCCTTCAGAACTTGGCCCCTTCATGGCCGTTTTTGGGACTCCATCTCTCTGTGGCCATTTTTGGGACTTTGTCCCTCTGTGGCCATTTTGAACATCCATGGAGCCCTGATGATCCGACCTCTAGGACCCAGCCCCTCCGTGGCCGTTTTGAACATCCGTGGAGCCTTGATGACCCGGCCTCCAGGACCCAGCCCCTCTGTGACTATTTCTGGAACTCCATCCCTCTATGGCTGTTTTGAACATCCATGGAGCCCCAGTGACCCGATCTCCAAAACCTAGCCCCTCCGTGGCCATTTCCGGGACTTCATCCCTCCATGGTAGTTTTGAAAATCCGTGGAGCTTGGACGACTCGGCCTTTGGAACCCAGCCCCTCCGTGGCCGTTTTCCGGACTCCACCCCTCCGTCACCATCTAGGACTTTCCTTCCAGGCCACCGTGTGCTCATTGCCTTTTGAAAAGGGTGGTGACCCTCCAGCTTTCCCCTTCCAAGCTTCTGGTTTTTTTTTCAAATGAGTTCAATTTTAAGGAATTTTTTCTGGGCACTCCTCCTTCCCCTTTTCCCATGCACTATAATTGAAAAATCTTGGTTTTTCTATGCTTTGTGAAGTCTGGGAACTTCCCTTCTAGTTTGTTGTCCCTCATTTGTTGCTCACCCCCTTGGGCCCGCATTAATGTTTATGATCCAAATGAGCTCCAAATATGAATATTATGATCTTTTGATGATGCATGGATGGATCTAACAAATATTTTGCAAGATTTGACTAATGTTTTCCTTGATTTGTGTATGAAAACACTTACTGCACTTCATGTATGCAAAATTCAAAGAGCCAACTGCGGGTCCGTTAGGAGACCCATTGATAAAGTTGAACAAGGAATGTGCATAGCTCCTATCACCATTCATTTCATGTTTGCCTCTCCCCCTAGCACCGACCAACAGGGTCAGCATTAGAAGAAGGCTTGTGCCAAGAAAGTCAATGACAAAAATGCAAGGGGGTGGTCTTAAAGAGAGCATAAGGGAGTTGTCCACCCAAATCAGGGGCAACCAATCAATTGATGTCAATCATCGATGGGATCATTTGATCCAATGAAGAATGATGCAAGTCCATCAAGAAAAGGCAACTTTTAGGTGGTTTCAGCTATAGTGAAAAGGGCAATCAGCTAAATGACAAAACTGCTACAAAACTTGAGCACTAGATGAGAAAACAGGGAAAAGACAAAGATGTTTTTTAAATTGCAAAATATTGTGGGGTAGGTGAAACCCTAATGTAATTGAATCTGAGCCACACAATGTAATTCAATCGTAGCCATTCATTTGGGCTTTGGAAAACTATAAATAGGGACTTTCCCCTCATTTGTAAAGGGTTGGAGAACTGATGTAAAGACATTCTGTAGCTATAGAATGTAGCATTACATGATTTATGGGTGTTCCTTTTGAGTTTTCTCTTTATATATGAATGTTTCAACTTCCCTATTAGTTTAGGTGTTAGTTTCTTGAATGGAAGTGGTGGCACTGGTGATTGTTGTTTCAATATTTGATGAATTTCCAGCTCATGCTTTTTGTGGTTCATTGATGATGAATCACTTTGCAAAGCTAGTTTGAGCCTCCTTCCTTTATTGCTGCAACTTAGTTCAATTGCATGTACATGATGTGTGTATGTAATATGAAAATTTGCAATCCTTAGAAGATTGCACTAGTTTTGTGCAACTATAGGTTTCTCTTGGTCAAGCAAAACTCAGCTTAGGGAGTTTGTCTATTGTAGCAGCCACCATTGTTTATTTGTAGCTTAGAATTATAATAGATTTCTTAACCCTTCTCCTTTTGCTATTTCTTTTAGTCCTTGGTTAGAGTAGGATCTCAAGCATCACCATGAAGCTAAATCAGATGAACTTGATGAGTTTCAACTTGTTGTTTTGAGTGGACAACCACTATTTATTCACTTCCAGCATCTTGAAACTGCATTTGCAAACCCAACTTCCCATGCTTTGTAACTCATCCGTAAGACTGACTTATGATTCTAGAAAATCACATCAAACAACTGAGATATTCCAAGCACTGTCAAGACCTGACATTAGAGATCTTGGGATAGTGTTCTACAATCTGATTGTGGAAGATTGTCTTTCAAGAGAGGTAGTGCACCTACGCACTGTCTGTGTTGAGAAGTGCATAAAAAACACATCAATAGGAACTGGCCAATGTGACCCAAAAATATCAAGGATAAGGTAGAATCAAACATAAAATCAAATCAAAACCTTTATGTTTTGTATTTTTATTGTTTTATACCCATTACCACATTACAAAGAACCACAAAACATATAGAGGGTCTCAAAAATGATTTAGCCCATCAAGTTACTTTATACCATATTAGTGTGAAGAATCTATTATCAAAGGCATCATTGCAAATAAGTGTTATTTGATGAATGATTTTATAGGGGAACCCACCTTAGTTTTGTAGAGCCTAAAGTGTAGAGGAGAAATAGTAAAACCTATCTTCTATTTGTTGGCCACTGACCTAGGCTTTCTGAGCATAAGAAGTATCTAATATTTAGGAAAATCCAGACAATCAGTTGGAAGCACCAATAGTGTACATGTGAAAAATAAATGTAGGACTCAAAATTTCCCCTCAAAGTGCTATTTCAGGCACATAAGTACAATCATGAGCCCCCCATAGGAGAGAAAATATGAGACAATGAGTCTCCCCATGATGAAGAATCTCCTCTACCAAAAGTGAATTCTTGATGAAGAATGTTGAAGATGATCCAAAAATAGTAAACATTGTTCCTCCACTTATGAAGAAACACATCTAGAGGTGAATGTAGAAGAAAATATCTCAAGAGAAGAGGTCTCATGATGGATGTGATATAAAAATACTCTTAAAGGGTCCACATGTCTGAATCAAATGAAGCCAAATCAATTGAAGAAAATCTAAACAACTATGAAGATAACTTTAGAACAAACTCCAAAGGTAATTATAATGTGATGATAGGTGGGTCATAGCTTTCATCAAAGAAGAATTAAATATCTTCAAGTGTGTCCCGAATATTTGCAATGTGTGACCCAACATATAACTCTACAATTTTTGGCAAGTAGTCATCCCATAAAGCCAAAATTGAAAGATTGTAAACATCTTTCTGAAATTAACTGATCTCTAAATTTACAAAAGGTGTAGAAGGAGAAATCTAAATGCAAGTATCATGAACTAAGGTGGACGATGGAAGTACACAAAGGTTCAAGTGACCAAAATTCTCCTCAGATATCTGATTTGATCTAGATGCATGAGAGTGAAGACTAGTCAATGGTAGGGCAAGCTCATCTGGAGAAAAATGAGAGAAGGCATACAATTGAGAGTCGTGATCTACTATCCCAACTACAAGAATCTCTCTACTATGTATGTATTTGATAAGTATTGAATCAAGTGTGACTCTACTTTCTTACCTACTCCTCTACATACATTTTGATACATGGAAAGGAGATTGGAAGATAATGAAGGGACAAAAAGTACATCATTAAATTTTCCATCATCAAAACCTATGGATCCTTTCCTATTAACACTCATAAAAATGTTATTCCCCATCAAAATATGTGGTATTGTGCAAGGCTCATATGAAGAGAACATAACTGAAGATGAAGCCATGTGATGTGATGCTCTTGAATCATGAAGTCATCTATTGGATTGTATATTGGTGGATACAAATAGAACATGGCCTTTCATCTTGTCGACTCCACATACCATAGTGGTTGACATTGATTATGAAGGTTCTAAAGTGGTTCAAGAAGATGAAGGAAACCAAATATGATTTTTCTATAGAAGATGCTTCAGCTCATCAATCTGCTTTGCATAACACCAATTCTCATAATGTCCTATCTTCATGCAATATGCACATTTTGCTCGATCCTTCTTAGATGAGTCCCCCTTAGAAGAGGAAGAAGAATATGAGGTATCTTATGAATATGATTCATTGGCTTTCTCATTGAACTTGGAATCCTTTTATTTGTGTTCCTTTCACTTTCAATTTGAAGCCTTTGGATCTCTAGTGAGTGGTGATGCAATAAGAGAATGTGATTTAGAAGACTTCAATGAGCCCATATATACCAAATTTTATTTCCCCCAAGTGAGTGATGTAGTAAAATCATCAAGCAAAGGAATAGTGAATTTGGAACCAAGTGCATATCTTGTGGCATAAAAGTTAGAAACAAAAATTGAATAATCATGATGAAGCTTGGCAAGGATAGAAATAATCAACTGAGTGACCTCTTTTTGAATACCACATTGTGTCAACTACAATCTAAGAGACTTGATTTTATTTAATAAATCATAATGCTATCAAAATATTGAGGATTCAAACCAATAAGCTCATTATCCAACTAAATCCTCTCAAAATATCGTACTTCCCAAAAAAGGACTCCAATTGAGTCTATGTCTAATTGGGTGTGGTGCAAGATTCAAAATGAAAGAGAAGATCGAGAGAAATAGACATGCATAATGTACCAAAAGCCTCATCACACCTATTAAACAACTTTCTCTTCTCAACAAAACCTGTAGGTATATAGCCCTAATTTTTTCAGATGTATCTCCAATTTTTTTCAACCATATTATTTATATGGAGTGAGAGGAGAAATATATGATGTATCCATGATGAAAAATAATAGAAATGAACTAATGCAACAATATAGACCCCCTCAATGAAATAAAATTCCCCTTTGATCCCAACAAAATTGACTTGTTTATGTATTTTCCAAGAAAATAACCAAAAAGGGAAAATATGAGATTTGATTGAAATAAAAAATAATTGGTTAATTTTATGGAAAATAGGCATGAGATCTATGAAGAGGACTGAATCAACTTTATGATGTCGTTTGAATCACAAAAATTAAATAACCGAGTTAAACGTTATGCCCTCTTGAGTGAAAACAACTTGATTTGACTTCATAGGCCTACAAAATAAATGAAGAGAAAATTATGGAAAAATTACCTACACCAATGGATTGGTCTTGGAACCATCTTTCCAATGATATAAAGTTTACGAAAACAAAGATCAACTACTCAAGTTATACCCAGATTTTTGAAAGTTTCCCAATCTGGCCTTGTAAGTGACCTGGGGGCTTAAAGGGATCGACAACTAGGCATATGGGTGTCTAGTCACTAGTTGTTGGGGTTGGTGTTTGGGTCCTAACCCCTAGTCACCCATATGACTAGGGTTGGGCACTAAGCACTGTGACGGCCGCAAAGAGGCAACACAACTAATACAAAAAACCAAGAGTGGTGGGGGCATCAGGAAAAGGTGGAGGGGTGCTGATAGTTTAGAATATTCCAAGGAAAATTTGGCAAGAACATTCCTAAAATATATGCTGCCCAATTTAAAAACTATATATTTTATTGAAAAATTCATCGCTTAAAAATCTAAATTGTTTTTAAAAACCTGCATAGTTTTTTTTTCCTTTCGTCGATTTTTTTTGGGTGCACATATATACTACAAGTGTGATGGAGGTCATGCTAGTATTTCATGTATGGTGTATGGATCCATATGACATATAGATTTCATATGACTGTATGAACTATAAAACCTAGATTTTTATGCCCTCCAAAAAATTGCCTAAAAACTCAAAGTTTTGGATTTTCACAAAACAAAAGCCACTCTTTAAGTTTTTGGCTACTCTAGATGCAATGGAAAGGTCTGCTTCACTCCAAGAAACACAAATTATTTTTTGAGGCTGGATACATCAAATTTTGAATAGGAAGTTGCAAATCTAAAGCACTAATACCATGCCAGAGTTGATGATTGAACTCCACAGCTCCTAAAAGTCACATGCAAGCAATTATTGTTGGCAATAACTTGAATGAATTATTACAATGAAAGGTGAATGGTTATGAAATAAAAAATAAAACCCTATATTAGGGTTTGATTAGATTGATACATGTTTCATCATCTAATGCAATAAGACAACATGTGCTAAATATAGCTCAATCTAATATTAAAAAAGTAAGTTCTAAGTTTAGCTTAAGTAATTAAAGTAAAAAGGTGTCTAACAATTAATTAATGATTAATTAATTATCAAGTGATGACCTATTACTCAAATATATTTTAACTACATAGGTTGCTTTGGGAGCCCGTTACACATCTATGGAAAAGGTATGTTTAGCTATGGTATTTACTTCATAGGAATAAGGCACTATATACTCAATCATAACACTAATCTCATCACCAAAATTTTTGATCTCAAATATATTTTTTCAAATGTATCTTTAATAGCAAGTGGTTAAATGGGTTATGTTTCTTTACGAGTTTGATATTTCTTATGTTGATCAAAATTTTTATAATTAAGATTGTGGGATAATAATATATACATAATGAGAAAGCATATATTTTACACATTACACAAGATATACATGGAGAAGGCCCTTTTGAGTAAAAAAACACCATAAACATCATTTCATTAAAACATTTAAAATATATATTCTATTAAAATAAACTTAACCTAGGGATACTTCTCCTTAACTTCACATGGCCAATAATACCTTATGTGCATAGTGATATAACTCACTATAAAACTTCAAATTCACACACTCTCAAATGAGAAATAACCTACTTAAATATAGGAGAAACAGTGGAAAAATACCTTAAGGGGTATTAGTAACACCTATTCAAGGAAATCATTCATAAATAATTAATAATCTAATATTTATTAGATTATTAATTATTAAATGGTATATGCTTTATAACATAAATTTGTATAACCTTATATTAGAGAAATATATAAATGTTAAAAGGTTAATGACCCCTAATAACATTATTTCTAACAAAAATGAAATCAAGGGACAAGTAGTAGTGGATTAGTGATTGAAGTGTCACATACAAAAAATAAACCTTTGAACATCCACTTGCCATATGAATTCATTCTCTATTGAACAATCACCTAAATGAAGATCTATTTCAATGGTTCCTTCATCACACATGGCTTGAGGGTAGGAATATTATTTCTCACACCATAGGGTAACCTTATACCAAATGTATTTAAAATTAGGTTTCCTTGCACCAACAATATTGTTGACTATGAATCTTTAATTTTAAGACTCGAGCTCATAATTCAAGGGAACATAACACACCTATCAATTTTTGGTGATTCCTAGCTAGTCATCAAGTAGGTCAATGATGAGTTTCAAATAAAGGATGATAAATTTATCCCATGCAAGAGAATGGTTCAAAGATTAAAGTAATATTTTACTTTTTTTCAATTTGAGAATAAACCTCATGTGAATAATAGAGAATTTGTTGCAATGGTAACCATTGGTTCTCTCATTAACGTGCATGCTAACATTCCAAAATATCATTTATTGGTTGAAAATCCCATGATTCAAACATATGATATCCTTAAATCAAATGATATGTGAAATCATGGGTCCTAATTTCCCATGTTATCACAACATTCATATTTACCTTTAAACTTAAGCCTTTCTATCAAACCTTTCATTTAACAAAAATAAACTCTTGAGTGATTGTACCTCTCCTTTCATGCTCCTTGGTGGTACACTTTATCATTGGGATTATTATGACATTTGTTATGATGTTTAGATTTGTAGGAAGCAAAATTAGCTATCAAAGAAGTTCATGATGGCATTTGTGGAGTGCACACTAGTTAATGGAATGTTCCTAGCTAAGAAATTGTTAAGAATGGGATATTATTGGCTCACCATAGAACATGATGCATGTTATTATGTCAAATAATGCATAGTATGCCAAAGAAATGAGACTTAATACATGCACCTTTTCAAACTCACTATCAAATCACCACTCCATGGCCCCTTTCTATATGGGGCCTCAATATCATTGGTAGGATAAATCCATCATCCTCCATTGAACATGTAACTTGACCATCATTACAATTGAGAACTTCACTAAGTGGGTCAAATTCATTCTCCTAACCTACACCTCTAGCCAAAAAAATTCTAAATTAATTCTCCATCATGTAATTTTCTAATATGGTATCCATTCTACTATTATCACTAACAATAGACAATCCTTCAAAAACTATGAGGTATGGAAATTTTTTGATCAATTCCACATAAAAGATAGTGATCCACTCCCTATTACCCATCAGGTTATGGCTAAGTTAGGGAATCTAAAAAATCATTATAAAAACCCTTTAAAATATCATCAATGACACTAGTCATGACTAACACCTTTAGCTTAACCCTACCATATGGGCCTATCATACAAAAATTCTCACCCCTAAAGTAGCCACCCCATACTCCCTCATCTTTGGAACTAAATCCATCCTAAAAATTAATATCAAGCTACCTTTATTATGCATCTGTTTGTAGCATCACATCATGAATGAATACTATAACATGAAATAGCTGCATGATCTAGATATTCTTGATGAACATTCACTCAATGCACTAAATAACCTCAAGTAAAACCAAAATTTATTGTGTCATAAGTAAAAAAGCACACCAAAACTATATATTTTTAATTTGGTGGTCTTGTACTCAAACAAAATTAAAAAAAATACAAATCAAGACCATGAAAAAGAGATAAATTTGAACCAAATTGGATAGGTCTCTATGTCATGATAAAAAAATATAAATCAAGAGCATACAAGGTAGAAAAATTTGAAGGTCAAGGTTGGAGGAAGTGATGAACATTTTGTATCTCAAGAAATTTAATTCATAATCTAGTAGCTCAAGCAATTTAATAACACCACAAAATTCTAAACAAAAAAATTCACAAAAGAACAAGTAATAATAAAAAAAGAAAAATATAAAGATAAAATATTTCACTCTAGTGAAAACCAAGTTTATGATGCCTTGGGTAAGTGTCATGATGAAAAAATTCTTGTAGCCATCATGTGTAAGAACATATATCTCATTACCCATGAGCACCATTGCACTTTGGGCCATATCCATGCATAGTTTACCTCATTTATTTCATATGGTTTCATTTGTGATTTTTTTCCTAATATTTTCTAAATTCATATACCCATATCACATTATGCATTTGATCAATCTTTTCCATGTATTTTGACTCATGCTTTGGATAGACACATTGATTATTTGTAATGAAAATTTTGGTGAACTATGACATGTGATCTATTATCATTCTATCTCCAATCACCACAACACACAAATATGTACACCATAGAAACCTCTCCATGCATTCACTCTTAGGAAGATGCTCACTTCCTACACACATAGTTACACATCCCCAAATGTTCTTTTCTTTCTCTATTGACAAAATCTTTGCTCATAGTTACATGTATCATCTCATGAAATATCTCACTCCCAAAATCTAACATCATAACTCACCACCACAACAATCTATACCTTGGTTTTCATCTTGATGAGAGGTAAATATTTATGTATTTGTGCATGTTTATTTGTGTCTTATTTTCTTTTGTGTTTTTATTTTTTTAACCCACAAATATACTGTACCAAGATCCTCATGGTCTATTATAGCATATCATGCCTTGAAAATATGTTTGTTGGAGAAAATTCTTAAGTAGAAAATCTAAAGCATAAAATTTTCACCATCACCATCCCACTAATGTGTTCATGATTATCTTTTCTTTGAATCACCATTACTCTTTTTAATCTCAACAAATTTTAGTCACAATGACATTATGTAGAGGGAAAAAATGTAGACACATAAAATTTCCTAATTAACATTTCATTGGAACGGTCGATGTGAATTTTAAGAGTAGAACAAATGGAGAGCAAGAGCATGCGCGAAAGAGGCTGTTTGAATTCTAAAACTACTGGAGATGAAATTGAGGCCGATGATGATGATGAAGATGAGATTTTGGGGGTTGTTATGGGTGTCTTTGGGTTGCCAAGGGTGTTCCTGAGCTGCCCCGCATTGGATGAGGTGGGTGTTTCTTCATAGCCATTTCTTCTGTTGTGTGTGGGAGTTGTTGTTGAAGCTTTGTTTCTTGTCTCTCCTTTGTTTGGCTTAGGCTTCCTTTTCTTGTTGTTTTCTCATCCCAACAATTTGTGCTTTAATGCTTTGATTTTTTCGTTAGTTTAGTTTCCATGTGTATGTTACTGGGGATTATGGGTGTTATGGTTTGTTGAAATAGACCTCCTCTTTGGGTCATGACAACAAGATTGTTGCAATGGGTCTATGAGAGACTAGTCTTTTTTGCCCCTGCTTGTTCTTTCATGTGTTATTTTTTTCAACAGTAGAATCTTTTATGGCTCTGATGGGTTGTTGTTCCCACTTAGTGGGGGTGTGTTCTCTACCATTTTTAGATAGGGCCCCTTGGAGTTATCTTTGTTATTGGTCTTTTTCGTTGATTGTTGGTCTTTCTAGTTTGTTCTATGGTTTTTTATGAAGGCTGTGAATCTAGGTCATTTTCTTTTGAACCCTGATTGGTTTACAAAGCTTTTGTTGCAGAGGGGGTGTGCTTTCCTTTTGGAGAGAGTCTTCTCTCTATTTTCTTTTCAAATGGCGATGACTAGGTTTTATTCTCTATCAGCTAGGATGTATTCCAAGTTCTATTTTAAGTCCTAGATTTCCTTGGAACCTAAGGGAGTGTTTCCTTCCCTTTCCTTTAAAGGGGGTTACATTTATTTCTTTTTATTGTTTGAGCTATTTTTATTGTTTATCTTGTCTTCTATAGAGGAGAATATTGCTCCTATTAAGGCAGAGCCCTCTTTTATTGAGGCAAAGTTGGATGTTGTAGTTGTGGTGGGAAGTGCTCTTTCCTTCTGCTAGTTCCTATTGAGGTGGAGCTTGTGTGTGCAAGAGAGTGGTGACTTTGGTAGTTTTGGCCCACTTTATCCTCTCCTATAGAGGGGAGCCCTCTCCTAGAGAGGTGGAGAATTGGTTGGAGTTTCAAGATGTATGGTGTTGTTTGAAAGCTGGTGCTTCTCAGTGCTCAATGGTGCTCGCTAATTCCCCATTTAGGTGGGCTTGATTGTTCTGAAAGGGAACTATTGCTGCTCACTTTTTTGTGGCTCAATGTTGAGCGGATGGTTTGTTGTGGCTTGGATATTGCAGGCTGAGTTGTTACCTAGTTGAATCAAGCCAGTTTCTTTGTTTGGTTGGGTTCAAGGTCCTTGTTAAAACCTAGATGTAAAGGGTTTTAGGTTCCCTTCAAAACTTGTTCTTTATAGCATGGGTAGTCTAGTGTATCTTTTGGATGGCTACTATTGATGGGTTGTTGATTGTCTGTGTAGTTTTTTTATTACATATTTCTGTTAACAAGGTTTGGGTCCCTTCAAAACTTATATGTTAAGGGGTTTCTGGTTCCCCCAAAACCTATTTTTCCTCATTAATCAAAAAATTTCATTAGCACCACTATTTAAATTAAAGAGTTATATTATTTAATTAATCTAGTTCATCACCAAACTAATTAAATACATATTATTTAACTAGTCTAACCTAATGTGACATATAATTAAATAATATTATTTACCTATTAAAAGTTTCACTTCACATAATTAATTAAAATTAAATAATATTTTATTATTTAGTTTACCTATATTCCTCCACCATTTTAAGAAATTAATACATTTCCCTCCTAATTTTTATGGTCACAATAAATTACTATTTTTAGTAAATGTAATCTTAGTCATTCATCATAAATAGAATTAAATCCAAACCCTCTATTTTCTTCTTGATCCTATAATTTTTTTCTCATATGATCTCTACCATCAATATTTCGATCACATCCTCATTGTCCATTTTCTCTACCAAAAATCTATACATTGACTGGTCATCCTATACAATTCAAACAACCAACTTTAGCAAGTACACATTGCAAATATTTGAAGCAACATCTTTAATTTCATTAAGCAAATCCACTTGCAATAATGTAGTTATGTAAATAACATGATGCAATCTTCTTTTATTTTATCTCCCCCAATAATAGAATTCACTTTATCTTGAGATGTGGTATCTCAACAATAGAATTTACCAAGGTTTTTTATTTTATCTCTTGCAACATATCAAATTCTATTGAAAAAATCCACTTACAAAAAGTTTACCTTTTTTAAGTTATTCCAATTTTTATTATGCTTAATGAAAGATAAACAATAGAATTCAACTTTTATTTCTTTATAGCATGAGTCTAGTGTATCTTTTGGATGGCTACTATTGATGGGTTGTTGATTGTCTGTGTAATTTTTTTATTACATCTTTATGTTAACAAGGTTTGATTCCCTTCAAAACCTGTATGTTAAGGGGTTTCTGGTTCCCCCAAAACTTGTTTTTCCTCATTAATCAAAAAATTTCATTAGCACCACTATTTAAATTAAAGAGTTATATTATTTAATTAATCTAGTTCATCACCAAACTAATTAAATACATATTATTTAACTAGTCTAACCTAATGTGACATATAATTAAATAATATTATTTACCTATTAAAAGTTTCACTTCACATAATTAATTAAAATTAAATAATATTTTATTATTTAGTTTACCTATATTCCTCCACCATTTTAAGAAATTAATACATTTCCCTCCTAATTTTTATGGTCACAATAAATTACTATTTTTAGTAAATGTAATCTTAGTCATTCATCATAAATAGAATTAAATCCAAACCCTCTATTTTCTTCTTGATCCTATAATTTTTTTCTCATATGATCTCTACCATCAATCTTCCGATCACATCCTCATTGTCCATTTTCTCTACCAAAAATCTATACATTGACTAGTCATCCTATACAATTCAAACAACCAACTTTAGCAAGTACACATTGCAAATATTTGAAGCAACATCTTTAATTTCACTAGGCAATAATGTTTATGTAAATAACATGATGCAATCTTCTTTTATTTTATCTCTCCCAATAATAGAATTCACTTTATCTTGAGATGTGGTATCTCAACAATAGAATTTACCAATTTTTTTTATTTTATCTCTTGCAACATATCAAATTCTATTGAAAAAATCCACTTACAAAAAGTTTACCTTTTTTAAGTTATTCCAATTTTTATTATGCTTATTGAAAGATAAACAATAGAATTCAACTTTTATTTTACATTTTATTTTAATTTTTAACTTATTTTGAGTTTGTATTTACATTAACCAAAACACTATATAAAATTTATATATAATTTAAAAATATTATATATTCATTTAAATTGAAAATTGCAAAAAAAATAATATTGAAAAAAATAAAGATTTTAAAAAATGGGATGGCAAGGGTTTGACCATCTTACCTAAGGCACAAACCCCTAAATATTGCCACCCACCATGACTTTTGTAAACCCCTTTGTGAGTGTAGTTGAATTCATAACCCACAAGGAACATGGTGGGAGCCACAACAACCCCACCTCCTCAAAAGGGGTTTAAAAATAATTTTAAGGAATATATGTTTACTAAAATATATGTTTAATATATAAAATAAATAAAGATGATAGATTATATATAATATTTGTATATTCAAATATAAATATTTTAATTTTATAATATATTTTTCTACATGCATAGAGAAAACATAATAAAAATGAGTTGAAGAAAAGGAATTATAAAATATTCATTATTATAATTTTTCATTTAAGCTTTTATTTTTTTACTTTTTTTGTCTTTTTTTGTACTCCTAACATAAAAAAAGATCTACTTCTTGGTACACCTCGATTGTATAGCTACTACTTACTAGTACTGTATAGGGTAAAATGATTATAAAGAGAATTCAGAAGATGAATAAAATATGTTGTTCCTTGTTATCAATATGTGTGTTTTAACATTTAATGTTGCTTCTATTGATGTTATCCATGGTGAAATATTGCATTATAAGGTTATTGAATTGTGAATATTCTAACTTTTGAGATGTTTATGCATACTGCTTATGTTATGAACATTTGACTGCCGAGAGCATGTGTCAGTGGATGCAAGTATATGTACCATTTCTTGAGGTGGAGGGGAAGTATCATTTGGGAAAGGAGCTTGGTTAGGTAACCGATAAAGTAAACTATTTGAGCATACACATACATCACCTTAGATTGAGTGAACTGAGTCAGTTTGTGTGAGTTACAGGTAAGTCATCCTTAGCTTGTATGTTTGCATTATGAGTCTTGTCTACTTCTATATGCATTTATGAGTGATGTTTATCTATGTATCTGTCTTGTGATATTACGATCATATGGATAGAAGAGATGTAGGTGGAAGTATGTTTATACATATGCACATACATGTCAGGAGAATCTATCGACATGTAAATGCATATGTATAGAGATACCACACTTACACACCTATCCCTATGATGGTAACACAAATGGATGTAAGTGAACCAGATGTGGACATATATACATATATATAGTATATACACATATCCATAGGGATATGCATATCGATACAAGCATACGTTGGAAAATGGATATGCTCATACGGATGCATCAATATGGTATACCTACACATAAGTGTACATAGAGGTATATACAGGTGTATATATGTATATTATATGCACATGTCTGGTATTATGTGGATATTATTATTATTATTATTATTATTGCCTTACGAATTTACATATATATATATATATATACCTACATACATACATACATACATATATATATGTATAATATATATTATATACACATTACATATATATATATTATAGTAAAATTAATACACACATATATATATATACACACATACACACACACATATATATATATATTATACCAAGGTATTTAAAATATATAAATATATATGTATATTATTTATGAACTATAAATATATATATAATAAAATATATAATTCATATAGTCTCTTCTTTGGAAATTGAATTATTTCCTAATCAATTAAATATTTATCATTTCAACTTTGTGAATCTAAATATTTATGAATTGATATGATTCATATCGATTAAAATTTGGAAAATAGAATTATGAAGTAAATTGAAATGACTTCATTCGCGTATTAGACTTTGGATAATATTTGAATGTGAATCACATATGACACTATGTGAAATTGCATCACCTGGTTATGTGTGCATAGAGCTAAAAACCATGAAGGCGTTTAAATATTTTTGACCAAGTCAGAATCTGAGGAAAGAATAAACTCAACGCAGTAATGAAACTTTGTTGACTCAGCTTGAAAGATAGTCGACATAGGCTATGTGTTCATCAATTAAAAATGACTTTTTCTCTGCTATATGATACACCCACCATTTTATGAGTTTGGCACCATCTTTGGAAACAAATTATGTAGGTGTTGATTTGCAGAATTCTCCATGTGCTTTTTGAATTAGTCTTCATGATGCTGGAAGAAATGGAGGTCGACTCACCTTGTTATTTGTTGAGTATGGAATGGAATTGGTACCACCTCCAGGATTGAATTTTTCAAACAACAGTGGTGGATAACCACATGCCATGGCTATAGGAAATTAGGGAGACTAGGCTCACTATAAATAGTTTCCAAACTCTCCTAATTGGCATTCATTCGTACTTACTCATTTTTATTTCATTTTGTCACCACTTCTCATTATTTCTTCATCAACCCGTGTTATTTGTCATATACGTATTATCTTGTGATCTTATATGTTTAGTTTGCAATTGATGATTGAACAATATAAGTAGCCATTCATCATAATTCTAAGTGACCATAGGTTCAGATAGTGTTCACATTTCTATGAGTTACTTTTATCTTGGAGAGAAACGTATTCTACCCAAGGAATATGTCATTTTTGCTACTGATTTCTAAGAGTGTGAAAGAAGGAATTTTGTGAGGAGTTATCATCTTTTGAGGATCTAGAAACTAGATTGAACTAGAAGTAAAGGTAGCTTTGTCTTCAATTTGGGAAAAGCATTTACAAGCATGGGATATTCCTCTACTATATACTTGCAAGAGTTATATTGCTGCTTGAATTGTGTTTTCTATCTATGCATAGGAAGTGAATTCATTTGTATTTTGAAAAAGGAAAGTGATGCATTCTAATTATAATTGTACATTGTTTCTATGATATCCATAGTAGGAGAATACCGTTTGCATTAGTTACTATTTACTAGGTTGAAATGGAGGCAAGAGTCAAGTAAAGTTCAACCAACTAAGTTATTAGATTAACTCAGAAGAGCTTGTGTTACTTCTAAGACAAAATTCTAGTATGAGAGGGAACTTGTGTATTTACTTGTTATGATGATTCATTTCTATTAGTTTAGTATGTTGTAGGATGTTTGGGATAAATATTATCCATTGAAGGGCAATACCTATGCATTGTGTAAGATAGCCCTAAGCCAAATTGGCCCTGAATAGTGTATGTGATAGATGACCCTCAATAGAACATACTAAATGAAACACTTTGGCCAAAGAAGTGCAATGTACAAAATCCACTTAGATTGTGTGATGCTTGAGACTACACAGTCAGTTCACCGTGATCTCGTATTACATACTAGTTCGAGAGTTGTTGGATTGCATAGGTTCTAGTTATTTAGGACACAACACTATGCTCAGTTGGTTATCATTATTAGTTACTCTACAAATCTCTTCATCAAAGGGAAGGGCCATCTATCAAATGATAAATGTGTGGGGGATCGCATTATGAGTCCATGGTTGGTGGAAAAGCACCTGAGTGATGCTTCTCCTCCACAACAGGCAACTGAAGAACCAAGATTTGAAATGACCTTCTTACTACTATTTGTTCAAAAAGCTCCATGAGCTATGTATTTACTTGTATGATTTCTTACTCTGATGTATATTTGAAAGAAAAGGATTACTTGTTGAATTATGTTGTATCATGTTTTGAAATTATCAACAGGAGAAAAGAATTTTTTTTATTGCAATGGCTTTATTACTCGTTACCTTTACTTGTTTGGTGTAAAATTAAGAAAATTTTACTTTATGAAAGGGTTAGTTTGTTACATGTGGTATCAGAGCTACCAGGTTTAACTCTAGAACCTACGAGCTCATCATTTTTTCCTTTCAAACATCATCTAATGTTGTGAAAAATTCTTGTGCCAGGATGGTGCATCTCAAATTAACGACTCAAAAGTCAGGATTCAGAAATGAATGTTACCTTAAGGCCAAGAAGGAAAAAGAAGCCATCATTAAAACCATTGAAGGAACCAACTACAATAATTCTATCTGGTTGAGGGATACTGAAAATTTTAATCATGCACTTTCTCGGATCAACGATGTGAAGAGGAAGATGAGGATGGAGGCTATGTACAATTACCTACTAGCCATCTCACCTGAAAAAGTCAGAATCATTAACACTTTCTAGGGACATGCATTTAGAAGAAATTTCTAGTCTTGCATTTGTCTTTAGGGATCCTAGGGTTCTACCATTGGCTGAAGTAATATCAATTTCTTCAAGTAAAGAGTTCAAGGGATATCCACTGAGGACACCACCAATTGAGAAATGGTCTCATGAACAAATGTCTGCAAAAAATGTAGACTACATTGTTGATGAACACCATATTGACACTACTTCCTGAAATTATATATCAAATGATAAATCTGAGGGTTATTATACTTTTTGGGATAGATATGAATAGATGAGGGATGAACAAAAAGATAGAGAATAGCAATTTTCTCAATCTGTAGGTTATACTCCTTTAAGTTATGTTTCTGAGAGTGAATTTGAAGGATACTCTCCCCTTGAATATTTGAATAGTTGATCAATGTAATCGATAGGATATTGAAATCCTCATGTTATGAATAAAACTATGTGTTTATCAAAATAAATATATACTTGATCTTTTATGGAATTCTTTTGTTCATGTGAATGTATATTTTATGCTTTCCATAGAGTTAATTGATAGCATAATTAGGCTAACATGAATAAAACATTCAGGTTAAAACAATTATATAAAGAATGGTGAGGATGTATGAGAGGACATGAACTATTCCTGAAACTAGTTAGGATGGTGGACAAGGAGCTATTGGAATGGAAGCTAGGCTTGATCAAATTATAGCAAGGCTAACTAATCTTGAAAAAGAAAAAGCCAAGGATAGGGTAGAGAATGAAATACCCATCAATAACCTTGAAGAATAAAGCTCTTCTCATGGCAAGGTGAAAACCAAAACCATGATAAGGAAAAATCACCCACACCATCCATCGAGAGGAATAAGAAGATTGTGTCCATTGAACTATCAAGGGATATGAAGAAAATAATTCCACTGAAGTTTGACAATAGCGTCAGAGGTGATGAAGCTAAAGTATGGCTCGTGTAGATGGAAAAATAATTTGAGATATGAACTATGATGAAGTGACCAAAGCATCATGGGGTGCATATCAGTTAGTGGGTGAAGCCTCTAACTAGTGGATGAACAAAAAGCTGGAGCTTAACATAAGTTCATGGAAACTAACTTGGGGAGAATTTGTGGAAATTTTCTGCAAGAGATGGTTACTGCAGTACTTCTTTGACTATAAACTCTTTAATTTCCAAGAGTTGAAGCAAGGGACCATGACAGTTCATGAATATTGGGATAATTTCACCCGACTTCTTCGTTATGTCCCTATTTATCACAAGGATGAGCATTTCCATATCAGGAAATTCATTTTGGGACTCAATAGAAGAATTGGTGAAGTAGATATGCATGGTCCAACCACAATGGACCTTGTATATGAAAAATCCATTAAGCTTGAGAAAAAAAGCTTAAGGCAGATTCCAACCGGCATGAAAGAAGGGAGCATAAGAGGGATATTGAAGTTCCCAACAAGATAGCTCCTAAAAAGGAGGAACTTGTTTAGAATATTGCCAAGCCAAAAGGGAACATATCTCACTTTAATGGAAAAGAGTTTAGGAGAGATCGTAAAAGAAATAATTCAAGTTTTGGTAACACTAGTAGAGTTAGTGAAAGTACTAATAAGTCTGGAGAAGCCACCGAGAAAAGAGGGCTACCTTCAAGATGTTTTATATGCAAAGGGGATAGTTATGCAAGGGAGTTCCCTAATAAAACTCATGGTTCCCAACCATATGGTAACTCATTTCCCACTCAACAGGCTATGTTTTAGCAGAGGATACATGCTAATGTGGACAATCGACAAGCTGATTACCAAGTGACACTGGTTGAAACACTAGGTACTTTGTTTAGCTTACCTATTTCTATTCTAATTGATACATCTGCTATTGAAAATTTAATTTCACCTAGAATAGTGAAACAATTATCTAGGAAGGCAGGGAAGATGGCAATGGCATGAAATATAGAGTATATGCAAACAATACAAGAGAAAAGGTGGATCAATGTCTATTCGAGGCTAGGATAGAGCTACCTAGTTTTACTACTAAAGTCAACTTTTATGTGACACCTCTAGGATCATATGATGTTATGCTCATAATGAATTGGTTATGGAGGTAAAGGGCCATAGTAGATTGTCATGCCGAGACTGTTGAGTGTCTAGATGACTATGGAAATTAAGTTAAAATCCAAGGAATACCTAGAGGTAAAGGTTTGAAAAATTATAACAATGCAACTTAAGAAATCTAAGAAGAAAGGGTGTAAACTCTTTGTTGTAAAGATTGAAGATCTTGGGCATGATAGTGCAAATTCTGAGTACTAGAGTCTACAAGAGCTAGATGGAGAAATTGAAGAAACAAGAAAATTAGATATGGAGAAGTATCCGATTTTGGGGGAATTTTCATATGTGTTTCCTGATGAGTTACCAAGATTACCTCTAAAAAGAGTGTTTGATTTCTCTATTGATTTAGTTCTTGGATTAGAACCTATATCCAAGGTACCCTATAGGATGACCGCCACCAAACTTATGGAACTTAAGACACAATTGGATGAATTGTTGTCAAAGGGACTAATAAGACCAAGTGTTTCACCCTGGGAAGTGACTGTTATATTTGTTAAGAAGAAGGATGTAACATTGTGGTTGTGCATTGACTATCGTATGCTTAAAAAGGACACGGTTAAGAACAAATATTCATTTCCATGTATTGACAATCTTTTTGATCGAATGAGAGGTGCAACTGTATTTTCAAAAATAGATTTGAGGTCTGGCTATCACCAACTAAGGGTTAAAGATGAAGATATATTTAAAAATGCTTTCAAAAATTGATATGGATACTATGAGTTCACTATTTTACCATTCAGTTTAACAAATGCCTCGCATGATTTAGAGTTGGCAACTGTAGTTCATGCATTGCAAATGTGGAGGCACTATTCGCTGGGGAAAACCTTTGAGTTGAAGACTGACCATAATGGGTTGAAGTACCTTTCTACTCAACCGAATCTGAATGCTAGACAGAGGAGATGGTTGGAGTTGATAGCTGACTATGATTTTAATATCAATTATATCAAGGGAAAAAAATTGGTTCACCGATGCATTGAGTCGGAGACGTCACATTGCTTCGATAGTATCAATTCATACCGATTTCAAAGGGAAAGTACTCTAGAAATGCAAAGAGGATGAGTACTACTTACAAGTTAAGCAAGCACTTATGGATAATCCTCAAGATTCTAGGTATGAAGGTTTTTAGTTTGAACTTAGTGGAATACTTAGGTATAAAGGTAGAATATATGTACTTGATGTGAAAGAATTGAGAAATCTAGTATGGAAAGAAATGCACGAAGCACCATATTCCAGAAATCCAAGGAGTGACAAAAATGATGGTTGTGTGAAACCATTATAATTTTGGAAGGGAATGAAAGGAGATGCTGCTAGATTTGTGGTTGGGTGTCTTGAATGTCAAAGGGTGAAAGTTGAACATCATCATCCCGCGGGTTTGTTATACCCACACTACATACCAGAATGGAAGTGGCAAGTTATAAGTATGGATTTTGTGCAAGGACCGCCTATGTCTAGGAATAAGCACAATGGCATACTGGTGGTAGTGGATAAGCTTACAAAAGTGACACATTTTATACCAGGGAACTTAATTGATGGAGCACCAGTCATAGCAAGGAAGTTTTTGCAAGAAGTGTTTAGATTGCACGGGATTCTTGAAAAGATTATTTCTGATAGTGATGCATGAATTTCTTCTAGGTTTTGGCAAACCTTGTTTTTTACACTTGGAACTCAGTTAAGTATTAGCTCGACATATCATCCAGAAATGAATGGGAAAATTGAAAGGGTAAACCAAGTATTGGAGGACCTACTTAGGGTGTATTGCATGGATCAACAATATAAGTGGGAAAATTACTTACATTTAGTCGAATTTGCTTACAATAACTCATATCATTCTACAATTAAGATGGCTCTTTTCGAAGCTTTGTATGGTCAAAAGTGTCAAATTTACCAAGGATTTATATTTTATCAATTGCAACATATCAAATTCTATTGAAAAAATCCACTTACAAAAAATTTACCTTTTTTAAGTTATTCCAATTTTTATTATGCTTAATGAAAGATAAACAATAGAATTCAACTTTTATTTTATATTTTATTTTAATTTTTAACTTAATTTTGAATTTTTATTTACATTAATCAAAACACTATATAAAATTTATATATAATTTAAAAATATTATATATTCATTTAAATTGAAAATTGAAAAAATAATAATATTGAAAAAAATTAAGATTTAAAAAAATGGGATGGGAAGGGTTTGACCATCTTACCTAAGGCACAAACCCCTAAATATTGCCACCCACCATGAGTTTTGCAAACCCCTTTGTGAGTGTAGTTGAGTTCATAACCCACTAGGAACATGGTGGGAGCCGCAACAACCCCACCTCCTCAAAAGGGGTTTAAAAATAATTTTAAGGAATATATTTTTATTAAAATATATGTTTAATATATAAAACAAAGAAAGATGATAGATTATATATAATATTTGTATTTGTATTTGTATATTCAAATATAAATATTTTAATTTTTTAATAAATTTTTCTACATACATAGAGAAAATATAATAAAAATGAGTTGAAGAAAAGGAATTATAAAATATTCATTATTATAATTTTTCATTGAAGCTTTAATTTCTATTTCTTTTTTTTGTCTTTTTTTCTACTTCTAACATAAAAAATATGTACTTCTTGGTGCACCCCGATTGTATAGATACTACTTACTAGTACTACATGGGGTAAAATGATTGTAAAGAGAATTCAAAAGATGAATAAAATATGTTGTTCCTTGCTATCAATATGAATGTTTTTACATTTAATGTTGCTTCAATTGATGTTATCCATGGTGAAATATTGCATTATAAGGTTATTGAATTGTGAATATTATCTTTTGAGATGTTTATGTATATTGCTTATGTTATGAACATTTTACTGCCGAGAGCATGTGTCAGTGGATGGAGGTATATGTACCATTTCTCCAGGCGGGGGGGAAGTATCACTTGGGAGAGGAGCTTGGTCGGGTAAACGGTAAAGTGAACTATCTGAGCATACACACACATCACCTTAGATTGAGTGAATTGAGTCAGTTTGTGTGAGTTATAGGTAAGTCATCCTTATCTTGTATGATTGCATTAGGAGTCTTGTCTACTTCTGTATGCATTTATGAGCGATGTTTATCTATGTATCTGTCTTGTGATATTACGATCATATGGATAGAAGGGATGTAGGTGAAAGTATGTTTATACATATGCACATATGTGTCAGGAGGATCTATTGACACATAAATGCATATGTATAGAGATACCATACTTACACACCTATCTCTATGATGGTAACGTAAATGGATGTAAGTGAACCAGATGTGGACATATATACATATACATAGTATATACATGTATCCATAGGGATATGCATTTCAATATTAGCGTATGTTGGCAAATGGATATGCTCATACAGATGCATCGATATGGTATACTTGCACATACATGTACATAGAGGTATATATAGGTATATATATGTATATATGCACATATTTGGTATTATGTGGATATTATTATTATTATTATTATTTCCTTACAAATTTACATATATATATATATGTATATATAAATATATATCGAATGTATGTTGATTGGCTCACGATATATATGTAATGGGATATACATATATATATTATAGTAAAATTAATACACACACACATATATAATAAAATATATAATTCATATAGTCTCATCTTTGGAAATCGAATTATTTCCTAATCGATTAAATATTAATCTTTCAACTTTGGAAATTGAATTATTTCCTAATCAATTAAATATTTATCATTTCAACTTTGAGAATCAAAATATTTTTGAATCAATATGATCTTCATATCGATTAAACTTTGGAAAAAAGAATTATGAAGTAAATGAAAATGACTTCATTCACGTATTAGACTTTGGCTAATATTTGAATGTGAATCACATATGACACTATGTGAAAGTGCATCACCTAGTTATGTGTGCGTAGAGCTAAAAACCACGAAGGCGTTTAAATACTTTGACCAAGTCAGAATCTGAGGCCAGAATGAATCCAACATAGTAATGAAACTTTGTCGACTCAGCCTGAAAGATAGTAGACATAGGCTATGTGTTCATAAATTACAAATGAATTTTTCTCTGCTATATGATACACCCGCTATTTTATGAGTTTGGCACAATCTTTGGAAACACATTCTTTAGGTGTTGATTTGTAGAATTCTCCATGTGCTTTTTGAATTAGTCTTCATGATGCTAGCAGAAATGGAGGTCGACTCACCCTATTATTTGTTGAGTATGGAATGGAATTGGTGCCACCTCCAGAATTGAATGTTTCAAACAACAGTGGTGGAAAACCACATGCCATGGTTGTAGGAAATTAGGGAGGCTAGGCTCACTATAAATAGTTTCCCAACTCTCCTAATTGGCATTCATTTGTACTTACTCATTTTTATTTCATTCTCTCACAGCTTCTCATTATTTCTTCATCATCCTGTGTTATTTTTCATATGCATATTATCTTGTGATCTTATATGTTCAGTTTGCAATTGCTGATTGAACAATATAAGCAGCCATTCATCATAATTCTAAGTGACCATAGGTTCAGATAGTGCTCACATTTCTATGAGTTACTTTTATCTTGAAGAGAAACCTATTCTACCCAAGGAATATGTCATTTCTGCTACTAATTTCTATGAGTGGGAAATAAGGAATTTTGTAAGGAGTTATCATCTTTTGACAAATTGGAAACTAGATTGAGCTAGAAGTAAAGACAACTTTATCTTCAATTTTAGAAAAGCGTTTACAAACATGGGATATTCCTCTACTATATACTTGGAAGAGTTATATTGCTGCTTGAATTGTGTTCTTTGTCTGTGCATAGGAAGTGAATTCATTTGTATTTTGAAAAAAAGGAAAGTGATGCATTCTAATTATAATTGTACATTGTTTCTATGATTTGAATAGTAGGAGAATACTATTTGCATTAGTTTCTATTTAATAGGTTGAAATGAAGGCAAGAGTCAAGTAAAGTTCAACCAGCTAAGTTATTAGATTAACTTGGAAGAGCTTGTGTTAATCCTAGGACAAAATTCTAGTATGGGAGGGAACTTGTGTATATACTTGTTATGTTGATTCATTTCTAGTAGTTTAGTATGTTGTAGGATGTCTGGGATACAAATTATCCATTGAAGAACAATACCTATGCGTAGTGTAAGATAGCCCTAAGTGAAATTGGCCTTGAATAGTGTATGTGATAGATGACCCTCAGTAGAACATACTGAATGAAACACTTTGTCTAAAGTAGTGCAATGTACGACATCCACTTAGATTGTGTGATGCTTGAGACTACACTGTCAGTTCATCACGATCATGTGTTACATACTAGTTCGAGAGTTGTCGGATTGCATAGGTTCTAGTTATGTAGGACACAACACTATGCTCAATTGGTTATCATTATCGGTTACTCTACCAATCTCTTCGTCAAAGGGAAGGGCAATCTATTGAATGATAGATGTGTGGGGCACCGCATTATGAGTCTGTGGTTCATGGAAAAACACCCGAGTGATGCTTCTTCTCCACAACAGACGACTGAAGAACCAAGATTTGAAAGGATGGATTCTTATACCTTCATACTACTATTTGTTCAAAAAGCTCCATGAGCTATGTATGTACTTGTATTCTTTGTTACTCTGATGTATATTTGAAAGAAAAGGATTACTTATTGAATTATGTTGTATCATGTTTTGAAATTATCAACAAAAGAAATTTTTTTTTTATTGCAATGGATTTATTACTTGTTACCTTTACTTGTTTGGTGTAAAATTAAGAAATTTTTACTTTATGAAAGGGTTAGTTCGTTACACTTCTAACCTAAAAAAAGAAAGAAAGAAAGAAAGTAAGTAAGAAAGAAAGGTAATGTGATGCAATATCTGTTATAATTATCTTTAAGACTTAAAAAAACTTTTAGAGCTATCATGAATTTTGGTGAGCATAGATCTCATCCATCATTTAATATTTAATGCTCAAACCTTTTAAAACCCTAAGAGAATTTTTTTACTAATTAAATTTAGTTTAAAAGTTAAGTAATGATGGGGACCAGGTGTCTAAGACCGTAACTTAAGATATTTTTGAAATAAATTATAAAATAAATTTGGTTTGTAATTTTATAGTTTAATTTTATGTGTAGCATTAATTCTTTAACAAGCTCGTAATATTAATATTTTGGTATTTAATTGATAGATGAAGAGTGTTGAATAATTATTAAATATGTCTTAAAGATTAAAGCTATATTTTATATTAACATTCATATTTAAATTAAATGATATTTTCCTAATATGTTGTCTTTAAGACCAATCCTAACAAAGTCTAAAAACCCTACATTATCTACTTGCCCCACCATAAAAGCCTTTTTATAACTATTTGGTTTCCTTATTCTCTACACATTGTCAACATATGCCTTTCATTTATGTTGGTTTCATATGGAGTTGTATATGATGATAACACATGCACCTATGTTGTACTTATGCCATGTGATAATTTTTGTATTAAAAACATGATAAATTTTAATTATAATTTTGGTATTGAAATAGTGAACATCACAATTAATAAATTTGAATAATAGCAAACTATCTTATTCAAAGTATTCAACACATTATTAAAAAAAAAATCAATATATAAAATAAATCTTTATATAATTGAATAAATTTCTTTTATTTATTTATTATGGATGTGACTCATTATTAACATTGCATCACCTCACCCAATAATAATATCACATTATTTCTTAACCACACTTTTTTTTTCCCAAAAAATATTTCATAATATCAAATTGATTAAAAAAATATTACATATTGTAGAAACTAACAAAGCGAAGAAAAAACAACAAGAAAAAAACAAAGAAGTTACAAAAATAAAAGTGTTGTCTGTAAAAGAAAATAAATCTATGTTTTTAAAGGAACCTCTTTAATATGCTCACTTTTCTATAAATTTGTTTATTCTAATCATATGTGTTGAGTGTGTTCTTTTGTCTACATGTGGTGAGAGTTTGAAATTAGAGAGCAGCGTCTTATTCAAAGAATATAATTATTTATTGAATGAAAAACAAGACTATAACAAGTAATTTAAAATAATAATTCAAGCTATGATATATAAACATTCAAAAAGATATGTATAATTGTTTTTATTATATCTAAAACTTCCTTAAAATATTGTAAAAATAATTTTTGTAATATATATGATGTAACATTAAAATATATTGTTAGTTTTATTAAAAATCAATTAATTTATTAGATGAAAAGATTTTTAAAATATATAGTCAACATATAAAAAATTAATACAATTAAAATAAATATGGTCTTTTATACATTATATTTAAAGTAAAATAACTCTTAAATAAATACAATAACTTCAAACTTTTATATATAAGTCTCTATAAAAAATAACTTTCAACTAAATAAAATAGTTCAAAAGTAAAATAAAAGTAATATTACTTACATATATACAAAATGATTATACTTATTACATATTGTTGATTTTCTAGCTCGAAAGGTGGGATGTGGAGTTACTTTAAAGCAACTTGAGTTGGATTTTCAGCAACAATAGATTTTTACGCTGAAGGCGTATCCTGTTTGAAAAAGACAAACCTAAAATTGCCCATCAATGGTTTGATCTAAACCTACCGACTATTAAACGAATCTCAGTCATTTATCATTTTTCGCTATTTTTCCATTCTCTTTGTGAGCGCCGTTTCATTTCCGGTTCCCGTCATTCATCGGCTATTTTTTAACCGACGCTATGTGGGAAATATCTCATATTTTTCCGGAGGAAAGCATAAATTTTATTCCTAGGAACTTTTTTTTTTTGGTTTGTCCGGTCATAAACAAATGCAACGTATTATCCCTGAAATCGCCTTTATTATCCCGGTCAACGCAAGGAAAAGGGATGATTGTATTTATCATCCTCGTTGGTATGGAGCTTTCTGTAGCTCAAAATAAGGTTTTTACTAGGGTTTTAGAGTATGTTTATTAAAATGAAATTACTGCCAATATTCTAATAGTGAACGCATTTAGGTTTTTAAGAATTTATTTAATAACGTAATTAATATATTTAATTTATATCTATTATATTTAAATTAGTATAATTTAAACAAGTGACACAAGCGTCGAGTTCCTGTCGAGAGGTAAAAGTCATGTAGCTATGAGTTACATAAAGTTTGGAGAGAGGAAATTGGAATATAAATATATTTAAAATGTGTAGAATGCATGGGGAACGTGGTCCATGGGGACATGTGAAATGGCAAAACTTGTGGACGGATGCAAGGATTTTTTTTGTTTATGGGTATCATGAATACATGGGGTTTTGTATAGAAACAATCAGAAACATTTGCAATGCAAACAATCAGAAACATTAGTAATGCAAACTATCAGAAACATTTGTAATGCATGAGACATATACGAATACATGTATGCACGTGTGGACAATGCAAAAAAGTGTGAGATGCATAGTTGGCATGTGAAGGAGCCTTAAAGCAAGAGGAGACGCAATTCACATCTATAGTATTAAATGAAAGAGAGTAGGAGAAATAAACTATTTATGACTAGTGCAATGTATTTTTTTTAGAGAACCTGTTGATTGAGAAATTCATTAGTCATTTTAAATGGAACAAAGTTTTGATGTAGAGATATTTGTAATTGAGTTATTTTAGTTTATCATATTACAATATGCAAGTGCTAATAGGAACAGTAGTATTAGGTAGAAGATTGATAGGGGTAGCTAATTTGAGTATAAACTTTTGTAACATTAATGAATGTTTTTTTTTTTAATATAGTGTAAAGATTAGTAATATATAAAGCTATTGATTTTATTATAAATAAGATTTAAATCCTGTGTATTTAATATGATAACATATTTTCGTGTATAGAACAATGTAATTATATTACATTAAATTGTTAGATGAATGACTAGAAAGCTATTGATTTTATTATAAATAAGATTTTAATATTGTTTATGTAATATGAATAAAAATTTGTGTTGATATAATAAACAATAAGTAATTTGGAAAAATATAATAAAGAACCTTACTACCTAAGAGTAAATTTGTGTATAAATAACATAAAATGTAATAGTTTAACTTATGAAAATGTAATAAATGAAATAAATATTACGAAAAAATATTGGATGAAACTATACAAAGGTATTGATTTTATTAGAAATTAGATTTGAATGTTGTTAATGAATTACAAATTAAAAAATAATTTGGAAAGATATAAAGAATTTTATTAGGTAAGATAAAATGTAGATACAGTAAAATAATAAACATGTTTGTAGTAGTTGGCATGCAAACATTAAATTATTATAATAATCTGTAGTACAATATTCTTACAATGTTTGAAACAATGCGTGAAGCATTAAGTAAACATGGAGACATGTAGACATTTAGGAATGTGCATGGAATGCACAAAAGAGTGAAAAGCATCGACGACACCAAAGCAATCCTGAAAGCGTGGTGAAACTGAAATTGCATTTACAGTATTAAATGAAAGAAAACAAGATAAATAAACTAGTTAGTATCAGTGCATATATGAAAGGAAAGCATTAAAATATGGATCCATGTAAAGACATATGCATGCACAGATATGTACATGTGTCCATTTAACTTGATATGTTAAGAAGAATGTATATATGCCTGCATCCATAAAGCTAGAGATGTTAGAAACAAGTTACAGGTTAAAGAAGAAGTAGGAAAACATTATGGAAAAGACGTTTTGAAAAGAACTCTTCAAAACAACTATATTTTAACAATGAGACTCAATTTGCATTTGCAGTATGAAATGAAAGAAGACAAGGAAAATTAACTATTTATTAGCAATGCATATATCAAAGGAATGCTTAAATGTATGGATGAAGGTAAACATTAATGCATGCATCTATGTGTACATGTGTCCATGGAAGTTGGTAACTAAACAAGAATGTATATATGCCTATGTGGAGAAAGCTAGAAAATGTGTGGAACAATTTGCATTTGATAGATATGAAAAGAACATTTATGATCGAAACAAAAGAATCATACATTATTGTTGTCTGACCAAGTGTAATAAGGAAATGCAATAGTGCATGAATGCATGGGTATAGTATAAAATGTTTTCAAAGGAAGTCGTAAATACAAGTCTATGTTCTCATAGTTATTTTGAAAGCCCTCAGTGTTTAATTGCATAACCTTGATATTTTTTCCAATTTTTCCTTTGGTATGGTGTGAACTCTGTTCTAATGGATGAAGGTATATTTGAGCTATAGATAGATAAAGATATGTAAGGGTGGTAAAGAAGTATGAGTGATGTACGTGCAAGAAAGAGAAGGAATTGAGAGAGTGATGTGATGCAAGCAAGGTATATGAATGCCTTATGGAAATTATTAGATATGCAAAGGAACGATATGTGAAATTGGATGTGAGAATGAATGGAATCTAAATTATATGAATTTATCATTTTTGAGCTATATGCTTAAAATTAAATGCAAGTTAAGAAAATTTGAATCGATGAATTGGATTGAGGAAAAAAAAGGAATGCAAGACATTGGTGTGATGCTAGAGAAGCATATAAATGTATTTTGAAATGTATTTGATTTAAGAAGAAATGATGTGCACAGGTGGAAATGGAAATGAGTGGATTCGATAGGGTATGAAATCAACTTTTGTTCCAAGCAAGGGTGTAGGAATGTGTATTTTGTTGTTGGTTATGCTTTTTAAAATCATCATAGGGCTGAGTGTCTGAATAAAAATACAAAAGAAAGACTAGTGTCTCATTTCTCACTCTCCTTTGGACTAAACAAAGTTCCAAGATCCTTGAGCCTCCTTGAAATGTGACAAGAGATGAATAGATATAAAAATATAGTATTAGTACCTTTACATGGGTGCATTTCTACATTTGCAGTTACAAATTTCGTTGATGACCTTATTGAGAAAGCCAAAATGTATTATTATTTTGTTTGAAGTATTCAATGGAAATAATCTTAAACATTTGTAACAATGCTCAAGGTAAACATGTATGCATGTATCCATGTGCACAAAATGCAAAGAGTAAAAAGCATACATGACATGTGAACGAGAAATTTGAATGTAAAACAGTAAAATCAAGTAGGAATACAAATCTGTAAAAGCATAGTGATGCTCAAGTAGCATTTGCACAAGGAAGCGAAAGGAAAACAGGGAAAACAAATTATATACCAGGAAACCATATATCAGAGGAAATGCATAAATATTTGGATCCTTGTAAACATTTGTACATGGATGGATGTATAGATGTGTCCATGTAATTTGGTGCACAAAGAACAATCTATAAATGCATGTGTGCATAAAGCGAGAAATTCTGGGGACAATCTGCATTTGGAACATATAGAATATTGTTTTTTGAGCAACTGGATAAAGGATACCTAATGATCCATATGAATGCAAGGAAACATGTAAATATTTGTTAAATCTGATTACACATAATAGGCTTGAAGAAACTGTTAAACATGCTTACAGGGATCTGTAATAAACAAGGTTCAAAAAAGGCATGATGAAAATAACTATTGAATACAACTATATGTTATGAGTGTGATTTTTGAAGCCCTCAGTGATTATTTGCATAACCTTAATATTTTCGTCATCTTTTTCTTTGCTTGGTATGGTGTGAATTTTGTTGTGATGGATGAGGGTATATTTGAGGTGTAGATAGATAAAGATATGTAAATGTTAGAAAGAAGAATGAGTTATGGAAGTGGAAGAAAGAGAGTGAATTGAGAAAAAGATGAGATGCAAATAAGGTGTATGAATAAGTTATGAAAAGTATTTAACATGGGAGACAAGGATATGGGATAGTGGATATGAGAATGAATGCGAATGTAAATCGTATGAATTTATCGTTTGCAAGTTATATGCTTACAATTAAATGGAACAAATGAAAATTTCAATGCGGGAACTGGATTTAGTGAAAAAAGGTACGCAACACATTGGTATGAGGCAACACAAGCAAATAATTGGATTTTGAAATGTATTTGATTTGAGAAGAAAGGATGTGGAAGGGTGGAAATGGAAATAAATGGAATCAATAGGGTATGAAGTTATTGTTTCTTGCAACAAGGGGTGGAAGAATGTCTAGTTTGGTATTGGTTATGCTTTTAAAAATCATCATAGGGCTGAGACTGTCAATATAAACACAGTAAAAAGGCGCATGTTGCATTTCTCACTCTCCTTCATATTAAACAAGGTAGTGAGATCCTTGAGCTTCCTCGAAATGCAACAATAGAAGAGTGGATATAAAAATATAATGATATTTATGAATACAACAGTCAAAACAGAAGGCAAAGTGGAAGTTCTTATGCGTATAATATGGAAAAAATAAATATGGAAGAACATAAAAATAGAGAACATGTAAATACTGATGGAGTGGAGAACATTAAATACATGGAGGAATTAAAACATAGAGCTAATGACAGGTATATGCATAGATGCATGAACAGACACATGTAAACACAGAGAACAACACTAGTTGAAGAAATGGACATATGAACACATGTATACATGGATGTATGCATATTTGGATATATGTACAAATGCGTATGCTACATGGAAGAATGTATTCATATACATATGCAAATATGAATGAAGTCATATATGCAAATTAAATGCATTGAAATAACAGGATATATGCAATTCATAGGTGCATATATGCATAAATCAATGTATACATGCACTCATAGATACAGTCATACATATATAGACAGATGCATGTAGAGATGGCAAGATATGCATAGATCGTTATATGCATGGTTGCATCTATGGATACATAGATACATAAATCGTTATTGTTACAATGTATTTGTATACTTTGATTATAAAATCATAGTTTAGATCATTTTAAGTGTTATCCATTCGAATCTTTTCTTGAAATATGAAGGATTCATCTCAGTCTTGCAGGTAATGTACAACTGTCCTATAAAGAGAGCTTTGGAACCAATGAGCTGTCATATTTACATGAGTGCATGAGTCGATAGATGCATATATACATGTATCCATGCAAATTATTGATAGATGCATATATACATGGATGTGTGTATGCAATTCATAGGCCCATATATACATAAATGAAGGTATACATGTATCCATACATACAGGCATACATATATAGACAGATGCATAGAGAGACAGCAAGATATATGCATAAATTGATATATGCATGATTGCACCTATGGATACATAGATACATTATGTAATGAAGAAAAAGACACATTTATTTATGCATTTATTTTGAGAGTTTGATTCTGAATCCATATGCATACTTTGATTAAAACTAGTGGCTGAAAGTACACAGTTCATTGATACAAAATTAATGCGTTGAATTGCATCTGACTAAACGGGAGGCTGTTTGGATTGCTAATTAGTCTTTGAATATATAACAATTAAAAGAGATAAAGAAGTATAATTATCCTTGGGAACATTGCACATTTTGACTTTTCAATGAGAATGAATTAACAAAGTAGCAGTCAGACCTAAAGAAGATTCAAGGACTATGGTAATAGAAAACTATATTTTGGACAATGGCCAGACAATCTCTTGAAATTGCTTTCAAAACTTTGAAGCAAATGGATTTTTCATTCTGTTTATTGTCATTGTACATGTTAAATGGAAGTTGGGTTTCCGATTGCTGCAGTGCATTTGGATACTTTGAATATAAAATCATAGTTTATATCATTTTTAGTGTTATTCAATTGAATCTTTTCTTGAAAGACCAAGGATTCATCTGAGACTTGGAGGCAATGGACAACTGTGCTATAAAGAGAGCTTTGGAAGGAATGAGCAAGTAAAAGAAAACTGAGGTAAGAAAGTGTATTTGCTCACATTGCTAATGTCACTGTGTGCTTTAAACCTGCAAAGTAAAAGAAAACTGAGGAAAGAAAGTATTTATTGCCTCAAGTAACTGGTTTCTGGTTCTGTAAACTGTAGTTATATGTGTACATGTAATTATGTATATATGTTAGACAGTATGTATTTGTGCAGAGGTGCATAAGGATGGTATGAATCTCTAGAATTTAGATTGCATAGGTAACATGTTGTTCATAGTCATCTAGTTAGAGTAATATGATGACTTTGTGCATATTGGTATTTAATTCTGGAGGTTGATGTTTCCAAAATTGTTTTTTTTGAATCTGGAAAGTAGTATTTAGCTCTTTTGTTGGTTATGATTCAAAGTAAATGCATTAAACAGAATGTGGATTTATCATGTAATATAGATTTATGTGAGAAGACATGCATTGTGACTACTCTGACCATTTCATTTTTGTTATTCTGTGGATCTGTGCAGTCACATGAGATGATGTTGCTATAGAGTGAAGACCTGGAACCAAGCTACTTGATACATGTATCCTCATATACATGGATGTGGACATCTATCATGGTATCCATAGATCTGTAGATACATGTATCTATGGATAGATGTATTCATAGATACATTGACACATATATGGATAGATGCCTGTATACATTTGCACATAGGATGACATACATAATAGCGTAGATGCATCTATAGGTAGATGAATACATAGAAACATAGTTGCATAGATAGATAGATAGATGTATAGCTGAATACAGAAATGCTTAAATATACATGTATCGAAAGTATACTTATGCATTCGCCCGAATGCATTTAACCAGCAGCATGAACGAATCACATTTCGCCATTTAACATATTGCCTATTTTTTTGTATAGTTTGAATTTGGAGAGCTATTTTATATATTGGAAAACTAGCATTTATCTATTTTTCTATTCGTCCGAGTAGCTTTATAAATCATTTCCGTTTTAAAAATTCGGGAAAATGCAAATGCATAAATTGATAATGGCGGGCAGATGTACGTGATGCATAAATAAGAATTAAATGCATTGAATGGCATCTGGCTCGGGGTGAAGGCGGTGGAGTCGCTTGGAGGCCACGCGTGGCCAGGGTGCTTTGGTCATTTAATATAGAGTTGAGTTACTTGGTATGCATTTTTGTTACTTTGCGTGTGTTGCATAGATACTTATATCCATGGCTACATGTGCAGAAAGGTGCATGTATTGCAGTACAGATGGATGCATCTAGAAGTGTATGTGCAAATGAGATGCATGGTTGCATGTGAGGCTTGTAAAGTTTGTATTTTTTTATTACTGCAAAGCAGTCTCATAAAGAGAGGTTTGGAACGAGAATTATGTCAACATGAATGGTAATCAGAGCTTTTTCCTTTAACCTTGTTATATATTGAAAGAGTAACTAGCAATGCAAACAGCGCTCCCTCTAGCCAGATGCCATTCAAAGCATTGAGCTTGCATCAGTGGATTATGTATCTTTATCCACTAGTTTGAATCAAAGTTTGCATATGGATTTAGAATCAAAAGCTCTTTCCCTCAAATGTTTTTTTAATTTGCCTATGCATTTGCCCACAAAACCTAGAATTTGCAATTGCTTTGAGCTTGTTTGCTATGATGAAAGCATACAGGATAAAGGAATTTTGTCACCTATTGTAGTTAATGTGCTCATAGGCACATTTACAAAATATGGAAATGTATAGAAGGGAAGCGAACTGTACAAAAAAACTTGTCAAAGAAATGTGATCCCATGGAATGCAACAAGTGTTCACAATGGACACTTTGGTTTTTGCGTGTTAAGTTTGTCAGATAATACAATTTGGCATGAACAATGTTGTAGGCATCACATGAACGACAAAACTATTCAACACTGAACTCTATGCTTGTAATAATTATTGGAAAAGTTGTAAATGCCATAGATGAAATAATATGAATAAAATTCTAGTTCCTGGTATTCTTGAAATGCAATGAAAAAACTGCTATAAAGGCATAAGACAAGGCTGTGTAACATATTTCCATTCTTGTATCTAATTTCTTTGAACACAAATGCTTTACACACTTGATTGCAATAGTAACATGTCTACGAAAAATCGGACAATAGAGATCATAAATCAGTAGTTTTTAGTGTGAGTATATATGTATCCTGATACACATAAGCTTATGTGGCATTCATGAAAACAGTTACTGTGCACAGTCAAACAGTTAATTAGTATAGCTATATGCATTATCCATATAAAACAATAAATTGGTACAATGCTAGAGGGACAGATCCATAAATACATGGGAACATGTATACGCAGTTGCATACAGGGATATGTAAAAGCATAGATGAATACATGGACACACGAATATGTGCATATGTGCATATGGACATAGAAGCATATATACATGTGAATACGCATATATGCAGCAAAAGCAACGTATGGATTTGTGTATACAGGAGTGTACTCTATACATTAGAATGCATGATGGAAAAGTGACTATAAAGTACAATGCATAAAAGCAGGGGTGAGACTTGGTTGCAGTAACAACCAAAAAATGGAAAAAGCCAAAGGAAAATAACCATTTGCTGTCCCAAGTAACTTGTTAATGGGCCTAGAGTGTACAACCATAACAACTTCTAATTGGTCACCATAAATTCTTGAAAGCGTAAGAATCAGAAAGAAAATATTGGAAAAGCTAGGAAGGACGGAATGCAAAAGGGAACATTTAAACTATATAGTTTGAATGGCATTATGCATGGAGGGATAATAATTATTGAACATATATGTCAGATGTACATTGAGAACCATTGTCTTCATAGGTACAAAAACAAAATTAGAGTTTCAGATGTGCATATTCTAGAAGTCTTTAACATAGTAACCTATAGAAGTATCTAAATGTATAATAATAGTAGAGTATTTTAAAACCAAAGATGTCTTTAACATGTGAGAACCAGCGAAATGTCTTGGAGCATGGAAAGGTGAAAAAGTAAAAGTCTAAACAATGTAAATATGTGCTCCTCTATTCCTAGTTTCCTGTAAAGCCAACAAAATACTATGTATTAGAAACATAGTTTCTATGGATAGTGATTTTGAGGTACTGGTTCAAAAGAAAAAAAGTTTACATATGAATGACTTAATTGCAAATTGCGTACGCATTTTCATAGCACCAACTACCAGTGCAGTGATTGTGCCAACTGGGTACTCATTTGCAGTTGCTAACAATTGGCTGATAGTTGTACTTGGGATGAATTTGTACTATTGACAGAGGCGAGGAATGTTTTCAGTGCTGCTTATGGCTGCTAAAATCAAAATGCAATCACAGTCACCTCTGTCATAATCTGTCCTAGGTGCAATTTGGAAATCTAATATTGAAATAGCTGATCCCAGGACTATTTTAGGCTCATGTTGATACAGGAGGTCTCCACTAACATTTAACGTGGTTGTCATTTCTGATTTGTGATTTGTCAGATGAGCAGGTAGCATTTCCCATGTTTTGTTGGCCTTTTCCAATGTTGCTTTGTAGACAACAAGGACATCACCCTGGAAGGTGCCTCCAACTCTTTTTGCATTTAGCTGTTCAATTGAAACTATTCTAGGTTTCTTGACTCTCATTCTACAAGGAAGAAGGATAATGTCAATAAAATGCTAATTCTATATTAGCAACTTGGGCAAATGGCAGCACATTATAGAACAAAGTACTTTACCATTGTGCTGATGCTTGTTGTGCAATTTGCACCTGCTTGGCTTGTCTTTTTGATACATCTTTTGGTATCCTGCAAAGAATTGGAGCAATGTTATTTGAATATTTGTGATTTGGGCGAATGAGTATGAAGGGATAATACTATGAGCACTTTACCATTGTGCTGATTCTTCTTGTGCAGTTTGTATTTGCTTTGACTACCTTTTAGTTTCATCCATAGATCTCCTGCAAATAATGGATATAGCATTGGAAAAGACATTGCAATGCACAAAGGTGATATAAGGCTATAAGTTCTATAAAGCTGAATTTGTCTATTGTGTGACATGCAATTTTTGGGAAATTGGATTGTAATCAGTCCAATATGCTTGTAATATATAGGTAGAGCATATATTTGTAGCCATGTTGGACCAAATGTGATCAATGACTGAGTTGCCTATGCTATGTTGTTGGTTCAACATAAATTGTATGTTGTTCTGTTGCATATAACTATGAAGCATTTTTTTTGTGCTTTTGCTTTTTGAATACGTGTCACCCCACAATCCACGTTTGCTTTGGTCTATGCATGCGCTTCTAGACAATTGCATCTTGCGCAAGTATGTTTCTTGATCATGTACTTTGTGCAATGTATATAGAGCACCAGGATTTAGTCCATTGCTATATGATTTAATTGCTTCTTTATCCTTTTTTTGAAGCAAGCCAAGGAATAATCTATAGCTCCATTGCATAATTGACTTGAGGTGTTCTGGTTGTTAAGTAGCACTTGAATCGAATCAAACAAAAAATCACAACATTATATGCAAATGTGCTTAATCTATAAAGGCCTTCAGCTCTAAGGGCATTGTCAATGTTTGGTATTTGAGGATACCTTGGGCACAATTTTTTAATCTCATGTGAACTTATGGAGTGTTTCGAAGTTCTATTTTTTGTTTCAATTTCTAGCAATGGTTCAAAGTGTCCACTTAAAGAATTCATGTCATGAAATAGTATAGACTTATTCTGTGTAATCAGAACTATTGAGCTGTAAGCACCTTCTTGCTATTGTCCTTGACCAAAGGGATATTTGTATCTTCAACCATTTGGATATCCGGTCAATGCAAGAAAGGTCACCACACAATCAACACTTTGTGCAATTTTCTTGTGGCTTTACAGATAATCGCATTCTATGGGAGTGTGTTTGTGGATCATGTACTTTGTGCAATGTATATAGAGTATCAGGGTCTAGTTCATAGTTATGTGATTTTATTGCTTGTTTGTCCTTGTTTTGAAGGCAGTACAAGAAGTAATCTATAGCTCCATTTCATAATTGAATTAACGTGTAATGGTTCTTAAGCAATGGTTGTAATGAGTCAAACAAACAATCACCAACATTGTATGCAAAAGCACTCAATCTACAAAGTCCCTCTCTCTTACGCACGTAGTCAATGTTTGATATTTGGGGGTGCTTTGTTAATTCATAGGTGTCAACGTCTATTATTTTCTTTGTTTTTCCGTGTAACCCAAGGGTTAAAAATTGCATGCATGCAGTTCATTCTATTCTATGGATACTATATAGAGGAAGTATAACATATTAACACATAAGCAAAACCTGTTCTATTGCTTGAAGACAAATTACTATTGCAATTGTGGATAATGCATTTTCTTGTGTGTATATTTGGAAACAGTTCTCTAAATCATTTATGTTCAAAGAAATGAGGAATACAATATGACAAAATGAATACATGGAAAACAACTTTATGCAGTTATTATATTGAAGAATTTCAATTGCATTTCAAGAAAAGCAAAAGGACAATTTGGAAAACTGACCTTGTAATCTGCTATCAAATGATCAAGAATACTTGTAGAAAATGTACAAATAGTGATGGGGACAAGCAATTTTGCCTAGTGTAGTTTGTGCGTGATTGTTTAAATAGAGTTCAAAGCATTGATCCCTGTCACAAGGACAAATCAGACAAATGAGTACAGTGAGTGACATATACTATGCTATTCATAAAAAGAAAAACAGAATTTTAATGTAGATTCATTTGTCTGAGAAAACAATGCAAGTAAGAACTTTTGTTTCTTTAAATGCAAATTGCTTTTTCTATAATTTTTTAATTCACAAGTGTAAACATGGCTCCCTACAGGCTTTTGCTATGCATTTTATTTTTTAACTATATTGTTGTTTTCCATCGAGCTTAAAGAACCCTGTAACTATGGTTTCCAAATAGATTTATATCAATGAATGTAAGTCAACAAAGGTTTCCAATTACACTCAATACTTGAATCATGAAGCATCATTGCTTCAAGCTATAGCAAAAGTGCAAATAGGGACACACAAGCAAATTCAACAATGACATCATCGAACAAGGAATTGTTTGCTACTACTATGACTAACTAGTGAACTTAATTGACTCATCAATCAAATAGCTTGATTCATTATTGACCTAACTTGTTTGAAAGCTATCTTGTTAAGATGATTAGTTAATTTCATTAGTGAGTAAAAGATAGATTTGACTTAATTTGCACAAGGTAACTGTAAGATTGACTTGTTCGTTAATTGACTTTGATTAATGGTTCAGGAATAGATGAGACAAATTAAATTGTCATAAGCAAAATGTGAGATGAGCTTATTAGCTGTTACACCACATATACTATGACATTTGAGGTTTCATGAAATAATAGCAAAAGCAATAGAATAAGCAGATGGCTTCAACATACACGAAGAGATACAATCAATATGAACAGCTATAGGCTGTTGAGTATTTGTAGCATAAGGAACGGAAAGGAAGATGTTGCGAAAGATTTTGCAATTTCGGTTTACAGTTGCATTTGCTTTCTTGTCTATAAAGCCTTTTCAAGAAGTTCCCAGATTGGCCATGATTGGTTTAATTGATTTGGTGTACAGAGATGGTTTATAATTAATTGTTATTAACTTTTCATCTAAGCTTTTACATATCCCTGTATACAACTGCGTATACATGCGCCCATGTATTTTTTGGATGTGCCACTCCAGCCTTGTATCAATTTACTTTGTTATATGACTATCGCATATAGCAATACTAATAAGCTCTTTCACTGTACATAGCAGCTTTTTTTGTAAATGCCAGGTTGAGCTTATATGTATCAGGATACAATTGCAATCAAATGTATAAAGCATTTGTGTGCAAAGAAATTGGATAAATAGCAATATGTTACACAACCTTGTCCTATGGTTTCATAGTAGCTTTGTCATTGCATTTCAAGTAGACCAGAAACTAGAATTTTATTCATATTATTTCATCAATGGCATTTACAACTTTTCCAATAATTGGCTATGACCAACTGTGGAACACAATTAATTCATCAGCCACTTAGATTCATTTAACCACTTGGAATGCATTTAACTGTCAACATTGACCAAGCACATTTCACAATTTAACATATTACTTATTTTTTTGTATAGTTTGAATTTGGAGAGCTATTTTATATATTGGCAAATTAGCATTTATCTATTTTTCTATTCGTCTGAGTAGCTTTAAAAATCATTTTCGTTTTAAGAAATCTGGGAAAATGCAAACGCATAAATTGATTAAATAAATTTAAGCAGAGGCATAGTTTAAAAGGTGGTGGCTAGAGATACGTTATCCATGAATGTAGATTAAATGCATTAAAATATCAGGAAACTGCGAGCACAAAAATTGATTAATTAAAATTAAGCAAAGGCATAGTTTATCAAGGCGGCGGGTAGACATACGTAATGTATGAATAAAAAATTAAATGCATTGAATGGCATCTGACCAAAGGGGAGACTGTTTGAATTGCTAAGCAGTCTTTCAATAAAAGTCAATTAACAAAGTAGCAGTCAGACCTAAAGAAACTTGAAGGACTATGAGAATAGAAACTGTACATTTTAAATGAAAGTCAGGTTTTGCATTGTTACAATGTATTTGTATACTTTGCTTATAAAATCATAGTTTAGATCATTTAAAGTGTTATGCATTTGAATCTTTTCTTGAAATACGAAGGATTCATCTGAGTCTTGGAGGCAATGGACAGTTGTCCTATAGAGAGAGCTTTGGAACCAATGAGCTGTCATATATACATGTGTGCATGAGTCCATAGATGCATATATACATGTATCCATGCAAGTTATTGATAGATGCATATATACATGGATATGTCTATGCAACTCATAGGTGCATATAAACATAAATCGAGGTATACATGTACCCATAGATACAGTCATACATATATAGACAGATGCATAAAGAGATTATAAGATATATGCACAAATCGATATATGCATGAATGCACTTATGGATACATAGATACATTATGAAATGAAGAAAAAGACACATTTATATGTGCATTTATTTTGAGAGTTTGATTCAGAATCCATATGCATACTTTGATTAAAACTAGTGCCTGAAAGTACACAATTTATAGCTGGTGTATTTTGATGTTTGGACTATTAGTATCCATAACACTATCACTGTCATCAATTGCAATTATAATTTTGCCAGTTGTTTGCACAAATGTGTTTTTATGCATTATAAAACCCAACTTGTACTTCTGGGACAGAACGAAGCAAAATAAATAAAAGTAGCAATTTGTTGCCTTGAGTAACTTGTTTCTTGGTATTCATTCAAC
>VDFB02086081.1:230863158-230946770 GCA_007258455.2 Sequoia sempervirens | reverse complement strand
GAGGGATTAAGGGTTGAGGGTTTAATGTTTAGGGATTAGGGTAGAGAGGGAGGGAGAAGTGAGATAGAGAGAAGGAGAGAAGAGGAGGGAAGGAGAAAGATAGATGAGGGTTGAAGATCCAATGTATAGGGTAGAGGGTTGAGAATTGAGGGTATAGGGTATAGGGTTGAGGGTTTAGGGTATTGGGTTGAGGGTAGAGGGTTGAGGGTAGAGGGTAGAGGGCATAGGGTCGAGGGATTAGGGTTGAGGGTCCAATGTATAGGGTAGAGGGTATAGGGGTAGAGGTTTAGGGTTTAAGGGTTTAGGGTTGAGGGATTAGGTTTGAGGGATTAAAGGTTGAGGGATGAGGGATTAAGGTTGAGGGATTAAGGGTTTAGGGTTTAAGGTATTGGGTCAAGAGGGTATAGGGTAGAGGGTTTAAGGGTTTAAGGGTTGATGGTATAGGGTTGAGGGATTATGGTAAAGAGGGAGGGATGGAGGGAGGGATATATGGAGGGAGAAGTGAGATAGAGAGAAGGAGAGAAGAGGAGGGAAGGAGAAAGATAGATGATATTTAAGGATCCAATGTATAGGGTAGAGGGTTGTGAATTGAGGGTATAGGGTTGAGGGTTTAGGGAATTGGGTTGAGGGTAGAGGGTTGAGGGTTGAGGGTTGAGGGATTAAGGTTGAGATTCCAATGTATAGGGTAGAGGGTATATGGGTTGAGGGTTTAGGGTTGAGTGATTTGTGTTGAGGGATTAGGGTTGAGGGATTAGAGAGAGAGACCTGAGAGAAGGAGAGGGGTGGGAGGGAGAGAGCTGAGAGAGAGGGAGAGATAGATGTAGTTAGAGAGAGGGGTTTGGAGTGAGATTGACTTATCTAGGTAGGGTGGGAGGGATGGTTGAGAGAGAGGGAGAGAGAGGGAGTGGGAGATAGAGAGAGAGAGAGATAGATAGAGAGAGAGAGAGAGATTTATCTAGTTATGTAGGTAGGGTTCTTAAGGGAGAGACTTGATAGAGAGAGAGAGGGGAGGCAAGAGGGAGATAGTTGAGAGATAGGGAGAGAGAGGGAGTGGAAGAGAGAGGGAGAGAGGGAGTGGGAGAGAGAGGGAGTGGGAGATAGAGGGATGAGAGAGAAATAAAGGGGGAGAGAGGGAGAGGGGGTGGTAGGGAGAGACGAGAGAGAGGGAGGGAGTGGGAGAGAGATAGAGGGAGAGAGAGAGAGAGATTAGGGTTTAGGGTTTAATGTTTGAGGTATTAATGGTTTAAAGGTATAGGGTTAAGGAATTTTTTCAAACAACCCACTAGCTTGACTATGCTACCACATTGACAAGCTAGTGAGCTCACTAGCTTGTCAAAGCTGCCACATTTTACATGCATTTCTACTAAAACGTTTTGTCAAAAAATTCACATGCCTTGTCCATGCTTCTATTTTGTGCCTATATTGCAATCATGGCATTCCACGAGACCATATTTCTTTAAGGAATTTCATCCAAAAATTTATGTGAGCTTTGACAAGCTAGTGAGCTCACTAGCTTGTTTATGGTACCACACTTTTCATACATGTCTACCAAAATTTTTTTTCAAACAATTCACATGCCTTGTCCATGCTTCCATTTTGTGCCTATCTTGCAATCATTCCATTCCATGAGACCACATTTCTTTAAGGAAACCCATCAAAAAAATCATGTGAGCTTTGAAAAGCTAGTGAGCTCACTATCTTGTCAATGTGGTAGCATACGCAAGATAGTGGGTTGTTTAAAAAAATGCCTCATAGAAATGGGTTCTTGACCCCATTTCTGTGAGACCCCATTTCTATGAGGCATTTTTTCAAACAACCCACTAGCTTGCCTATGCTACCACATTTTGCATACATGTCTACCAAAAAAAATTGTAAAAAAATTCACATGCCTTGTCCATGCTTCCATTTTGTGCTTATCTTGCAATCATGGCATTCCATGAGACCACATTTATTTAAGGAATTCCATCCAAAAATTCATGTGAGCTTTAATAAGCTAGTGAGCTCACTAGCTTGCCAATGCAGTAGAATTGACAAGGGAGTGGGTTGTTTGAAAAAAATGCTTCATAGAAATGGGGGATCACAATGGTGAGCCCCCATTTCTATGAAGCATTTTTTTCAAACAGCCCACTACCTTGTCAATTCTACCACATTGACAAGCTAGTGAGCTAGTGAGCTCACTAGCTTGTCTATGGTACCACATTTTGTATACATGTATACCAAAACATTTTTTCAAAAAATTAACATGCCTTTTCCATTCTTCCATTTTGTGCCTATCTTGCATTCATGTCATTCCATGAGACCACATTTCTTTAAGGAATTGCATCCAAAAATTCATGTGAGCTTTGAAAAGCTAGTGAGTTAACTAGCTTAACTATGGTACCACATTTTGCGTACATGCCTACCAAAACATTTTTTTCAAACAATTCACATGCCTTGTCCATGCTTCCATTTTGTGCCTATCTTGCAATCATTGAATTCCACGAGACCATGTTTCTTTAAGGAATTCCATTGAAAAGTTCATGTGAGCTTTGACAAGCTAGTGAGCTCACTAGCTTGTCAATGCGGTAGCATAGACAAGCTAGTGGGCTCACTAGCTTGTCAAAGCTACCACATTTGCATACATTTCTACCAAAAAAAAAATTCAAACAATTCACATTCCTTGTCCATGCTTCCATTTTATGCCTATCTTGCAATCATGGCATTCCATGAGACCATATTTCTTTAAGGAATTCCATCCAAAAATTCATGTGAGCTTTGACAAGCTAGTAAGCTCACTAGCTTGTCAATATAATCGAATTGACAAGGTAATACATTGTTTGAAAAAATTCCTTATAGAAATGGGGTCTCACAATACATCACCATTGTTGATGGGTATTTTAGCACTTATCAACACAAAAAATGCACAAGGGCAATGTCTCTCTTGAAAGGTAATTTCTGCAACTAAGTTTTAGAAATCACCCCAAGGTCTCTCGGGTGTCAAGTCATGAAAATGCTTGGAATAGTTCAATTGGTTGATGTGATTTGTTGGTAATCACAAAGGGAATTTATGGTCACTAAGCTTAGAGGGAATTGGATCTTCAAAAGGGAGTTTTATAAATTCTAGAAGTGTAGGATAGCTGCTGCAAGTTTAGAACAACAATCTAAAACTCCTCTTTACTCATCAATTTTGGTTTTGTTGTAATGTTATAACTTTGTTTTACTTTAATTTTCAAAGAAAATTAAAAAGGGAAAAGGGATAAGAAGTTTCCTAAACCTGTAACTAATGTTGAACAGTGACAATGGAGGATGCTACAGTGAACAGCCTCATGAAACAAGTGTAATCTTCTAAGGTCTGCAGATTTTCAACTATTCATTCACCATCAAGCATGAACAATAAATGAACTTAAGTATAGAAATAAACAATGCTCAGACTAACTTGACACTGTTATTTAGAGAACAAAAAGTATGAGCAAGGAAGAAATCAATATCATAGCATTCTTCACCATTAAAGTGCAACATGAACTAACAACTAAAAGTAAATTAAAACTATCTAACAAAAAAGATAAAATCTAAGATTGAGAAGATGAATCATGCATACATGTGAAGAAAACAAAAGAATCCACCAAAACAATGAAATTCTCATTAAATTTCTACAGCATGACTTTACACAACAACTCAACTCTCTTTGAAAATGAGAGGAGACCCCTATTTATAGTTTCTAAAAGAAAAATGAATGGACAAGATTAAATTTCATTGTGTAGCTGAGATTCATTTTACATTAGGGTTTCACCTACCCCCAAATATATGACAATATAAAATAACATCTTTTATCTTTTCCCTATTTTGTCATCGAGTGACCCTGGCACTGTAGCATTTTTGTCCTGTAGTGGATGCCTCCTTTTGCAACTACTTTGAAAACTATTCATCATCTATGATGGGCTTTTCCATATTCTTCTGGAGGGTAGCATACTCCACAAATTTCTCAATTAAAGCCTAGAGCTTATCCCATTCCATGATATTAGATTGAAGGATCTAGAAGGATAGCTTCTTAAGTCTCTCTGTAATTTGTTCCCAGCTCTTCTAGTCAATTAGTGGTTGCTTTGATGACTTGTTTAGATTGCATGAAAGCTAGGGCAGAAAGTTCCATAAAGTCTAGTGACAGTGTATCTATAGCCCCTTGCTCCATCTTCTTATGGAAGAATGGCTTGATCTTCTCTGGATCTATCTCTAGAGCAGGCATCTCATAGTATGTCATCATTTTTAGATAGTCTTCACTGTCAGCCTAGAGTTTTGCAACCCATTCAATATCGAGCTCTAGCTTGTGCAAATCCTTCTCTAAAACATCTTTCCTATAATCAAGGCCCATTTGCCATGTCTCCACTAGCCAATGATCGTCCTTCAGGAGCTCCCACTCCTTTTCCCATATTGTCTGGGGAAGTTTGAGGATGCTTTCAAGTTTGGGGTATGTTATCCTATACAACTAAGAGAACCTTTTACATTTCCTTATCATCTCATCTATCTACTTCTATAACCCTTAGAACTTGTTCAATGCCCGGACTGCGTGGCGGATTCCCATGTCACCATTGTATATTACCTTATTGAACCAATCTGCCATGGACTTGGTCCAGTTCTTCATCTTGTCAATTTTATATAGCTCTTCTTGGGAGAGGAGAGAAGGCGTGGATGATGTCACCGAGGCCTCTTCTTCTATGGATGTCCACTATTGGATATAGGTAGTGAGATCTACCACTTGTGCCTTAAGCTCCTCCTTGGTGGACTAATCTTTATTCATCTGTTGCATGATTGTGGCCATGAACCCTTGGAATTCATTTATTTTTTTCTCACGGATTGTCGGGCCTAGATTGATTGTTGATATGCTCTAACCTATGCCTATATCCTTATCTGCCATAGGGGTAGAAATTTGTATTGTTTTGGATTTGGAGGCATCTACCATGACATGGGAGCGCACTCTAGGCTTCTTCTCTTTTCTTGTCTTCGTTTGTGCCCTGCCCAATATTTCCTCAAGTCTAGCCTTTGGATCAATAGCCACATGAGTCTTCCTTTGCAATTTTCTTTCCAACCAATCAGGCACCTTGGTTTTCTCCTTGGGTGATTCATGATCACCTTCCTTTTTTTATTCACTTCGAGGTTGTTCCTCTTCATTGTGAGAAGCCTTTTGATCAATCTTCTCTTCTTCATCTAAGTCTTCTATTTGCACAATCTTCCCTCTATCTGACTTGGTGGAAGTTATATTTTCCTCAATGATGTCCTCTTTCTGGGGTGCCTTTTCTTCTGCATGCTCGAGGTCAACATGGTGCTCAAGCTCAGGGCTCTTTTTTAGCATATCTTCTTCATCTTTATCTTTTTCCTTTTCTTCCTCCTTTTCAAGAGGTGCTTCTTCCTCTGGGATCAGACCCTTGTCTTGGCCAATAGGTGGAGGCTCTTTGAGGATCTCCACATGTACATTTGTATTAGCCTTTCCTTTAGAGATGTGTCCTACAAGATCAGCCCTTTCACCCATATCCTTGGATTGTTGTGGTAGTTCATCTTCCAATTATTGGTCTAAAGTTTCTATTATATACCACTCATTGAGAGCCTTAGTGTATTCCTCAGAAGAAAGTGAGCTTTCCTCGTCAGATGCCACTTTGTCCTAATTTATGCTTAACCCGCCCTCTGGATGCTCAAAGTAATCATCTCGATCTGAATTCATAGGCTCCTCAACTACATCTTTTGTAGCCTCTCTTTGTTGTTCTATGTGACACTTCTCCATCTCTTCCAAGATCTGCATTGTAGCTTCCATCTTTGGTGGCTCTGTGGGTGGTGGACGAAGAGGTAGGATAGTAGCAATTTGTTCCATTAAAGCTTGAACCGTGGGGTCAAGGATTACCCTAGAAATTTCAGTGGGTATTTTTTGCATATATGTCATGAAAGCATGCAGAAGAGTAAGAGGCAGCATGGTGACAGTGGTCATTGAAGGTGGTGGAGTAGAGAGAGTGGGCAGTGGAGGAGGGAGTGAAGAAGGTGATAGCAGGAATGTAGTGGAGGAGGAGGAATCTAGTACCATTACCGGAGTCATTGGTGAGGTGCAGACGAGGTGGACTGAGATATCCATGGTGGGCAGAGATGAGATGAGCAGAGCCTAAGAGGCGGATGGCAGAGGAGTGGCAATAATAGCGATGGCAACGAGAATCTGATTATATGTGCAATGAAGGCATACTTCACCCTCTTGTATTCTCTTTTAAAGTTTCAGTACTGCAACTAAGGGTAGTATACATATACCTTGAGGTCTCCTTTCTTAGTTCCCAGGTTGCCTGCAATGAAGAGTCCTTTGTATGGGAACTTTTTTTCCAAGAGGTACACCAGATATGAAGTCATATAAAATTGAGAGGTCTTCTTTACGGCCATGAGCCAGTTGTGCATGTTGTCATTGATCATCTTGGCCCAATGGAACTTGGTCTTGCCCCGAATGATCTCCTCAATAAAGTAAAACATCCATTCCTCGAAGAATGAAGCAGTCGGTCAGCCCATTACCCTGCTCAATAGGGTAACTAGATCATGGTATTCCTTGAAGAAGTCACTCCTGAACAACTCTTGGGGTACCTTGGTGGAACTCCCCCTCTTTTCTTTCAAACAGTGTTGGTTAATTAATATTTTTCATCCCAACAAGTCTTGTTTCGACATATTTTTAGCAAATCCCTTTTCGGTTTCTTCCATTACATCAAACATGGGGATGTAGAATGTTCGGTCGATAGACTTAGTAAATAAGTCTACTAACACCCTTCCATCATGATCAATAATATTTTTTCTTGTGTGATAGCATTCCCTGCAGACCATAACCAACTTTGGGGAAATGAGCACAGGAGGGAAGCTGGCTTCCTTAGCGAGACCACTCGCTATGAGCTTTTGCACATTCTCCATTGTGGGGTTAACCATTACCCTTTGTCAGAACTAATCAATTTCTATGTGTCCAAGATTTGTTTATAATACTGAGTCCCAATTAGAGGAGAGCTTGGAGGTACACTCCACTCCATGAAATTGATACTTCATCTGGTCGTTTTCTTCTTTACCTCTCGGAACACATGTAGTTTTCTTTCCCTTATTAGCTTTCTCAATAGACTTCCCCGATGGACCTGCAGTAAGTTCCATAAATTCTGCATGCAAAGATGTAGTAAGTTCATTCATATATAAATCAGGGCAAGCGTTAGTCAAATCCCACAAAACGAGGGTTAGATCCAGTAATAAATCATTAGAAGGTCATAAAATTTATAACTATCCATCATTAAGGGCTCATTTGGATCATAAAGAGAAATGTGGGCCCAGGGATGCAGGTTTCCCTAGGCTGGAAGCCATCAAGAAGGACCGGGATTAGGATGGCGCTGAGGCCACGGAGACCCACAGGCAGCTATCCGCAAGCAAAGTCCCACATTATGACTTTGGCGGTCAAACTTCTCATGACACATTTTGGCACGTGCATAAATTAGTTGTAAGGCACTTGAGGTTGCTTGATTGGACTATGATGCATTTTTGGGTTTGAGGAATTTCGGTGCAAGAAGGTCAGAGGATGTTTGTAACCTCGGCCATTAGGCAATGAAATTTAGGAAATAGCGACTCACAGGCAGAAGTCCACACTACGGAAACCGCGAAAACCTTAGACGTTATAAATCATGTGTTAAAGTTTGACCATTTAGGGGATGCAGAAGGGAGATGTCAGATCGTCATCAAATGGTTTTCACTAAGAATTGTGTTGGAGGGACAGCGGTCCACATAAGTAGACCCACAGCGAGCCTGCAGACCTTGCTTAGGTGTTAGAGACTTTCAAAATTTGACAAGGGAAGGGTCTTCTGCAGAACCCGCCATGCGGAAGGACGTGGGTGCAAGGGAATTAAGAAATGGCAGTAGGGAAACAACTACCTGCATGCAAACACCCACACAAATTAGTTTTCATGGAATTGTGACTTAGTCTTTTTGGGTAAACCAAAGACGGCGACAGAGGAGTCGAACTCTGCATCATGGATGGACTGGAGGGTTTCGCCGCTAAGCAACAACACACGAGCAATGACAAGCCACAAGCAGTGACCCGCAAGCTGCAGCCCACATTTCCTTTAGGACTTACCAATTTTCTAATCAACTAACAAAGATGATATTGGCAGGGCCCGCATAATAGATAGCGATCAAGACCAAGCTGGTAATCAACGATGGTAGGGAGACGCCCGTTCGGAAGTGGTGACCCGCATAAGCAGACCCGCAGTGGGTTGATAACTTAAGTGTTTTCATTTAGAATTCTCACGTTGACTAAGGAGGTGGAGGTAATAATGTGTGTCGCAAAGGTGTTTACGCCACGTGAAGAACAGGGAAGATACTGCTAGGTTCTACATGCCTACTAGGGAATAGTCTTAGTGATTTTAAGGGAGTTTTTAAAGTTCCAAGAGTGGATTCTTCTTGCGAAACTGACTGTTGCGACAATCTCCAGGAGATTTAAGGTTTACTTTGAGATTTTTATCATTAATTTACAAACCCTAACCTCAAAAAAGGCCTATTTTAAGATTTCAAATGCAGACATACCTGAAAATAGCGCAAGAATTGGATGGAAACCTTGATTTCGATCCAACGCAAGATTATGCGGTTGAGGGGTCTCTATTCTTTATTTTCCTCTTTGAAATTTTGAAAATGCATCAGTGAAAATGATAGGTCGGGTCGAATATTTATATATGCAGGTGCATTTATGACCCGCATTTAATTATGGGTATGGTTGTAGGCATGGTAGCTAGAGCTGCAGAGATCCAATATGGTGCAGTTGTCGAACGAAAAAGAGGGATGTGGGTCCCACCATGCAGGCAGACATCTGGTGCCAGATGTTAGTTGAGCAGTGAAGGGATAGAGGTGACCCGCAAAGGGAAACCCACAAAGGTGGGTTCGCAGGGTTAGGAGGTTGGGGCAAAGGAATAAGGGAAACCTACAAGAGAACTTCCAAAAAAGGCAAATGACAACAAATTTGGAATGATGATTCTAGCCATTTGGAATATGATGAATTTATAGCATGTGACCATTCTAAGTTCAAAATTAGTGGGTACACAAAACAAGGAAAAAGCAAAGAAAACTCAAAAAAGGCGAAAGGGAAAGAGGGGGTCCTTGGTCTAAATGGGGTATGTGTGTTAAAGGCACAAAAAATGGTGACTCCATTGGGAGAACACTTTTGAGGGTTCTAGGGGTGAGGATTCATCTGCAACCCATAATCTTTGGTTTCGCAGGCTAGAAGCTAGTTTCCTTAAGCGAACTAGGAACTTAAAGGAGGACATGATCCTTAGTTGAATCGGGTCATGGGGTACCTCAGAAGTGTGTGCAGTGAGTTCATTTCCCTTCTTCAGAGACCATAATGAACAACAGTTAATCAGTCGAGGCAAGCTACGTGAATTGTCTGACCCCAAAATTAACCTGGACATTGCTTTGCTACCAGTCAGGATTCCATATCCCAAATGGAGTTGTCGTTGTGACCCCATGAAAATTGCTCTATTTCCAGTCGGGCATCCATAGCCCCGATAGATTTGTCCACACACCCACATAGTTGCTTGTTTCAACATTTTATTTTCTCTTCTTTTGATATTTCCTTTTGATACTCATTTTTTCTCAACTGCATAAGCACCAAAGCTCATAGTGGGCTTGGGAATCACAGTGGTCACTGGAGTATACTTAGGATGTTTCAGTTGTTGAAACCTCATAATGGCTATCATAAAGCTCGTCAGAAATACTTAAGATGTATTTTTGTGCATGATTTGAGATAAATGTGAGGAGATTCAAATAAGGGTTCTGTCCTAGATCAAGTTTGAGTTCAAGTAAGGAAACCCGCTTCACAGGAGCAGTCAAAAATCAATAATAATGGATGAAGACTTATCCAAAGTACAAATGGGAGCAGACAACAAAGTGGGCCTTCTGACAGACCAAGCATGGCCACTGCATCAAAACAAAGAGACACCCATAGCAAAAAAAAGAGTTGGGAAAGCGAGCAAAAGCAAGGCAAAGGAAAAGCAACAAAGCAAAAGAACCTACCCTAACTATATACAACTATGTACAAAGGGTGAGCTTGAGTAACTCAAGCAAGGAAATAATGCTTGAGGAATTTCCCATTGATAGGCAATAGGACATCCTCTCTAGTTAGTGTTTTGAGAGGAAAGGCTTTATCTCCTAGAATCTCAGAATTATGAAAGGGGCCAACCCAGAGCTTGTCAAATGTATCATCTCCCCCTTTCTACTCATGGGCCTTGTCCCAATAGAGGACTAAGTCAATAATTGTAAAGGACTTTACTTTGGCTCAGTGATCGAACCACCTTTTGACTATGCCTTGGTGTTTGGAAAAAAATTCTATTGCTTGATCATGGACTTCCTCCAAGTGTAGTAATTTATCCAGATGAGTTTCTTGGAATTCTCCCTCCTCATAATATGTGTTGATAAATTGGAGCATGGGGATCCTTAGGTGAACTGGGAAAATAGGCTCTAGGCCATAAATGAGATGAAACAAGGAATCACCCAAGGCAACCTTATGGTGCATGCAATCTGCCCAAAGGGAAAAACACAGCTGGGTGTGCCAATCCTTTGGGTTTTTGTCAAGCAACTTCTTGATTATAGTTAGCAGGTTTTTATTTGTGGACTCAACTAAGCCATTTCCCTGAGGGTAGTACTTGGATGAGAATTTAAGTGTGATTCCATAATCGAAGGCCCAACTAGCGAACTTAAGGGATGAAAAAATGGGACCATTTTCACACACAAGGGAAAATAGACAACTAAAGCGATTCAAAATAAAACTCTCCAAGAAATTAGTGACTACTTCAGTGGTAAATTTCCTACATGCTATTGTTTCAGTCCATCTAGTGCAAAAATTAGAAGTGTTTAGAATGTACCTACGGCCTGTAGAGGATGGCGGGCTTACTAGACCAATGAATTCGAGTCTCCACTGAGCAAAAGGCCTTACCCCCATGACTGGTTGGAGTGGAACAATAGTGTTTCTTTCCTAGGTAGCAGTGGTCTGGAAGACGTGATAGGTTCTGACGTGGTTGTGTGGATCTTTGAACAACATTGGCCAGTAGTATCTAGCTCGTAGAATCTGATGGGCAGTGGAAGGACCAGATCCATAGCCAATGCCAAATTTATCATGAAATTGCTTTAGCACTTTAGTTTCTTCTTCTTTTCCAAGGCATCTGAGATAGATCCCTTCATGATTTCTCTTGTAAAGTATGGATCTTTGCAACATATAGTTGTTGCTCCTGAGTTTTAGAGCACATTTTTTTACTCCTTGTACTCATGGCAGGCATTGCTTGTTTGGTAAATAATAAACGATGGCATCATACCACTCTACTAGAGCGACATCCTCCAACTGGTATTGTTGCACAGTAAGCTCAGACCTGGTTTCTACCATTGTTTAAGTAAGGGCTTGTCCTCAAACCAACTTCATGGGCTAAATTTCCATGTTGTATTCCTATAATAATGTGACCCATTTTTCTCTTCTTTCCCCCAACTCATTTTGCATTAAAAGAGTCTTGACTGCGGGATCTGGAACAATTGTAAACACCATGTTCCTCAAGATATAGTGCCAAAACTTCTTAACTCCTCTTACCAAGGCATGTGCCTATTTTCCAACATTGTGATAACATAATTTAGCGTCCTGCAGTGGAGCACTCATGAAATCAATAGGGTGTTCGTTCCCTTCGTCATCTTTCTAGGTCAACATGTTGGCACATGAATGATCTAAAGAAAATGAATATATGTAGACCGACTTTAGATAATCTAGACTAACCAACACTGGTGCATCAACAATAGCTCTTTTTATTTCCTCAAAATCCTATTTAGCTTTTGGTGTCCATTCTACCTTAGCATCTTGCTTAAGCATGGCGTTCAGGGGTTTGACGATTTCAATGAGGCCTATAATGAACTTCCTAATGAAGTTGATTTTTCCAAAGAAATACTTCATTTCTTTCTTGTTGCCTTGGATGCATTCGGGGCCAACTGAGATTCCCTTTTCTGAAATCACATGTCCTAGCATCTTCCCTTCAGTCACCTCAAAGATACATTTCTTCGAGTTCAGTGAGATTCCAAACTCTTTGCATATTTGAAAGACCTTACACAAATCAGAGACATGGTCTCCCCATTTCTTAAAAAACATGGTGAGGTATCATTCATATATATGATAATTCACTTGCCAATGAGGTCTTTAAAGGAAATTTCCATGTCGCATTGAAATGTAGCACCAGTGTTGATCAATCTGAATGACATTCTTCTATACACAAACGTTCCCCCATTTTGTAGTAAACATCATTTTGTGCCTATCTTCATACTACACCATAACCTTAATATATCCCAAGTAACTGTCCAGAAATGAAATCATCTGATATCCATTGACTACTTGCAATACCTCATCTAGTGAAGGCACTGGGTAGTTGTCCTTTTTAGAGGCTCTATTTAGGTTCCAAAAATCCAAACACAATCTAATTTCACCATTCTTTTTTCCTAACCGAAACCAGATTTTCCACCCATGTGGAATGCCTAACAAGGAAGATAATTCAAGTAGATAGCAGCTTCTAAATTTTCTTTGAAAAAAATGGCTCTAATATTGCATTCATTGGGCATTAACACTATTGAAAAGGCCTCACATCTAGCTTGAGGGGAATGGTATGAGTGATAATTGAGGTATCATACATTTTCAGGTCCTCATAACTCCAAGAAATCACATCATAATAAATACGCAAAGCATCTACAATTCCTTTCTTCTCTTCTGATGTGCACACTTTTCCAATGAACACATTCTTAACCTCTTCAATAGTACCCATATTATGGGCATCACACTGATTATCTATTGACTCCTTCTTAGTCTGTTGATCCTAATCCCTAATTTGATCTAAGTCAAATATTATTTCAAAAATAAACCATACCTTGTGGTATTGTATTTTTTTTAGGTTGTTAACCCCTTCTAAATCAAGTTTAGCCTCTTCTAGTTCTGCCTCATCAATGATTTGGGTTGCAAATACATCAGATCTTGTTATGAAATCAAGGATGTTCTTATCATCATTAAAAACTTGAAATTTGGTGACATTGTCGAGCACTGATGGGGTAGAGGTGAACTCTACAGTGAACTTCTTCAAGCTAGCTAAAGAGAGGGGATGAAGGGTACTGGAAGCTTGAGCTAATGCATTCGTAGTTTGATTCTTATTGTGAGGGATTAACTGGATGTTGAATGCATCTAGGTCTTCTATAAGATCCCATACCCTGTGTCTATAGTTTTCTAATCTTCTATCATGACAAGAATACAGTTTCCTAACTTGCTTTACAACTAGCTCAGAATCACCAAATGCTTGAAGCATTTTTACTTTCTTCCTCAATGCCATCAAAAGTCCATGAACTAGTGTTTCATATTCTGCCACATTATTTGTGCAATAAAATTGATGTCTATGGGTAGAAAAATACATCTTACCCATAGGACTAATGAGCTTGAAGCCGGCTCCTACTCCCTGCTTGGACTTGGACCCATCAAAGCGTAGCATCCAAAACTTAGAAGAGTCTTTGACTTTGGAACTAGTTGAACATGTCTCCTTTCTCAACTACAGACCTACTTCAACATCCACAAGTGGTTGTGTAGGTTCAACCAGGCATTGATTTTGATGCTCTTCTTGAGTGTTCCCTTTTGCAATGACCTGTCCTACTATGCACTCCACTGTTGTTTGGCATTAGGAGAATTCAAATTCAGAGTAGTGGCATTGCAGACCCTACACTAGCTGGGTAGTAGCAGCTCCTAGAATTCCATTCTTGCTCCTAAACTAAGTTGATCTCGTACACATTTATGTATAAATTCTTGGAATCCATCCAACAATCCCCGATTACCATCCTTGTAGGATTCTTCATCTTTGGATTCAATTAGCACCTCTGTGCTATCAGTGGTGTGGGTTAAATTGGTGGGGGCACTACATAATACAAGTAGGACCTCCTCAGCTACTTCTTCTTGAAATTCTTGTTCATCCTGATAAGCCATGGAACAATAATTTCCCAACTCCGTTTCTACGAACAAAACCTCATTTGTATTATTGTACTCTGTGATCATGAACTTCATTCAAGGTTCTCTCTTGATGTGGATCTGGTTTGATAGCCCCTTCCAAGGTAGCCAAAGATGAGAATAATTTGTTACAACATATCCATTCAAAGCACAGGTGAAATCTCGTCCTAGTATAATGCCATAGGTGTCTGAAATATTAGCAAATTGAATGTCTATAACCTATTGGACTCCCGGATCTACTACAATTTCCATGGGTATCCTATTCAATTCTCTGGCTATGTTCACTTTTGTCTTATCCAGCTGGGTTACCTTCCATCGAGAGGGGGTTGGGGTTATTCCTAAGGCTTTGCATACTGCCAATGGCATGACATTAGTTGAAGCTCCTGAATCTAGCAAATAGTTATTCAGATTCTTGCAAAATATCTTGACTGTCGTTAGGAAAGGAAGGGTTACTAGTTTCCCTTGGAACAACCCTACCGAAACATCAACCTCGGCTACTTGAGTCTTATCCTTACCATTTTTTTTATCCCTGGTTTTTTCTTGATTTGACTCCCTGGGGGGAGCCTTATCTGCTATTTTATTTTTATTGGCCTATTGGTTTGGTTGTTGATCAGGTTTCTTTCCTGGGACCTCTCTAATTATGGGTTCACTGCCAAAATTGTCGAAAGAAACCCTCTTGGTGGGTACCTCTTGGGTTGATTTGGATGGATCAGTCCCATTGATCATTCTAAAGAATGGATTCCTGACAGTCAGGACTCAGAGTAATTCAAAAGCTAAGAGGGTCATTTTAAGCTTCTTGAATTCTTTGGCTATGTCCCCATTTGTTGAACCTCTACCTCAAAATATTTTCCTTGGGAGGAACTGGTGGGCTAATCCTATTTTTGATTTGGATTCCTATTCCTATTGGGGGATAGGTAGGATTATTGTTGGCATTAGGATCAGGTGGGGTACTAAAGTTGTTGGGAGGAGTAGAAGTCGTGAAAGGGCCACCTACTTGTATATTCCTTAAGTTGTAGGGAGTTGCTATTTGGTGGAACATTTGAACTTCATCCTCATGAGGTTCTTCCTCATCTACTAGACCATTATCTACCAAATCAAAGAGTTGAGATAAAGTATCATTGTTACTTACCTCTTTTTCTTCTTCACCTTTTGGGAAAGCCTCCTTCTTGAGCAAGTTGCTTTCACTTTTTGGGAAAGGAGCTTGGTTGACCACTAGCACTGAGGAATCATATGGCTCTAAAGGAACTAAGTCTCAACAACCCTAACTATCAACCGCATTCTAGCCTTCAACTTAAAAAATTTATGTAGCGGTTTGAAACACCGGGCAATCCAACTTTGAATGCCTATTCATCTTATGGATCCGACACCATTCGAATAAGGAAACCTCAGCTAGATAGACCCCACTCGTAGACTTATCTCCACCTGTTGGTTGATCAAGAGGTGTAGGGACACCTCAATTATTTAGCCTTGTGTTCCATTTTTTATTCTTCCTTTGTGTGGGCCTTTTGTCAGTGTTCTGTCCCAAATTCTATCCTCTTTCATAATTTTGTGCCCTAGAAGGGGCATCCGAATCACAATTGTCTGGATTGAGATTAGCTTGAATACTCCTTTGAGAGGCTTGTAACTGGTTTTCTTGGTTCCTCAAGTGCATCATCTCCGTAGACAACTTCTTTACCATTTCAGTCAATTCATCGATTCGATCCTTCTCTGTGTTGTTCTGTTGCGGTACTAAGTTCTGAAGGAAGACTAGCTAGGTTGTGGGTTGGTTCTATTGTGTAGGTGGGAATTCTGAATTTTGTAAGTATGTAGGTACTTGAGGCTGTTGGGAATAAGCTTTCTACTGTGGAGCCTACAAATAGTGAGGCATTGAAGGTGCTTGGTTCAAGGGTTTCCCTGGATGCAACACTATTGGCAATTGAGGGACTTTATCAATATGGCATCAAGTTTTCCAAGGCATGTTTAAGCCCTTGGATTTGTGTTGGATGGGAAAATAGTCCTAATGAAGGAAATGGACCTGTGATATGCTTCCCCAAATTTGTGCTTGTTGTGACTTATTTTGCATATGCATCCACCAGCCTGGTAGGCGGCGGACGAATCCTTTTCACCAATGTGGATGTGATATTATCCAAGGCCATGCAATAGACCATCTTAGCTGAGGAATCATCAACCACATAGGGTGGTTGAAACTTTATGTAAGCTCTATGGAATTGGTAATTGAAATATTTGATGGATTCATTGACTTCCCTCCTCACAAACATGAACTGTTGGTATAACTCAGAGGGGCTGATAGGAAGTTTGAACTTCTGTAGAAATGTGTCCTTCAATTGATCCCAAGTGGTGATGGATCTAGTCAGTAGATGAATGTACTGATAGAAGGCATCTTCCCCTAATGAGTAAGGAAAGAGCCTACAACCTACATCTTCATGTTCTATCTACATATCCTTCAAGGTTGTTTGAAAAATCTTGATGTGCTCTTTTGTTTTCCTTTGTGGATCACGTGGGAGGAACTTGGTGCAGAATCCTTCCAGATTCTTTGGCATGTCATGGTAATCATTGAAAGATAGTGGGCATGGGTCATTACCTAGCCAAGCCATTATGGGAGGTGAAGGTTACATTGGTTGTGCTACAGTGACCTGAGGCTACAAGGGAGCAGCAGTTGGGGTAACACCCTAGAGGAGCTATGTTGGGATCGAGACAACACCTTGGCTATGGAAGTGAAGGGTGGAAAGGAAATTTGGAGTGGAGGGGAGGATGGGAGTGCTATTGGAGGTAAAGAGAAGATACCAGATAGATGGATGGACAGAGATGGAGGTGATGGATGGAAGATGGAAGGGGTTGAAGTGAATGCTTCCTCTTTCTTGGCTTTCTTAGCCTTGGTAGGGGTCCTGAGCTCTTGAAACTTCCCTTTGTCTAGTGTAGATCGAAGCACTCTATGAAACCTTTGAGGGGAGAAGAAACCAATTTGATCCATCTTCGCTAAAAGGCCCTCCTTCTAGCACCAGTTTTGCTGATGGGTGTTTTAGCACTTCTCAACACAGACAATGCACAAGTGCAATGTCTCTCTTGAAAAGTAATTTCTACAACTAAGTTTTATAAATCAGTCCAAGGTCTCTTGGGTGTCAGGTCATGACAATGTTTGGAATAATTCAATTGGTTGATGTGATTTGTAGGTAATCACAAAGGGAATTTATGGTCACTAAGCTTAGAGGGAATTGGATCTTCAAAAGGGAGTTTTATAAATTTTGGAAGTGAACGATAGCTACTAAAAGTTCAAGACAGTAGTCTAAAACTCCTCTTTACTCATCAAGTTTGGTTTTTTTGTGATGCTATAACTTTGTTTTACTTTAGTTTTCAAAGAAAATTCAAAAGGGAAAAGGGATAAGAAGTTTCCTATACCTGTAACTAATGTTGAACAGTAACAATGGAGGATGCTATAGTGGACAACCTTCCTAAAACTTAGTTCCACTTAACCAAGGATAGCCTATAGTCTCATGAAACAAGTGCAATCTTCTAAGGTTTGCATATTTTCAACCATTCATTCACCATTAAGAATGAACAATAGATGAACTTAAGTGCAGCAATAAACAATGCTCGGATTAACTTTACACTATTGTTTATCATCAATATACAACAAAAATAATGAGCAAGGAAGACATCAACACCATAGCATTCATCACCATTAAAGTGCAACATGAACTAATAACTAAAATTAACTTAAAACTAGAACAAAAAAGATAAAATCTAAGATTGAGAAGATGAATCATGCACACATGTGAAAAAAAAACAAGAATCCACCAAAACAATGAAATTCTCATTAAATTTCTATAGCATGACTTTACAGAACAACTCAACTCTCTTTGAAAATGAGAGGAGACCCCTATTTATAGTTTCTAAAATAAAAATGAATGGACAAGATTAAATTTCATTGTGTAGTTGAGATTCATTTTACATTAGGGTTTCACCTACCCCCAAATATATGACAATATAAAATAACATCTTTTATCTTTTCCCTATTTTGTCATCTAGTGACCCTGGAAGTGTAGTAGTTTTGTCATGTAGTGGTTGCCTCCTTTTGTAGCTAATTTGACAAATATTCATCATCTATGATGGGATTTCACGCATTCTTCTGGAGGGTAGCATACTCCATGAATTTCTCAATTAAAGCCTAGAGCTTCTCCCATTACATGATATCAGATTGGAGGATCTAGAAGGATATCTAATTAAGTCTCTATGTAATTTGTTCCCAACTCTTAGTGCATTTAGGGGTTGCTTTGATAACTTTTTTAGATTGTGTAAAAGCTTGAGCAACAAATTCCATAAATTCTGGTGATAGTGTATATGTAGCCCCTTGCTCCATCTTCATGTCGAAGAATGGCTTGATCTTCTCTAGATCTATCTCTAGAGGAGGCATCTCATAGTCTGTCATCATTTTCAGATAGTCTTCACTATTAGCCCAAATTTTTGCAACCCATTCAAGATCAATATCTAGCTCATGCAAAGCCTTCTCTAGAACATCTTTCCTGTAATCAAGGACCATTTTCCATGTCTCCACTAGCCAGTGATTTTTCTTTAGGAGCTCTAGCTCCTTTTCCAATATTGACCGGGGAAGTTTGAGGATGCTCTCGAGTTTGGGGTATTATACAATCAAAGAACCTATTGCATATCCTTATCATCTCATCTATCTGCTTGTGCAACCCTTAGAAATTGTTGAATTCCTTAACAACATGGAAGATTCCCATGTCGCCATTGTATATTACCCTATTGAACCAATCTGCCATGGACTTGGTCCAATTCTTCATCTTTTCCATTCCATTTAGCTCTTCCTAGGAGAGGAGAGCGGGCATGTATGATGTCGTCAGGGCCTCTTCTTCTATGGACGTCCACTGTTGGATATAGGCAGTGAGATCTGCCACTTGTTCTTTAAGACCCTCCTTGGTGGACTGATCTTTATTCATTTGTTGCATGATTGTGGCCATGGACCCTTCTTATTCATCTATTTTATGCTCATAGGTTGTTGGGCCTAGATTTATTGTTGATATTTTATAATCTACAATTGTATCCTTATCCACCATAGGGGTAGTGAAGTACCTAAAAATCTGCAAAACTCTAAAACCTCAAACATGGGTTATTCATATGCAAATTCTTCAAATAATTCTATGAAATAACAATGTCAATGCTCAAGAAATGTAACAAATAACAAAAGGGATCAAAAAGACATTCCAAAATCAAGACAAAGTACCTATTCCATATTGGATTGGTGTCAAATGTACCAATGACCCTTTCCCAATCCTTGCTAAAACTGAAATGGATAAAATGCAATAGTGAAGAGCAAAATTAGTTCTCAATTTTAGAGAGTAACTTTGCATGAAGATGTAGATGATTTGATGAAGAATCAGCCCTCTACTTATAGATTCTCAAGTTGAAAGAATGCTCATAAGAGAGCAATGTGGGATAATGATTTGGCCAATGAGATGAGGCCACTTGTCAACTTGTCATAGGTTGAGGAATGTGCAAGTTTTGGCCAATGTGCCCAAGAGAGGGAGATTCAAATTTGAATTTGTGAAATAAATGTTGAGTGGGGGACATGAAATAGAGAAGTTATTGCAATGTTGGAAGGGACAAGTCAACTTGTCTTCATTTTCAAACTTGAGGGAATATTCTATTTTTATGCCAAGTTGAAAGAAAATAAGGATTTTAATAAATCAATAAATTGATTTATTTGTGCAAGTGGGAAAAGCTAGAGGATGTGATGGGTGGTTAGATTAGGTAAATCAAGATTAGATTAGCTTAGGTGATGATTAGTTGATTTTGACCCATTTGACTTGAATATTTGATTTATTTAAATCAAAAGGGATGGAAAATGTATTTGCAAGATAAAGGTGGATTAATTTGCATGAGATGAAATTAGAAGATGGTTTATGAAAGATGAAATGTTATGGTTTGATTAAAATTTATTTATTTAATCAAATGAGGTAATGATAGGCTTAAATCAAATAAAGTTAATTTATTTAATTTAAATGGATGATGAACCTGATTTACCCGATGAGTGGATGGATGTGAATTTGGTTTACTTGATGAATGGACCTAATTGAATGCATATTGCTAATTTTGCATGTCTACAAGAAGTAATTTTTATTGTTCTAGATCCGGAGTCATCTACCATGACATGGGAGAAAACTCTAGGATTCTTCTCTTTTCTTGTCTTTATTTGTGCCCTGGCCAGTATTGCCTCAAGTCTAGCATTTGGATCAACAGCCATAGGAGTCTTCATTTGCAATTGTCTTTCCACCCAATCAAGCACCTTGGTTTGTTCCTTGGGTGATTCATGATCACCTTCCTTTTTTTGTTCACTTTGAGGTTGTTCCTCTTCATTGCCAAAATCCTCTTGATCAATCTTCTCTTCTTCGTCTGAGTCTTCTATTTGAATAGTCTTCCCTCTGTATGACTCAGTGGAAATTATATTTTCCTCAATGATGTCCTCTTTTCTGAGGTGATTTTTCTTCTGCATGCTCAAGCTTAGCATGGTTCTCAAGCTCGAAGATCTTTCTTAGCACTTCTTCTTCTTCTTTATCTTTTTCCTTTTCTTCCTCCTTTTTGAGAGGTGATTCTTCCTCTAGGATCAGGACCTTGTCTTGGCCAATAGGTGGAGGCTCCTTGAGGATCTCCACATCTACATCTATATCATCCTTTCCTTTAGAGATGCGTCCTTTGGGATTGTCCTTTTCACCCACATCCTTGGATTGTTGTGGCAGTTCATCTTCCAATTCTTGGTCTGATGTTTCTATTATATACCACTCATTGAGAGCCTCTAAATAATGCAAAATTTCCTCATCGGACGCCACTTTGTCCAATTTTATGCTTAGCCTGCTCTCCAGATGCTCAAAGTAATCATCTCAATCTGAATCCTCAAGCTCCTCAACTACATCTTTCGCAGACTCTCTTTTTCATTTTATGTGACACTTCTCCATCTCTTCTGAGATCTGCATCATAGCTTCCATCTTTGGTGGCTCTATGGGCGGTGGAGGAAGAGGTATGGCATTAAAAATTTGGTCCATTAAATCCTAAACTGTGGGGTCAAGGATTACCTCAAAAAATTTAGTGGGCTTCTTTTGCATATATGTCGCGAAAGCATGTGGCAAAGTAAGAGGTGGCATGGTGATAGTGGTCATTGTAGGTGGTGGAGTAGAGAGAGTGGGTAGTGGAGGAGAGAGCACTGAAGAAGATGATAGCAGGGATGTAGTGGAGGAGGAATCTAGTACCATTATCGAAGTCATTGGTGAGGTGGACTGCAATATCCACTACGGGTGGAGAGGAGATGGGCAAAGCCCAAGAGGTGGATGGTGGAGGAGTAGCAACGGTAGCAGCGACACTAGGAATGGAAGTAGCAGGTGGTGAATAAGGCTACTCAACGTCTTCTTCTTATTGGGGATCCTCCTCCTAGATGGTGGGCATCTCAAGTACAAACGCCCCTGATTTCCTTGTTCTTGTGGATGACTCTCCCTCAGTGGACTTTCTTGTATATACCTTATGTTTAGGATTACGTTCACGCATGTCCTTCCTTTTCTTTGACCTTGTCATTGGTGGGGACTTAGGAGCTTCTCTTGATGAGGTAGTGGCTGCTCCACTATTTGTCTCACTTTCAAGCTCATCCTCGAGCTCACCATATGCCAATTTAGCACCTTGTTCTTTGAGCTGGGCAATCTAGGCATCAATCTAGGCATCTATCAATTGCCTAGTTCTATTCTCAATGGGTCGTGTTAGTATATCAAGTTCAGTGACCTCTTCTTCATTCGAATCTATCACAAGAAAAGGAAAATTGGCCACAGTGTTGTTGTTGGAAAAATAAGGATAGACAACTGAGAGGGGGGGTGAATCAGTTGTCACAGAATGTTTAAATTTTTTCAAACTTTACTTAACTTAATCTCAAATCTAATGAATGAACAAACAAAACATCAGAAGCACAGAGAACACCAAGATTTTTATGTGGAAACCCTATTAGGGGAAAAACCATGGTGGATGTTAGTCCACAATATTATACCCTATTAAAATTATAATGAAAAATAATTGGAATGCACATGCATTTAGGCACACTACCTAGAGCTCACTGCTCAATTATTAGAGGGATCACTGCCCAAGAAAGATTCAGATTAAAACCATTCAGATTATGAACTGAGAAAATAGCTTCTTCAAAAGCCTGATTATAGTTCCAGTTAAGCACATAAAACCTTCACACTTTGTTCAAACTCCTTCTCACTCTACTCTACAATCAAATGATTTGGACACTATTTTCACATCTGCACTTTCTCTGGCATACATTTATTCTTATGCACACACTAACTTCGCCCAAATAATCTCTCTTATATATCCACATCATGAAATTACATCAACAACTTAGTCGGCCAAAAATATAAAACATATTTTCAATGTCAACCCAAATTTACAAATAAATTTTCAATGTGGATCAAACACCATTGGCTAATATTATGATGCGACCCAAAACAATACCCTCAAGCATGCCAAACATACAAAATTAAATCTTCAAGAATCTATAACACGCCACAACCATCATCTTGGCCAAGAACACAAAAAAGAACATATCAAGAAAAATATTGGACCAAGAGCACAGTGGTCATCATGGAAGTACAACAAGAATAGAGAATGATCTAGAAGAATCCACAAGCAACAAGAACTAACAGAGAAATATCCATAGCAACTGAGATTACCGAAAACACATAAACTTCAATCAGGAACACTAACAAAGACCACATAAATACTGTTAGAACACAGATTTTCATAACTCGAACAAATCTTCACGCGGACCTCTAAAACTTCTGGTGGATGGACTAGATACACTCAATAGAAAACCCTTTAATCCACAGCAACTGATCTTCAACATACAGAACAAGACACCTTCATGACCTACATAGTTCCACTAGGAACCTGGAACTCTTTCCTTAACAATTTTCTCAATATCCTCGACATATACAACCTTCAATACAATAATGCTAATAGTGTTGACATCAATGACAACCACATATCAGCAACACAACCATGTGACATCCAACAATCTCCCCCTTTGGAATTGATGGCAACACATGATGTGAAAAACATCATCAACCCAACTCTCAATCAACACTTACTCCTCCTTAGATTCTAACTCTTCTTCCTTGACTTCTTCTACATGATCTTCTCCACACAAGACTCTTCACTCCAAATAAGCAATATTTTTTCATATTACTCTTCTCCCCCTTTGACATCAATGGAAAAGATAAGAAATATCTTTCCACATACAAGCTCTGAACCACATATCTACACATCTGACTACTCCCCTTGAGTAGCAACCACAGAAACATCAATCCGGATTAGGAAATATCCATGAAGCACACAGATTAATGCAAGTAAATGCATCTTTAGTTCAAATCAGGAGGGTTAGTCACCCCTAGCATCCCTTTGAGATACTCAAAATTATCCTTCAGCAACGGCTTGGTGAAATTTTTTGCAATCTTCTCTTTGGTAGGTACATACTCTAGTCTAACTTCTTTCTCACTTACTTTTTCCCTCAAGAAGTGAAACTTGATTGATATATGCTTGGTCTTAGAGTGTAGCTCCTGATTCTTTGATATGTTTATTGCACTTGAGTTGTCACAGTATAAGGCAATAGGTTCTTCATATACTTCTTTGATATCTTTTAGCATATGTTTCATCCACATCACTTGAGTACAGTTATTTGCAGCAGCAATATACTCTGCCTCAGTAGTATATAGAGAAATAGAATTCTTCTTTTTTCTCAACCAAGACACTAGTATCTTCCCTAGGAATAAGGCACCACCACTATTACTCTTTATTTCATCTACATCTCCTTCTAAATCTGCATCAGTATATGCATTCAAAGTAAGATCATCATCCTTAGGATACCACAGCCCAAAATCAATTGTTCCGTTCAGATATTTGAAGATTCTCTTTACAATAGTCACATGAGACTCTTTGGGATCAACTTGAAATCTAGAAACCATACATATAGCATTCATAATGTTTGGTTTGGTCTAAGTTACATAGGTCAATCCACCAATCATTGACCTATATCTTGTTTGATTTGCTTTAGGAGAATCATCATTCTGTGTTAATTTACATCTGGTTACCATGGGAGTACCAACAGGTTTTGAGTTTTCCATACCAAACTTCTTCAACAGTTCTCTCACATATTTGGACTGAGATATGAAGATCCCCTTGTCTAACTGAGTAAATTGCAATCCCAGAAATAAATTCATCTCTCCAATCATACTCATTTCAAATTCACTCTTCATTTCATCAGCAAACCTCATACATAGATTGTCATCTTTGCCAAAAATAATGTCATCAACAAATACCTCAATAATTAACTCTTTGTCATGATCCAATTTGAAATACAAGTTGTTCTCAGCAATACCTTTATTGAATCCAAGCTTTAATAAGTATTTGTCCAATCTAGCATACAAGGCTCTAGGGGCTTGCTTGAGTCCATATAGAGCTTTCTTCAATTAGAAAACCATGTCTTCTTTGTCAATTAGTTGAAATCCATCTGGTTGTTTAATGTATACTAATTCTAGCTCACCATTCAGAAAAGCTGACTTCACATCCATTTGATAGACTATATAGTTCTTATGTGCAGCATAAACAAGAAATAACCTTACAACTTCAATTCTAGCAATAGGGGCAAAGGTTTCTTCAAAATTAATACCTTCCATTTGTGAATACCCTTTACATACCAGTCTTGCTTTATTCTGGACCACTTCACCTTGTTCATTCAGCTTATTCTGAAAGACCCATTTAGTACCAATCACATTTTTATCTTTAGGTCTAGGAAAAAGTACCCATGTATTATTCTTTTCAATCTGCATTAATTCTTCCTTCATAGCTTCCATCCAATGTTCATTGACATCTTTAGGTTCAATCTTGGAAATTAAACAATACTATTATGCAATATTTCTTCTAGTTTGCACACCTTTATTCTTGTCTCCTATAATTTGATTTTTAGAATGATTTAGCTTTACATACCTCAGAGTTTTAGGATTCTCTCGAACTTTTGATTCTTTTGTTCTTTCTTCTGCACTTACACTTGTCTTTGCTTCCTAACTATCTTGATTTACCAGAACAAATTGAAGTGGTCTTTGTTATCGATCTAAAGTTGCACCCTTGTTGAACCTGATGTTCAACACCTTAGTGTAACATGGGAAGACCTCTAAAGATGTGAGTTTCTTGTAAACAGAGGTCAACCTCCGAAGAAGGCCGGCTTCCTTTGGTGTCACCTAAACTACTGATTCTTTAAAGGGAAAGGGAGAAGGAGTGCATAAAAATAAAACTAACGCTATGGTGATACACCGAACTGAGAAGAGCAATGGGATACTTAGGTTACACTTGAAAATTGACAATGACTGTAAGATTACACATCAAATTCTGTAAGCTTAGCATTAATATTTCACAAACAGGTTTGATTCACACACCTTTTTCAAAAAGGGAAAAGATTTTCATAGAATAGAATCCGTGTGTGATTATATAAACACAACTTGTGATTTGTATAATGATACTTTTGCAAAGGAAGGCATGAAACACAAGATAAATTTATAAAGGAATGAAAGAAATTCGCAAAAATAACTTGATCATTAACCTAAAATGCATGACACTTTGCAAGAACAAGATGGTAATTTGGATCATCCACAATGATCAAGGTAAACTCTATATATTATGCTCTGAATGAGTTACAAAACTGTGCTAATCTGAGAAAGGACTGTAAAAGTCATAGAATTTTTGAAAAGCATAAGGAGAACTCCCTTTCAAAAAGGAAAAAAATTCCTTATATACAAAAAAGTGTGTCGGCCCCTCTGGGCTTACAAAAATATCTATCTTCAGAAAGATCTTCCCCCAGATCTTTTGAACGAAGTTAATGTTGCATCCCCGCTGTATCCTGGTGTCCATCTTGGTGACAGATCACCCTCAAGTGAAGCCTTAAGATCTTTTGTAGCATTACCTTCGGGTCCTCGTGTCGCTCTTCGAATCTCCCTGCCGAGCTGCCTTGAATGCTCCTGAGTGCCAGCATAAATGTAGATCGACTCCTCTGCCAGCAGCAATCCCAGGTGTCATAGACTTGAGGCTTTCTCCTTTCTTCCAGCTTTCCTCTTGCTCCAAATCCTTCTGCATTTTGACCTTTGCCAGAATGAGTCTTCGGTCTCCTCCTAGATTCTTACAAACGCCACCACCTGTATATCAAACTGATTCATTGCTCTATTCATAGAGCAAATCCATATCATTTATATTTCATTGATCTTCTTTGCCGTGGTGGTCAATCAATCAAATGGAATCATGGTGCATCCTCAGCTCCCTCTGATTGGTTGAACTCGAGCCACGTATATTTTCAGACGGTCAGAGATCCTCCACACAGAATCACATGTCGGTGAGACACTAATTGTGTCTCCCCAATGTGATTATGCTCTTCAGCTATTATCAGCATAGCTCACAACCATCAGCAAGAGTTCATAGCGAACCCAAAATTCATATCGACATCCATAGTGTTCGTCACCCAAACCATCAGCAAGACATTTTTCTTTCGGGAAGACCTCATGGCGAGCCTTCTTGTTTTGGCGAGAGCCCATTCAGTTGGGAAGACACTACTTGGTCTGCGAGACCTTTCGCCGAACTCTCATCTTATCACTGAGACCCTCATTTTTCAGCCAGACCTCATGTGGAAGTCAAACTCCACGGCCAGGAGTCTTATCGATTCCAAATGTTCATTCGGCGAGACCCTATCGGGTCGACAAGACCTCATGCCGAAGGCATTCCGCTTTCCCTGAGCTTTGATCATCTTTCGATGAGACTCTCATGTTTCGGCAAGACCCTTCGCTGAGCTTGCTTCCTTCGCTGAGACTGCTTCACTTAGGTGAGACCTTACCCCGACGGCGAGACCTTATAGTGAAGCCCCCATACCGTCGTTGAGACCTCAAGCAATCAGTAGGACATCACTCCAAAGGCCAGATGCCACATCGATGTCATCCATGTCAGGGAGACCCTTCGTTATCAGTGAGACCTCCTTCTGAAGGAAAAACACATATTGAGACCCCTCCATTATCAGCAGGACCTCATACTTTCACCAAGACATCACGGTGACTCTACTTTCCTTTGCCCTGAGCTCACCCTACTTTGGCAAGACCCTTTTGGGTTGGCAAGACTTCTCAGCGAGGCCCCTCTTTTCCTCGTGATGACATCTCACTTTGCCGAGACCTTCATTTGTCACCGAGACCTCACCCCGAGTTCAACATCTTACCGAGGGATCCATTCTTTCGGTGAGACCTCTCACCGAGCCCAAAACCTTTAGGCTAGACTGCGATTAATCGACAAGACCTCTCAACAAAGTCACAATCTTTTGGCAGGCTCAGACCATTTCGGGGAGACTTCATCCTATCAGTGAGACTTTTTTCTGAGATCATTTCATTTCGTCGAGACTTGTGCTTGGTTGCCGAGACATCACAGCGAACACAAACATCTCCCCGACGCCACCCTTGTGAGATACCCTCAGTGAGACATCCCATGTGGAGAGACACATAAAGAGTCATGGCAACCCGAATGTCCTGATGACTGGTGCATTTGAACAAATAGAGGGCACTCCTAGTCAGCAAGACAACAAGAGGGTATTGTCGACTCTCTTCTCTAATAAGTTTTGTGCCAAAACTGATTGAGGCATGCTTTTCAACTGAGCTCCTTGTGAAATTTCATCAGATGCATGACCTAACCCTCAATGCAAATGTCCCATTTGGCCCTTATGAACATCTGAAACATAATTTATCCTTCCTGATTGAGCTCGTAGGTGAAAATTGGGCAACATTTCTTGCGACCTCAGCTAGATGTTTTCCTGCTAAACATGCAAACCAGTAGCCTAGGCTTATCCATTGGGCACAAAGTCATTGGGACAACTCAGAAACAAATCAAGAGCAGCTTTGCACATGGTTGTAACTCTCTAGAGACTGATTAGAACACTCGAAAACTTATTGAAAACAGGGAAAAAATGGAAATAAAACTATTTACTATGTTGGGATAGCACTTAGGGAATGTAAACTGCATCTAAACCTACCCTACACTAACCAGTAAGAAATTGGTCAAACAAAACCATTCACAGGATGATTGAAATAGCTGCCCTTTCTCCTCAATATGTAATGACTCTCAAGCTTAATGGAAGCTGAATAAAGATGGTTCACTAAAAAATGTTTGAAAATACAATGCACTGCCTCATGAAAGAGGGTGACAAGCTCACTTACCTCTTTAAACTGATCATATGCATTTATATTCAAAGGAGGATAAGTAAATTGAACACACTCTTTTTCAACTGCAAGTACATCCTTTATGCCACTCTCAGCTATGGCTCCATGTGTGAATGCTTGATTAACCATTGGCACTTTATTGAACTCCATCTGGGCTAAATCTCTGATCATACAGCCCCTTGTAAAGACAAAAATTGAACTCTCCTTGCTGGTCTCTTGCCCATTCACTGATGTTTTATAGCCCTGGCTAGAAAAGTCTAACCCCTGCGACTGACTTAGTGAGAAAAAAGAAGCTTCCTCAGTAAGCTCGAGTTGTTCATGATTAGCTTCATCAAGAGGCAATAGTTCAACACCCAAAATAGTATAGAAAGCTTCTAAGTCATTCCAAAACATATCTTCTTCAATGTCTTCTTTACTTTTCTAAATAGAAAGACCAAATTTAGGACTAATGCAGTTCTCATCTAGCTTTGATAAAGCATCAAAAACACCCCCTTTGCGAAACAATAAGTCCAGTTCAGGGACTTGTTCAACTTGATGGGTATTTTCATGCACATCAAAATGTGGCTCTCCCTGAACAGTGCTACTTAAACCTCCTTGTTCGTGAGTAAAGACTTCAAACTCACCTTCAACATTACCTCCATCAACCTCATGTTGGTCCAATTCTTGATCCTCATCAATGAAGTAAGGGAGATCATCAAATGAGAAGATTAACTCTGGCTTTTGATTCTCAACTATGTCCATTACAACAATCTGCTCATCCTGATTCTCCTCACCTTCTTGCAAAAGCTTAGACTCCTTATTTTCCAGTGTTGAGCAAAACTCGGCAATTACCTCCTCTCCATCAAGCTGAGAGAATAGAGATAGTCCCTTGTTCCAAGCTGTAAATTGACCTTTCTCAACAACTACTTCCATTCCGTCCTCTTGTCATCCAACTTGAACATGAGAAATTTCCTCCTGTCCAATTATTTGTTGCTGTAATTGATGACACTTAATGGCTAAATGCAAAGGATTCACATTCTTAAGCTTTTCCCAGAGGATTAAGTTATCTTGATCAATAATTTGCTCCTCCTCTACTTTCTCTCCATCAAAAGTTTCATTCTGTTCAAAGATTGGAACATTGAATCCTGTGTAGTGAAGTCCTTCTTCAAAGAAAGGATTTGAAAAGGTAGCAGCTGATTGGGGCATTTGAGAAAGTTTCTCTTCAGGAGAGTTAGACTGACTTTCCTCAAATTCTTATACTAAATGGGATTCTCTTTGTGTCTCAACCTCTTGTTGATGAATATAAGCTTGATAGGAAAGCTCCTCCTACTGCATATTGACCTCCTGCTGATTTTCAATTTCTTCAAACTGCTTTTGGAAATATAAAGACATATTCTCCAAACTCATTTTATCCAAATTTTGAGGCTCATATGAAGAATAAATTTGTTGATTGGAGATAAAATAACCCTCCTGGGGTTTTTGATGAGCATAAGCATGTCACTTCTGAACTTGTGCAGGGGTGGGTGGGTGGTAGGCCAATTGATCTTGCTGGTAACCCGCTGCCACATAGTTATTTGGAGGAAAACTAACGGTATCTTCAATAGGCTATGACTGATAAAAAGATGTAGGCACAATACCTTCATGAAATGGTGAATGGTAAGACATACTACCATGAAACTAGCACTTAGACTATTGAAACTAGCTACTTCAGGCACGAAGTTCCCAGGTATGTAAAGAAAATGCCTCCAAAAGGCTGAAACTACTACTGTACACACTGAACAACAGCAATAAAATGCATAAACATGAACTGAGAATCAGTTCATGGTCCCACCAGGCGTGCCAAAACTATTATTGATCTAAAGTTGTACCCTTGTTGAACCTAATGTTCAACACCTCAGTGTAACATGGGAAGACCTCTAAAGATGTGGGTTTCTTGTAAATAGAGGTCAACCTCCAGAGAAGGTTGGCTTCCTTTGGTATCACCTAAACTACTGATTCTTTAAAGGGAAAGGGAGAAGGAGTGCATAAAAATAAAGCTAACGCTATGGTGATACACTGAACTGAGAAGAGCAATGGGATACTTAGGTTACACTTGAAAATTGACAATGACTGTAAGATTACACATCAAATTCTGTAAGCCTAGCATTAATATTTCACAAACAGGTTCGATTCACACACTTTTTCAAAAAAGGAAAAGATTTTCACAGAATAGAATCCATGTGTGATTATATAAACATAGCTTGTGATTTGTATAATGATACTTTTGCAAAGGAAGGCATGAAACACAAGATAAAGTTATAAAGGAATGAAAGAAATTTGCAAAAATAACTTGATCATTAACCTGAAATGCATGACACTTTGCAAGAACAAGATTGTAGTTTGGATCATCCACAGTGATCAAGGTAAACTATGTATATTATGCTCTGAATGAGTTACAAAATTGTGCTAATTTGAGAAAGGATTGTAAAAGTCACAAACTTTTTGAAAAGCATAAGGAGAACTCCCTTTCAAAAAGGCAAAAAATGCCTTATTTACAAAAAAGTGTGTCGGCCCCTCTAGGCTTACAAAAATATCCGTCTTCAGAAAGATCTTCCCCCAGATCTTTTGAATGAAGTTAATGTTGCATCCCCACTGTATCCTCGTGTCCATCTTGGTGACAGATCACCCTCAGGGGAAGCCTTAAGATCTTTTACAGCATTAACTTCGGGTCCTCGTGTCCCTCTTCGAATCTCCCTGCCGAGCTGCCTTGAATATCTCTGCAACACCATTATGTTGAGGGGTTGGGGGAGCAAATAACTATCTTTTGATTCCATGCTCTTCACAGAAAGAATTAAACTCCTTGGAAGTGAACTCAACACCTTTTTCTGACCTTAAGCATAGTATTTTCAGGCCTTTCTCACTCTTTGCATTGGCTTTGAAACTTTTGAACTTTTCTAATGCTTCACATTTTTCTCTTAAGAAACAACCCATATCATTCTATAGTAATCATCAATAAGCAGCATAAAGTACCTTTCTCCATGGAGACTTTTGACTCTAGAGGGACCACATAGATCAATATGCACAAGCACTAGTAAACCATTTGAATGATGTTATTTTCTCCAAAAAGAAACTCTAGTCTGTTTTCCCATCTGACACTCTTTTCAAATTGTGCTAGCAAGCTTCACTAGCTTAGGTAGATCTCTTACTGCTTGAGTGGAACTTATTTTGACAATGTTATCAAAATTAACATGACACAACCTTCTATGCCATAACCAGATTTCATCTATTTGAGCAATTAAACAACTTTCACTAGCAGCATTCAGGTGAAAAATATTACCTTTTGTCTATTTACCTGAAGCAATTATATTTCAAAAACTTCCATATATCATGCATCTTCCATCTTTGAACTGAAGATCATAACCCTTGTCAACCATCTATCCAACACTTAACAGGTTGTGTTTCAAGCCTTCAACATAAAGAACATCATCAATTTTATGCTTACCACCAAGAAAAATAGATCCTCTGCCATGAATCACACAGGCATTATTATCTCCAAATCTTACAACCCCACCATCATACTTCTCTAGACTTACAAAAAAAAAAAATTCACTAGTCATATGATGTGAGCATTTGCTGTCAATGACCCACTCATCCTTTTCTTCAATTTGGGTTGCAAGAACTTTCTCAACTTTAGCAGATTCAATAGCCACAGGACTATTTTCCTTGATAGCAATGAAAACCCAATCATCTTCATTTCCATTTTCTTTATCAGACTCATCATTGGTCACTCCTTCTTTAGAAAAGTAGCATTTAATTTGGAATCTAGATTTGTAAGGCTTCTAGATCTACCTTTGATAGGTAGTTTTCCTTTATACTTACCTTGTCCTCTACCTTCTTTCTTCACAATCAGTGCTTCTAACTCTTCTACCTCTCTTTCTTCATTTTCAAGATGTTTCATTTCTTCCTCATACTAGAATGTCTTTCTAGAGCTCTCTCCCAGATCATATCTTTGCTTGTTTCTTTCAGATATAGTAGCCTTAAATGCAGTTTCAGTCTTAGGAGCAGATTCACCAAATTTTCTCAACTCAAAGGCAGCAAGTTTCCCAATCAGTGTATCTCTTGTCACATTCATCAATGATTTGGTTTCTTCAATAGCATGAGCCTTCGCTTTGTAGGAGGGAGGCAATGATCTAAGAACTTTAGCCACAATTTTTCCTCATCCAGGATGCCACCAACACATCTAATACCCATCACTAGTTCATTTACTCTTCAAATAAAAGAAGAAATATTTTCATCTTTGCCTATCTTCAAATTTTCATACTTTCCTTTCAAACTCTATAGCTTAGCCATCTTCACATGTACATCTCCTTCATACAAATTTTCCAGCTTCATCCACATCTCATGAGCTGTCTTCACACCTAACATATTTGTCATTTCTGAATCTGTTAGAGAACTTCACAAATCTTCCATAGCCTGGACATTATTCTCAGCCTCTTTAATCTCATCAGCAATGGAAGGACCATTCTAAGGAATAACATATTGATTCTTTGTAATTTTCCAGAAGGGTTCAGTAATACACTTCAAATGACACTCCATCCTAGCTTTCCACAATGAGTAGTTTGTTCTATCAAATCTAGGATTGTCCTTCTTGTATGTTTCCATCTTGGATCACCTCAAGCTTTTAAACTTCTTCAGAGGAACCTACTCTGATACCAATTGCTAGAAAAAAAAGGATAGACAACTGAGAGGGGGAGTGAATTAGTTGTCACAGAATATTTAAACTTTTTCAAACTTAACTTAATCTTAGATCTGATGAATGAACAATAAACCATGAACAAACAACACATCAGAAGCACAGAGAACACCAATATTTTTACGTGGAAACCTTGTTAAGGGAAAAACCATGGTGGATGTTAGTCCACAATATTATACCCTATTAAAAGTATAATGAAAAATAATGGGAATACACATGCATTCAAGCACACTTCCTAGAGCTCACCGCTCAATTACAAGAGGGCTCACTGACCAAGAAAGATTCATATTAAAACCATCCAGATTATGAACTAAGAAAATAGCTTCTTCAAAAGCCTGATTAAAGTTCCAGTTAAGCACATAAAACCTTCTTCACACTTCGCTCAAACTCCTTCTCACTCTTCTGTACAATCGAATGATTTGGACACTATTTGCATATCTTCACTTTCTCTGGCATACATTCGTTCTTATGCACACACTAACTTCTCTCAAACAATCACTCTTATATATCCACAACATGAAATTACATCAACAACTTAGTCGACCATAAATATAAAACATATTTTCAATGTCGGCCCAAACTTACAAATAATTTTTCAATGTGGATCAAACACTGTCAGGTAATATTATGATGCAACCCAAAAAAATACCCTCGAGCATGCCAAACATAAAAAATTAAATCTTCAAGGATCCGCAACACGCCACAACCATCATCTTGGCCAAGAACACAAAAAAGAACATACTGAGAAAAATATTTGACCAAGAGAACACCGATCATCATAGACATACAACAAGAATAGAGAATGATCTAGAAGAATCCACAAGCAACAAGAACTAACAGAGAAATATCTGCAACAACTGAGATTACTAGAAACACATAAACTTTAATTAGGAACACTGACAGAGACCACATAAATACTGTTAGAACACATATTTTCATAACTCGAACAAATCTTCATGCAGACCTCTGAAACTTCCAATGGATGGACTAGATGCACTCAACAAAAAACCCTTTAATCCACAACAACTGATCTTCAATGTACAAAACAAGACACCTTCATGACCTACATAGTTCCACTGGGAACCTGAAACTCTTTCTTTAACAATTTTCTCAATATCCTCGACATATACAACCTTCAATACAATAATGTTAATAGTGTTGACATCAATGACAACCACATATCAGCAACACAACCATAGCATCCAACAGTTATATATGTCATCAACAATATTGTCATCTTCCTACACTATCTAGTTAGGTATGGGGAACAAATTCACCAACTTCACGAATTGGGTCATCATCCTCATGTAGTGTCTAATTCATACTCCTTTTTCATCTGCACAGTTGGCCCCAAAGTCTTCAACTTGAGGTCGATGGGAATATTGTTTTTTGACCCATTTCTTGAACTTTCCATAAGCATCCATTCTTCCTCGGTCGATGTGGAGGTCCAAGTTGTATTCCACCAATTCCTTTTTTGAGTACTTTGAGCACTGGGCAAGGGGACTAGAATAAATACCTTGCTCGAAGGCCAAGGGTTATGGAATCCTAGATCTATGTATGCCACTCAACAGTGCATGGGAATTTTTTAATTACTGAGAAACCTCCAGTAGGATCATGTGGGTGTTGGGGTAGCGCAGTAGCCGATAGGGTCTACCTGAGAATCCTTCAGTTCTAATATATATAAACTTTGGGAACTATATGAATAGGTACCCAAACCGTTAGATGAAGGCTTTGGCATTGTGTGATACCCTTCTCTCAAAGTCTCCTCCTAGGAGTCTGATTGTATGTGCAATGAAGGCATCATTCACCCTCTTGTATTCTCTTTTAAAGTTTAAGTATTGTAACTGAGGGTAGCATTCATATACCTTGAGGTCTCCTTTCTTAGTTCCTAGGTTTCCCACAACGAAGAGTCCTTTGTATGGGAATTTTTTTGCCAAGAGGTACACCAGATATGAAGTCATATAAAATTGAGAGGTCTTCTTTACAGACATGAGTTGGTTGTGCATGTTGTCACTGATCATCTTGGTCCAATGGAACTTGGTCTTGCCCCATATTATCTCCTCAATAAAGTAAAATATCCATTCCTCAAAGAATGTAGTAGTCAGTCGGCCCATTACCCTACTCAGTAGGGTAGCTAGATCATGGTATTCCTCAAAGAGATCACTCCTGAACAAATATTGGGGTACCTTGGCAGTGCTCCCCCTCTTTTCTTTCAACCAATGTTGGTTAATTAATCTTTTGCATCCCAACAGGTCCTATTTCCACATATTTTCAGCAAATACATTTTTCAGTTTCTTCCATTTCGTCAAATGTGGGGATGTGGAACGTTCGACCAATAGACTTAGAAGATAAGTATTCTAAAACCATTCCATCATGATCAATAATCTTTCTGCTTTCATGATAGCATTCCCTTCAGACTATAACTAGCTATGGGGCAATGAGCAAGGGAGCGAAGTCGGTTGCCTTAGCGAGACCACTCGATTTGATCTTTCATGAATTCTTCATTGTGGGGTTAACCATTACCCTTTTTTTGAAACTTGTCGATGTCTACGTATCCAAGATTTGTGTCCGATATTGAGTTTCAGGTAGAGGAGAGCTTGGAGGTACACTCCACTCCATGAAATTGATACTTCATCTAGTCTTTTTCTTCTTTTCCTCTCGACACGCGTGTAGGTTTCTTTCCCTTATCATCTTTCTCAATGGACTTCCCCAATGGACCTGTAGTAGGTTCCATAAATCCTGCATGCAAAGATGCAGTAAGTGCATTCATATGTAAATTAGGGAAAGCATTAGTGAAATCTTGCAAAATGAGGGTTAGATATAGTAACACATCATTAGGTCATAAAATTTATAACTATCCATCATTAAGCGCTCATTTCGATCATAAAGAGTAATGCAGGCCCATGGATGTTGGTTTCCCTAGGTTGGAAGTAGTCAGGAAGGATTAGAAGTAGGACGACGTAGAGGCCATGGAGACTCGTAGGCGAAGTCCCGCATTATGACTTTGGCGGTCAAAGTTCCCATGAGGCAGTTTGGCATGTGTGGAAATTAGTTGTAAGGCACTTGAGGTTGCTTGATTGGACTTTGATGCATTTTTGGGTATGAGGAATGCAAGTGCAGGAAGGCCAAAAGATGTTTGGAACCTCGACCGTTAGGCAATGAAATTCAAGAGATAGCTACCTGCAGGTGGAAGTTTGCACTGCAGAACCCACGGGCACCTCACATGTTATAGATCACGTGTTGAAGTTTGACCATTTAGGGGATGTAGAAGGGAGACATCAGACCGCTATCGAATGGTTGTCATTAAGAATGGAATTGGAGGGATGGCGGTCCGCAGGCAGCGGTCCACATAAGTGGACTAGCAGCGAGCCCACGGACCTTGCTTAGGTGTTAGATACTTTTAAAATTCGACAAGGGAAGGGTCTTCTACGGAACCCGCCATGTGGAAGGACGTGGGTAGAAGGGTGTTAGGAAATGACAGTAGGGAAATAGCTGCCCGCATGCGGCCACCCGCACGAATTGTTCCACATAGCATTTTTACTTAGTCATTTTTGGTAAACCAGGGACATCGATGGAGGAGTCAGACTCTACACCGCAGATGGACTAGAGGGTTTTTCTGCTAAGCAATGGTACTCGGGAAATGACAAGCCACGGGCAGTGACCCACAAGTTGTGGCCCTCAAGTCCTTTTGGACTTAGCAATTTTTTGATCAACTAGCAGAGATGATATTGGCGGAGAAGAATGATGAAGATACTTCCAGGTTTCGCACCCCTAATAGGGCACAGCCTGAGTGATTTTAAGGGAGTTTTTAAAGTGCCAAGAGTGGATTCTTCTTGTAGAACTGACTATTTTGATTGCCACTAAGAGACTTAAGCTTTACTTTGATATTTTTATCATTAATTTACAAACCCTAACCTCATAAAAGACCCATTTTAAGATTTCAAATGCAAGTGTACCTAAAAAATAGTGCAAGAATTGGATGGAAACCTTGATTTCGATCCAACGTGAGCTTATGTGGGTAAGGTTTCTCCGTTCTCCATTTTCCTCTTTGAAATTTTGAAAATGCACTGGTGAAAATGACAGGTCAGGTCGTATATTTATAGAATTAGGCACATTTATGACCCACATTTAATTATGGGTACAACGGTAGGCGCGATAGCTAGAGTTGTAGAGATCCGATATGGTGCATCCGTCGGAAGGAAAAGAGGGATGCGGGGCTTGCCATACGGGAGGACGTCTGGTGTCGGCCGTTAGTTTAGCGGTGAAGGGATAGTGGCGACCTGTAAAGGTAGGTTCACAGGGTCAGGAGGACACCAGGGCAAAGGACTAAGGGAAAGCTACAAGAGAACTTCCACAAAATCCAAATGACTTAGCAAATTTGGAGTGCTGATTTTATTCATTTGGAATATGAAGACTTTATAGTGTGTGACCATTCTAAGTTCAAAATTAGGTGGTATGCAAAATGAGGCAAAAGCAAGGATGACCCGACAAAGGCGAAAGGGAAAGAGGGGGTCCCTGGTCTGAACAGGGCATGTGTGTTATAGGCATAACAACCGTGAGCCCCCATTTCTATGAGGCATTTTTTCAAATAGCCCGCTACCTAATTGATTTGGATTGAAGAAACATCCCTAGGTCTACGGAGTGTTGGCTCTCTCTCCGAGGAGACTCTGTACGAAGACGGGCTTTGAATGGCGTTATTCCATTAAGGAAGTATTTTCTAACCTATTGTAAGGTCTCATTCTACAACCTGGGGTTGATTTTTTTGGTTAATATTTTTTTTTTATTCCTTGAAATAGTATTTTTTTAATCTTTCGTTCCTATCATGTGTATTGTGTTGGTGCTCCGCGCAAACCCTAGCAGTGGTTGGAACTCTACAACCCCCTACTCACTCCCACTGGCATAAAATTGATGACATTAATGGAAGTTAACATGCTTCAGCCCAAAAAAACCTTGGATTGTCATCAAAATAGGGTAGATGGGGAGGCAGAGGTACTGGGCTGCAATGGGACCAAGACCTTTAAGGAGATCGTTGTAGGATGCAATAGGGATTTCAACGGCTTCCTTCATTGTGGTTGGGGATGGAAGGGAAGGAGCAGTGGCTTGAGGAGGTAATATCTCTTCCACACCCCTTAGGGTAGACTGCCTTATTCCTAATGAAGACATGGCTAAGGTCCTTAACAATGAAGAAAAAACACTTAAAGACACTGCAATTTTTTTTGCTACTCTAGACTGCAATAGAACTCCTTCGAGGAAATTTTTTGATGACTAGTTATTCAATGTGTGGAATAAAAAAATGGGCATTGAACATTCTTTTTGTAGATTAATACAAAAGGGTCTCTTCCTTATTTTCTTTAGAGATAAAGACATGCAAAAAAAGGCCACCAATAAAGAATTATTGTCTATAGGGAATGCAGTGTTTAGGGCAGTTGCTTGGTCACCGAGTGTCTTAAGTGAAGAGGTTTTAGCCTTATCGTACCCTAGATGGATAAACATTAAAAATGTTCCTCCTATACTTTGGAGGGTTATTCCGCAATTCCTCTCGCACTATGGGAGAACCATAAGGGTTGAGGAAACCAAAATTACTCTTCTACATATGGACGCTCACATCCTAATAGCCATCACTCCTAGGGTTGAAATCCCAGATGAAATTGAGATTGAAATGGAGAATACTATTTTAAACTATAAGATTGAAATCCTAGGGGGCGCCAATGCGTGCTTCCTCTACAAAAAAGAGGGGCATAGAAGGAAAAACTACCCGATCCTTAGAAGCAATATTGTGGGGAAGGCTAGGATGAAAGATCCTAATCTGAATATTAAGCTTAATCCTAAACCCTTTGAGTCAAATGTGAGCACCAATCTGGTTGTTGGGCACGATCATGAGAACCCTATTCCGAGGAAGGAGGTGACTCCTTCGGAGGCCATTCATTCCCCACCCTAAGATCCTAAGATTGATGGCTCTTCTGATCTAGTGTTAACCAATGAAGGGCATGTGGTGGTTGTCGGTAATTCCCTGACCCATGAGAGGATTGAGGGGGATAATAATAATATTGTTTATAAGGAAGTTGAGCTAACCTACCCAGAAACAGGAGAAGAGGCCATTACCTCGAGTAGATCTGTCCCCGATGTGGATCACCAAAGAAGGGGTGGACACCTCTCTCGTGGGGGAAGACTAAGTGCTCAAGAGATGGTTATGCAACAGATGAGAGATCAAATAGAAAAAAATAAAAAAATAATGAGGGACCTTAGGTGGCATGGATATAATAATAAAAAAGATATGTTGACTCATTCTTAGGAAAAGAACCATAATGTAAAGATGACCTCTATTATGGAGGTTGATCCTAGGAATGGTAAAGTCAAAGCTTGCCAGGAGGCTGAGTATGGAAGGTCCAAGTTGGACTCTTTGCCCATGATAGCTGGTAAAGATGTTGATACTGGAAAATATGTTGTTACTTCTACTATGGATGGGGATGACCCCCCTCTATTGATGACAGGACCAGTGGCTGAAGCTACCACCCCTTGTAAGGCCATGAGCAAGGAGGGTATCTCCACCCATAGTAGCAGTAACTTAAGTAGCCTTAAAAGCTCTGAAATAGATAATCAAAATGGGGCTAATAAAAATGATGAGCATAAGGGAGCCTTTGACCTCTCAGAGTTCAAACCCTTAAATCATGACACCTTGCAATTTTTTCAAGATTATTTAAACAGCCTGAACCTAGATGGGGATGTTGCAACCCTAGCCAAAGATGAAGGCACAATGGGGAAGTGTAGACAGGAAGGATATGTTGTCACACCCCTTTCAAAAGTTGTTGATAAAGAAGAGGAGGAAGGGGACAGCTTGGTGAGTAGAGTTTTTAAACAAAAAAGAATGGGTAGACGAAAGAAACAGAAGGAAGACTCAATTCCCTACCTAAAAAATAAAATGGGAAAATCAACCCTCCCTAAGTGTTTTAACTCCTTTACGAGCTCGGATGAAGGGCCCCAAAAAATGGAATCAGATGACTCTTAATTGCCTATCTTGGAACATTAGGGGACTTGAGTCCCTAGATAGAAAATATAGTATAAGAAGGTACTTAAATCAAGTCAAGGAAAAGGACATTGTGATGCTCCAAGAGCTCAAAGTTGTAAGTTTCTAGCTTGAGACAAGCCTGAATTCTATCTAGAAAGATTCAACCCACTTTGCTACTAATCACAAAAAAGGGAAGGGAGGTACATCAATTCTTGTTGGAAATAAGTGGGCCAAATGGGTTACTAACTGGGGCATCTCTCCTTGAAACAGAGCTGTGTGGATCTTGATTGAGAAAGATAACCTTAAGTTTGGTATTTGTTCAGTGTATGCATCTAATGACTATAGGCATAGGTGTATTCTCTGGAATTGGCTAAGTGATCTTCTAGAGGTCCCCTGGATCATTGGGGGAGACTTTAATATGGTAGAAAACCCTGAGGACAAGTTAGGTGGTTGTGATATGGGTTGGAAAGCCAATGAGAAATTTTTTTGGTATAAAATGAAAAATAAGCTTCAGCTCTTTGACCCCTTAGAAGGGCTTAGAAAAGAAAAGAAAAATATTTGGTTTTCATGGTGCAACTTCCAAAAGGGAGTGAAAAGAATTTATTGCAGATTGGATAGGTTTTATGCGAACAAGGAGGCTATTCAGTTTGATAATGTGGGGGATTCCAATACTAGGGTCAAAGTGACCCCTTGGACTCTCTCAGATCATCACCTTGTCTCGGTCAAAGTTCTGCTGGAAAATGACCAGCCTAGCAATATGAAAAAAGAGGCAAAATTCTTTTTGAATACTAATCTACTAGAAAATGAGGATTGTTGCGGTGCCATTTTTACAGTTAAAGAAATTAACAAATGGATGCATAAGGGGCTTTCACACACAGAAAGATGGAATACTAATGTGGAAGCCTAGAAAAGATCTTTCAAACAATCGGTCAGAAGAAGGCAAAGGACCTAAGGAAAAAAGATAGCTTATTCCAAGAGAACCTCCTAAAATTTGAAGCTGACCTGCAAGAGAATCCAAAAAGTACCTCCCTAAATGAGGTGTTAGTAGCTGTGAAGGGGGGGCTGAGAAAAATCCAGATGCTAAAAGACCAAGGCATCAAAAATCAAGCAAGACTAAATTGGGCCTCTCAAGGGGATAGAGGTTCAAAATGCTTCTTCAATTGCCTAAAAAATAAGGAGGCAAAAGAAAAGGTTAATGTGATATGGAAAAATTGCAACCTGAACAAGGACCCTGAGGTTATTCGGAGCTACCTTCTCCAATTCTACAAAAATCTTTTTTCTTCATAAGGTAATAATGCTCAAAGCAAAATGGCAAGGGAAGATTGCAAAAATCTACTGCCAAAAAAACTCTCTGAGCGAGAAGCTAGCCAACCGGGTAGACACCTCTCCTTGGAAGAAATTAGGGTAGCAATCCTTGAGCTGAATAATGATAAGACCTCAGGGGTGGATGGAATCCCTATTGAATTCTATAAGAAGAATATAGATTGGGTGACTGAGGATCTTCTTAGTGTTTACACTGAAGCTATCAAGGTGGGATCTCTTGGTAGAAAAATTAATAAATGTATTATTAAACTGATCCCTAAAGAGGGAGACAAGGCACTTGTTAAAAATTGGAGACCTATAGCCTTGCTAAATGTCTCCTACAAAAATTTTGTGAAGGCTATAGCCTTAAGGTTGGTAGGATTGCTTCCAAAAATAATCAATAGTACACAAACAAGTTTTATCAAGGGGAGATATATTCCAGAGAACCTCCTAACAAGTTAGGAGGTGATGGAATGGGTAAGAACGTCAGGGAAAAATGTGGGTCTTCTCTTGGTGGAATTTGAAAAGGCTTATGATAGGATTGAGTGGCCATTCATTTTGATGGTCCTTGAAGCTTTTGGATTCCCTAAGGATTTTTGTAGAATGATTGAAACTCTTATGAAGGATGCTAATGCTCAAATTGAGGTAAATGGTTGCTTGAATAAAGAGTTTGAGTTGCAAAGATCCATAAGGCAAGGCTTCCCCCTTTCCCCTGCTCTTTTTGTGATAGTTATTGATGCTCTACATTATATTCTCAGAGATAACCATCTTATGCCCAAAGTAAATAGCCTTGTCCTTCCTAATAATGATGAGCTTATTAACCTCCAGTTTCTTGATGAAACAGCCCTTATGGTTAAACTGGAAGAGGAAAATGTGAGACATCTCTTGTGCAAACTTGATTTCTTGGGAAAATATGTAGGCTCTAGGATCTCAAAAGACAAGTCTATTATGATGAGTTGGGATGAAACTCATCCTCCTTAGTTTGATAGGTTGGGTCTGCAATGGGGGGGACTAAGTAAAATTGTAAGATACCTAGGGATCCCTTTCGCTATCAGTCCCAACCTGAGTAACATGTCGGAGTGGGTGAAGGGAAAGATTGAGAAAAAACTGAACAGTTGGAATAATAAGTACCTCTCCTTGGTAGGAAGGGCTTAGGTGTGTCAAAAAATTCTTACATCTTATAACATTTACTACTCCTCTGCATGGCTCTTTAACAGTTATCAGGTTGAGGAAATTCAAAAGAAAATCAGACAATTCTTATGGTTTGATGGAAGAGGTAATAAGAAAATGCATGCAATAAGGTGGGAAATTTGTTGTATGGATAAGCATCTGGGGGACCTAGGCCTCAAGAACCTTAAACAAGGCCTAGCCCTAGCGGCTAAGTGGATTTGCAAGGCTCTCATAGGAAATGAGCCTTGGAAATTTTTGGTTAGAAACAATATTAATCTTGCTACACCAAAAAAATCCAAGACCTAGAAGCACTTACCTCTTTGTGACTTGATCTTTGGAAATTTTGCAACAACCCCTACTGGGTTCAGGGTGTTTAAAACTCTGTGGAAAGCTTGGGAATACTCCAAAGATAAAATCATTAAAAAATGTCAAATTGATATTGAGATAAATAAGATCTTCTTAGATAGATCCATTTGGTGGAATGTATTCCACAATGACAAGCCTCTAGCTTTGTTATAGGTATACTCTACTAAATCATGGAACCAAAAAGGTTTGTCTCATTTTGATCAAATCCTAATAAAGGATAGGCTAAAGTGTTGGGATACCCTGAGAGTTGAGTTTGACTTGCCTCAAACGCAAAAAAGAACCTTTGATACCATTAAGAAAAACATGGTTATCCCCCCGGTCAACATGAATGGTAGGAAGAATAATGTGCTTGATCTTAACTAGCTAGAAAATAAAAACATTGCAGGTCTAAAAGCTAAGGAGATTTATGGGCTTTTGGATAGTAACCCTGTTTTGATAGAAGGCTTGAACCAGAGATGGAAGTTAAGATTAAATGATAAAGATTGGAATCTTATATTTAGCCATAATTGGAACAACACCTTGGAACCCAAGAAGGCTGCTTTTAGATGGTTGTTGTTGATGCAAAAACTTCCAAATGTGGATTCCAACAAGTATCTAATTATCTGTAATATCTGTAAGAAAGCAGATTCTGTAATGCATATTTTCTTTGATTATTTTTTTGCTAAAGAAATTTGGAATATTTTTAAAATTGACATGTTAAAGGATGGGAAAGCAAAAGAGGATATCAGGTTAGAAATTTTAAGGGGGAAATGTTATGGTTTTGGAAAATCTAACAATTTACTTTGGTTAATTCTATCAACTGAAATTTTGTGGTTTATTTGGAATGCAAGGAATAAAGAAATCTACCAAGGTTGTAGAAGATATCTTACTAGGTTTTATAGAAAAATCACCCTACAATTCGTCTATGTGCAGGTTTCCATCAGCTGCCAGGCAATAAAGGAGAAATTCCAAAATCTGAAGATGGAAGAAAAATCTACAAGCAATAATCAAAAATTAGTGTTTGCAAAGCAGTGGCTGGATCATAGAGATGGTTGCAATACTGAGAGAAGTATCTACTTGAATAACAAAGACTTAAATCACAGAAGAAGATAAATCAATAGGAGTACTAATGGCTGGAGAAAGTTTATGTAATGCTATACATTTATAGTGCTGCTCTAATGATGCAATTTCATATTTTGTAAAAGTGTTAGCTGTTTGATTATGGGCTGAAGCAATGGCCCCAAAACAATGTATAATCTACTCTCAATACTGTACTATTTCCTTTTCAACTATATTGGATACAAAAAAATAGCTATCTTGTCAATTCTATCGCATTCACAAGCTAGTGAGCTAGTGAGCTCACTAGCTTGTCTATGGTACCACATTTTGCATACATGTATACCAAAAAATTTTGTCAAACAATTCAAATGCCTTGTCCATGCTTCCATTTTGTGCCTATCGTTCAAACATGGCATTCCACGAGACCACATTTCTTTAAGGCATTCCATCCAAAGATTCATGTGAGCTTTGACAAGCTAGTGAGATCACTAGCTTGTCAAAGCTCACATGAATCTTTGGATGGAATGCCTTAAAGAAATGTGGTCTCGTGGAATGCCATGTTTGAACGATAGGCACAAAATGGAAGCATGGACAAGGCATTTGAATTGCTTGTCAAAGTTACCATATTTTGCATACATGTCTACCAAAAAAATTTGTGAAAAAATTCACATGCCTTTTCCATGCTTCCATTTTGTTCATATCTTGTAATCATGGAATTCCATGAGACCACATTTCTTTAAGGCATTCCATCAAAAAATTAATATGAGCTTTGGCAAGCTAGTGAGCTCACTATCTTGTCAATACAGTAGAATTGACAAGGTAGTGGGCTGTTTGAAAAAATTCCTCATAGAATTTTGGTACATCACCATGAGCCCCCATTTCTATGAGGTATTTTTTCAAACCCACTACCTTGTCAATTCTACTGCATTGACAAGCTAGTGAGCTAGTGAGCTCACTAGCTTGTCTATGGTACCACATTTTGCATACATGTCTACAAAACATTTTGTCAAAAAATTCACATGCCTTGTCCATGCTTCCATTTTGTACCTATCTTGCGATCATGGCATTCCACAAGACCACATTTATTTAAGGCATTCCATCAAAAAATTCATGTTAATTTTGTCTATGCTAGAAATACTCTTGTACAGGATGATTGTAAGTATTTTGTATGAAGGGTTGAATGACATATATTTCATTTATTTGTATGGATCCATTTTTTAGGAAATAATATTTGTCTCTTTATCATTCTACAAAAAAAATTATCTATCATTCCAAGAAAATGATCAAAGATTAAAAAAACATAGGAAAAGATAAAAGCTAAGAATGCAAAGAAAGAAACATGGACGAGGAAACATTGTGAGAAGAAGAAATTAGAAATTATTGACAAAGACATGCCAATTGAATAGTGACCTCAACCATCAAGAAGAGAAATACAATTGGTTGCACAAAGGGAATGAATGTGAAAGCATCATGCTAAGAGAGATTTGAATACCATAGTTGGATACACACCCTCTACTGCAAGTGAATATGGAGGGACGCCATCTACCGCATCTCAAGTTGAGAGTATGCCATCACTCACATTTGAGGAAGGAGGTACGCCATCATTCCCATCTCAACCTCAAGGTATGTCATCTATTCCACCCTCGATCGAAGGTACACCATCTATCCCATCTCATTTAAATATTGATGAAATTCCTAATATTGAGATGAATGTACCTATGAGAACACCACCTAGAATTTTGCATAGAAAGCCAAAGTTTTTTATTAATATTGATGAGAATATTTTACAGCCAATGGAAGGTAAGATTTCGCATTGCACTTGTAGAAGATGTGCTCATAAGATTTAGAGATTGTTCTTTGAAAAGTTAAATGATATTGCAAGATGTCAACTATTTGTTGAAATGATGTGAAGTATAAAGTATAGGTCTATCATGAAGATTCTTGGGTTGAGAACATTGGATGCTTCAAGTGAAAATACTATTGTGAAGAATCTAATGGATGCATATGAGAGTGTGGGGAAGACCTCATGCTCAAAAGATAGTATCATGATCTCTTTGGTGATTCATGCCTCATTTTGTAAGATTTCATGTTGCTGTATCAAATAAAAGGTGAAATAGGTACATTAGATTATGTTGATTGAGGTGTAGGGTTTCATATTTCATTCAACCATGATAGTTGAGGTTGTGGTATGGTAAGTTTTTTTTTAGTGTTTTCATTCATATTACATTGGTAATAGTATTAGGTGTGTCATTGTATTATGTCATGAGCTTATTAATGTTTCTTGTGGTCATATTGAGATTAGTTTCAAATCCTTTAAATCCTTGTTAATTTGAATTATGTGTGTGATTCTTGTTTGAATTTTTTTTTTTATTCTATCATTATTTATACCAACTGAATATGATCTTTCATTATTTTAACTTTACATTATGTCCTCTTTAATTTTTATCAATCATGCCATAGTCTATTCCTAGTGTGAACACCCAATCAAGTCCCCAATCAATTTTTTTCATTTTTATGTGTGTGTAGGTGATATGTTGTGAACACCCAATATATAATTTTTGTATGCTTGAACTTGTGATACAAGGTACCCACCCTTGGATTATATGCATAACTACAAGTATGGTAGATTCCTACTTTTATGGTTGTCTATTGATATATCCTATTGAGCGCTAACCTTGGGCTTAGTGACATATGGATATGTTGAGTTAAGTAGATATGATGAAAGCTTGTGAAACTATGGTTCAACATGTTCATTAACTAAGAGAAATCCTACTCATGATACATTTATATTTAAGATTACCTCTGACTTCTCCTTACTAAATGGACCCTTGATTGATCCATAGTGCTAACCTATATTTTATTATTTATCCTCATAAGTATTATTAGTACATTTGACTTCAATTACTTTTCACAAGTTATGCATGATCACAGTCATAAAAGGGGCAACAATCTCATGACATCCATGAGATTTTAAGAACAAGATTTATAAGGGCATACTTGAAGGTGTTTGAAGATGGTCATTAATGGAAAATTGCACAAAAGGTTGTAGACCTTAGTTAAAGGGAGTGTAATTACAAGAGGAAATATAATTCGTAAGGATTCAAGAGGATAGCCCTTAGGTCTTAAAGATAATGAGTTGCATATAAATATTAGATGATAGTCACACAAATGATAGTCAATAGAAGGAAGCAAGGACACTTCATAGTACAATAATGTAAGGTCTAATTTACTCACAAAGGGGTAGTCATTTATCAAGTGAATAGGGACAAGAATTAATTTGAAGACCTCAAGAGTCATGTCTTTGAGGAATTTTCTCAACCATGAGAATGCATGCAAGGAAAAGCTTGTTTATGAGGAGTCGTAAAATATTTACAAATGGTGAATAGTAAAAAGAAAAGGAAATGTATGTGTGATAGGGCAAAAATACTTGTTAGAAAATGAGCAGCAAGCAAAAGAGTGAAAATAACAACTATGAACACCCTACACCTCAAGATTAGCCTAGCTGGATTCAAAACAAAACAAAAACAACAAATAGAGTGGATTCACCTTGTCTTGAATCGATCCTTTGGTTGGCCCTTTGATCTTTGATGTTGTATGCTCCTTCGGTGGCAAGAGATGCAAGATATGAGATGAGATGAGGATGGAAAATGAGTGAAAATGGATGTAAGTATGAGAATTTGACTAAGTATGGCTCAAGAGAAATTTTTGCAAGAGTTTGGCTAGCATAAATGATCTCCCTAAAATGAGAGAAAAGAGGGGGTATTTATAGAGAATTTGGAATTCTCTAGAGAAATGAACGGTTGAGATTAAACCAACAAGGCCTAGATGTAGGGCTATGGTGAGTTGAGAACTCACAAGCCCTCACATATTGACATGTGGCATGTGAAGTGGTTTGAAAAGGATGATGTGTACATGAGTTGGAAGGAGAGTACATGACATGAAGGTACTTCATAGTACCTTGAGATTGGACAAGATCTCCTCATAAAGGAGGTCCTTGTCCCCATGTGGGTGAGAGGACATGTGAGGAATTAAAAATTTCTCAAATATCCACATGGGAATAAGAGAAGAAATTTAAAATTCCTTGAAATGCATTGGGGGATTAAATGTGAATTAAAAGTTCACATGGGGAAAGGGGTTCCTTCTCCAAAAAGAAAAAACATTTAATAGAGCTGACTTAAGACACATGACATGGAGATTAGGTTGACCTAATTAAGTGATTAAGGTTGTGCAAGTACCTGATTAGACAAATTAATGATAAATTAGAGGCAAGTGGGAGATTAAAAAGAGTTCACATGTGACTTGATGTGACAAGTCAAAAATCACATGGGGAAGAGAAAAAGGAAATTTAATATTCCTTGGAAGGATAAAAGGAAATAAAAATTCCTTGAGAGGTTGATTAGGCTAGTTAATGAAGGATTAGAGGAGGGTTAGGTGGCTAAGAGAGATTAGAGGCCAACTTGCAAAAGTTGGAGGATGTGACATCCTAATCAAGGATTAGGCATGTGCACACCCCTAATGGTGAGATTAGGAGAATAATTAGGATTAAGAAAGGGATGTGACATGTGATGAATTAAATAAATATCATATTTATTTAATTCATTTGATGAAAAGGAGGATTAAAGAGATAAAGTATTTATTTATTAATTAAATACCTTAAGGATTATAAGAACTTTAGAAGATATTAATTAAATAATAGCGATATTATTTATTTAATGCAAATAAGGGGATGCTTAGATGAAAGGGGATAAATTTGGATAAATTAAGTGTCCAAATTTAGGTGTCTATAGTATGTAATGGATAGAAAGTCTTTGTGTTGGTTTAGCATTGTTAAGCATTCATTTTAGTTTTTTTCCATTGTTATCCTTGTGCAAAGTGGTATGTGATCTGTAAAGAGAATTTCATTTCCTAAATCACCAAAATAATGCAAATATTAGTGGTTGTATAAGTCTTACCACTGTACAAATTCAAGAGGTATTGTTTTTTATAATTTGGAAGCAATACATACAATTCATATATTAGAACTAGAATCTAAGGATATTCAAGTTCAAAGGCATGTCGGTGGTTGTTACTAACTTCAAAGAAGATGATGCTCTCTGATATTCAAGTTCAAAGGAATTTTTTCAAGGTTGATGTAGGTTTGCATGCGATATCAAGCGTCCTTAGGAACCTTGTAGGTTATGATTTTGTAGCCCTTTACGCCAGTGTGTGTGTGTGAAATGTGGAAATTATTAGTAAATCAACAAAAACCTTAATGAAACGAATTATATCAAAGATTTGAATCAAGTAAACTACTATATTTTGTAGTTAAACAAATATTTTAAGAACGTCTCATTGTCCTCTATACCCAAGGATTTATTAAACCATTTGGCCCTCATATTTCTATGTGCACAATGGTTGTTAAAATGGCAACTTAGGAAATGAGATAATATTCAACATGCAAGCCAATTAAGTTCCTACATGAAACTATACGATGGAAAGGATAATGGATACTATGATGAATGGATGATGGTGTTAGATTATACAATGTAAATGCTATGACATGAAACTAGGATGATTCTACATATGCTCAAATGCTAACTATGAATGTGTTAATCTAAAATGCAACTATGATGCAAAGTGGGATATAAAATGTAACTATGAAACAAAGTGTGATTCTAAGATTTAACTATGATGCAAAACATGATATGAAATGTAACTATAAGACTCCCAAAATGCTCCAATGCTCAAATGATATTCCTGCATAATAACTCTATTCAAAAGTAGATGCAAAATATGATGCCAAAGGGTTGTATTTATAGCATTTTCCTAGCATCTTGTGAGGTGGAAATGATCGATAGTCCAGATTCAAACAAGAAAGATGAACGGTGAAGATGAAGAGAATCAAGAAGTTGTCCCCTTGACCAAAGACAACATGCCAAATGGATGGAGGAATCTCTTAACCAATAGGCAAAATGCCACATGGATGGAAGAATCAACTGTGAGAAGAAAAGACCATGTGTTTGAAAATTGGTTGAAAACATGTGTGAGGAATAAGCCATGTGTTTGAAAATAATTCTAATTTAAAAATTAGAATTATTTAATTTCATGTGACCTTGGTGAGGTGGCACAAAAAGTTGTAGACATGTGCTTGAATTCCTAATCGAGATTAGTGAAACTTAATTAAATAAAACAAGCTGATGGAAATTTGTTTATTTAATTAAATTAGAAGAATATGATTTTAGATTTGGAGAATTAGAAAAGGGTGAATAATATAAATAAATTCAGAATTTATTTATACGTAGTCGAATATTAATTAAATAACTAGTATTTAATTAATTAGATGTCATGACCAATTTTAGGTGTATATATTTTTCCCCTCTTTGAAGTAATGTGTTTACATGTTGCTTCAAAGAAAATTTGATACCGATGCCGAAAAAAAAAAAATCGATGCCCCAAACATTGATTTTCATATATTAATGGATATATGCCCCCTTGGGAGATAAATCGGTGAATTTTGGAATTTTTAGGATTTTTTGGAATTTTTTAAAATTTTGATGATTTGATGATGATCTCAAAATTTTGTGTTTCAGAAACGATTTATCTCCCAAAAAATAATGTAGAAGTCAGCAGGTGATTATCTGATTAATTAAGGTCCCTTTGAAAATTAAAATAAAACAGCCCCATAAAATGCCACTTAATTAACCTTTAAAAGGTTAAAAAGGTCATTTGTGCATTTTGCAATTTGCGAACTTTGTGAGTGAGAGTGATTGAGCAACTTGGAGAAAAATGGTGATCCCTTACCACATGCACCGGTTCGAGTGGGTCAGGTGGCACAACCGCCCAGCAATGTACGGACCTCTGGTGAGTACCCCGAAAACCACTTCGTATTTCATGCATTTAATTTTTCCCTCCCTTTTTCATTTGAATTTGATTTTAAAATGTTTTAGCACATTAGGATGCTGAAATAGAGCATACATAGACTGTTATAGCGCATAGGTTAGATTAGTGCTTAGGGTGTCCGAAGTAGCGCATAGGATAGATGATTTAGCACATAGGACAAAGTAGCACATAGATGGCCTAAAGTGGCACATTCATGAATTGTTTTAGCGCATAGAGTAGTCTAGCACATAAGACAATTAGATTAGCACATAGATTAAATAGAATAGTGCATTGAGTGGTTTGGCACATCGGGACTCTGTTTTGGTGCATCGGTGAAATGTTCTAGTGCATAGAGTAATCTGGCGTATTGAAGGTCTATTTTGGTGCATTGATGAATTTCTCTAGCTCATAGAACGAATATTCTAGCGCATTGGTGAAGTTTGACGATTTTCTTGATTGAACTCCTTGATGTCGATGATGTTTGATCACGTCAGTCTATGATTTGATGATGATTGATGATTTTGATAGGTTAGATGTCCATTGATATCATGATAGGTGAGATTCAATAATAGGATGATGATAATTGACCTCATGATAGGCAAGGATCAATCATAGGTTGATTGATCTAATAAACCTCATGATAGGCGAGGTTGAGTTGATTGATGAATCTCATGATAGGTGAGGTTGAGTTGATTGATGAATCTCATGATAGGCGAGGTGCATTGATTGATTTGATAAACCTCATATAGGTGAGGTTGATTTGATTGATGAACCTCATGATAGGCAAGGTGCATTGATTGATTTGATAAACCTCATGATAGGAAAGGTTGATTTGATTGATTTGATAAACCTCATGATAGGAAAGATTGATTTGATTGATTTGATAAACCTCATGATAGGTGAGGTTGATTTGATTGATTTGATACACCTCATGATAGGCAAGGTTGAATGATAGATTGATGCTCACAAGATTTGATCAAAGTCTCACCAGAGCTGATTAGATTGATTTGGTTTGATTCATTGATGTCAGTTGATGTTGGTTGATTGATGGACTGACTTGTGATTTTGTGTTGATAGGATCCTTTGACTAGTTTACAAATCAGAGATCAGTTCTCGAGGACTTGGGATCTGATTCGCCATTTGACACAGCCTAAGAAAACTATTATTACATGATGTGGGTTGTCATCTCTCATCAATATGCCCTAGATTAGGATCAATAGGGGATTATTGAAAGCCTTAGCTGAGGGATGGCACAGTGAGCATAACACTTTCCATTTTCCCACTGGTGAGATCACGATGACTCCTACAGATGTATACCAAATTCTGTGAATTCTTATGGTGGGAGAGCTAGCTATATATGATGCACATGAGTAGGTCAGGACTAATGCACTATGATGATTTTTTTAGGATGATACGATTAGTGGTTACGAGATTCCATGGAGGGACATGGTTGATGCATACGCCACATTTCCTTTTGTATTAGTGGGCTTCATTGGAGGGTTCCTTTGTCCTGACCGTAGGTCAAAGAGACTCTCAGTGGGATGGGGAAGGATTTTAGAGAGCATGATTTTGCATGGGATGAGATATGCATGGGTTTGTTGTATGTTATCCCATCTGTACCATGATCTACACCAGGTGGTCCACATTCGAGGGGCCAGTCTATCATCGGGGGTCACATTGCTCTAAGTCTGGGCCTGGGAGCATATAGTAGTCAGTTAGCCCGTGGGAGACAGACAGAGGCCAGCCATGAGGCCCTATGTTCACATCTATGTCAGTCGACTTACTCAGCCTATTCTGGGCAAGTTGGAGTATTGGAGGAGGGCATTGGATGATTTGGAGGTTGTTGTGTGGAGGCCCTACATTGATTGTGAGCAATGGCTTGAGGATGACACGGAGTTGTCATATTTGTTTTAGTCGATATACCTAATTGGTTAGACTCGCTTCATCATTGAGAGGTTCATGTTACTGAGAGTTATGAAATAGTATGGTTGGTTTCAGCCCATGCCCAAGGGGGTAGCCCATTATGCGCGGCAATGACAAGATGCGATAGAATGGGGGCCATGTTTTTCTTATGATGTAGCTATTGAACACTATCAGACATTACTGGCCATCATTTGGGAGGTGCATCTAGAGATCCCTGATGCACCGATATCAGCAGATTATGCCATGTACATGTTTACACATCCGTTCCCATGGATCATGACACCAGATGATCCTACACCATTGTTAGTGGAGGGGGATGCAAGAGGTCATGGGAAGAGGCGATGGAGAGAGGAGGCGGAGGAGGAGTAGGGTGAGGAGGAGTAGGGGGAGGAGGAGGAGAGTGGTGAGGAGGGGGATAACAGCGATGATGGCGATGATGAGGAGAGTAATGGGGGAGATGATGGGGGTGGTAGAGGACCAAGGCCAGATGTTGGTGAGCTGAAAGTGCATCACAAGAGGAAACATGTGGAGGTTCAACTACCCTCACCACAACAACAGACACAAATTGTTGCACTCTAGGTATAGGTCGAGACCTTACAGGGTCAGCTAGAGTAGGTACAGGATCTTCTTACGTAGACACAGGGGTAGGTGCAGATTCTAATGGCCGAGAGAGATGCTACTAGGTAGCAGGTGCAATAGGTATAGGGAAAGCTTGCATAGGTATAGGCTCAGGGGCAGGTGCAGGGGCAGATTGTGATGTTGACTGCCGAGATGGATGCCTTGAGATGATGGGTGGAGCAAGCTGAGTTCATCACTGAGAGGCTACAGCATGCTATGGCAGCTACCGGTACCTCAGATTATTTTAGAGAGGTTTGTTGTTCTACATAAGAGGTTGAGTTCTATAGCAGTCGTTATCATGATGTGGTTCCTCTAGAGTGGCGGGAGAGCTTTGCATAGTTTTGGTCTGGCAGGTCTCAGTCTCAGAAAGTTAGTGTGGATGTTACATAGCCATTGCCTAGAGATCATAGAGATCCTGGTGCTGGACCATCAGGTGAAGGGGGAGGTACTAGTCTTAGGATGCTAGCACCATCTGGGGGAGCACGACATAGCTCCAGTTTATGGTTTTCTGATGTATTTCTAGACATGTATACACTCTTTATTTAGTTGAGACATTTCATGATATTCTTGTTGTTGTCAAACTTTATGATACACTTCCATTTTTGATATTGATGTATCTCTTCATACCTTTGGATATCCTTGTACACTTTGACATTATAATTTTTTAGGTTATATGATATGCAGTGATGAATATGATCTATGGTGTATGTGATGATGGATGGTTTTGATGCATTTAATTTACATGTTATGATGATGGTCCTGAAGAGATGATATTTAATTTCCATGTTTATGATGATGATATGCTATCAGATGATATGCTATGGATGCATTTAATTTCTATGTTTATGATGATGATAAGCTATGGATGCAAATGATGATGCAACTGATGTGCTATGATTCTATGATGTTTTATAAATGATGCTTATATGATGCATGTGATGGATCCTATTATGCTAATGTGATGAAATGTATGTGATGTTTTTTGTAATTTTCTCATGCAAATAAATGATGTAATGAATGGATGAGTGATGTATTAAAATGTGATTTTATGTTATTATGATGTAGATTATGATGATTATGATGATTATGCAATTATTATGTTTATGTGGTGTTTGTAGAATGTATGCAATGATATGATTAATGATTCTATATGCATTATAGATTCAGGCCTATGCTATGTGAAATGGATTTTGATTATGCAAATGATGTGTGATGATATGTGATGTTCATATTGATTATGTATGGATGTAATGATTATATAAATGATGTATGATGTTTTGTAATGATATGATTATGTGATGCAAATGATATATGGAGGATATGTGATTATGTTATGCAAATGATTATGATTAAGTGAGCTTACAAGACTTCAAAAAATTTAGGGTGTTAAGATTAAATGAGTGAATCTATCCAACTTCCAAGATTCATGGGAAGGTTGTCATCAGTTGATTCTTTGTTAAGTTAAGCTTCACAAAACTTGACATATTTCCAAAATTTCTTGGAAATCTAAAGAGACTTACTCATTTAAGCTTAGTGAACCACTTTCTTAATGCAACTATATGAAATGATTTTGATTATGTAAATGAGATGTGATGCACGTCTTTTTTTGTTTTCTGATGCAAATATTATGATATGATACATGGATGGATGAACGATGTTATAATATTTTCTAATGTATGAAAATGATGATGCAACTAATGTGCAACTAAATGAGATTTTTTTCTAATTGATGCAAATGGTGTGCAACTAAATGAGAATGATGTCTTTTTGGTTAATGTCAAGTGTACTCAATCCATTGATAATAGAGATAACATCCTCGTGAAATTGTTGCTGCTTTGAAAACTCTATAGATACAGATGCAAACTAACATAAATGCAATCTACTCTAACCATGCAGATCTCATATTCAAAAGTTGTCATTTGTAACAGCCAATTTGTCATGCTTTTTATCATCATTGGGCCTTTAAATATTGAAAGTGAGTACAAATATCGATGGCATATTTAGACCATGATGACCTGAGTACTACTTTCATGATGTTTGATAGTGCAAGTTAATACAAGCATCTAAGTATAATTAAACTAAGATGACCTGATTATTGCTTGCATAAATAGACAAGAGTCAACCATTTTCCTATGAAAATTTAGAATGTCATTAGTGATAAAGCACATCCCGCAACAATTTTCATAGTAATAATGATCAACTCACAGACAACAGACAAAGAAAAATCATACTCCTTCCTGGCTCCTCTAGTGTGATACATCATCGAGGTGCTCCAAAGATATGATGACAAAAAATAAAAGTTCAACAGTTGAACAGTCATGCCACAGTGATAGAACCATGATTCAGAAGGAACATCATCCATTTGAGGTTTGTCTTGATTAGATTGATTTAGTTGTTTGATGTTTGATGGTTGATGTGTTCATGGTTGTTATTGATGTTCAATGTTGTGTTGCACTATGATCATGTTTGTTGTTTTTTTCCTACTATTGTTTGTATATTGGTTCAAGCTCAAAGTTTATTGCCCCCAGTGAGTTCAGGATTTTTCCCCCAGCCTAGGGTGAGACATGACTATGATGCCAGGATATGTACATGAGGCTCTCCAATGATAGGTAAATAAATGGAGAAAGTGAATGGTCGGCATGCTCAAATAGATGGAAAAGCTAGTCTATCACAAATAGCGCATGTTGCCAGGTTTTCACTACTTGCTTTTATTGCACTTTTCATATTTTTTAATTTTTCACTTTTTTTTTGTATTTTTCTCTTTTTTTGCTTTTTTTTTGTTTTTTTCTCTTTTTCACTTTTTTGTTGTTACCAAGATGCCTGTTTTCTAGGTTTTCATCAAGGCAACCATTTTTTTTAGGATATTTTCTGATGTTTTTGTATTTTTTCAGGACTTTTTCCGATGCACTGAATGATTCAGGTGTAGAATTTCTTGAGATTCAAGTTGTTGAGGGGTTCATCAAACAAATCCCCTTCTGGTGTGGACAACTGATATGCTCCTGATCCGAAGGCTGGGACAATGACAAAGGGACCTAGCCAGTTAGGTTCAAATTTCCCCTTCTTCTCTTGATCTTGTTGGTTACGGGGATTTTCTTTCATGACCAAATCACCAACTTGAAATGTTCTAGGCTTGACTCTGTTATTGTAGCTTTTGGATATCCTCTGCTGATAGGCCTTCAAGTGATCAATTGCTTGCTAATGATGCTCATCTAACAATTCCAATTCTTGTAACCGGGATACTCTATAATCCTCATCTAATATGATCACTTTTAGTGACACATGAAGTGATGGTATTTCCACCGCAATAGGTAGAATGGCTTAGGATCCATAGACTAGAGCATATGGTGTAGATCCTATCAAGGTGTGAATACTGGTTCTATAAGCCCATAGAGTAGGGTTCAATTGAATGTGCTAGTATCATCTAGGATCATTGACAGTTTTCTTCAAGATTTTCATGATAGTTTTGTTTGAGGCCTCTATTTGGCCATTCCCTTGAGGGTAGTACGGTGTAGAAAACTGATGTTGTATGCGAAACTTCTCAAAAATTTCTTCAATGTCCTAATTTTTGAAAGGTCTGTCATTGTTAGTGATAATGGATTAAGAGATGCCATACTAACATATGATGTAGTTCAACATGAAGGATGATATTTTTTTTCCTGTGATGATGGTTAGAGGTATAGCTTCGATCCACTTTGTGAAATACTCAGTGCTTGTGATAATGAACTTGTTTCCATTTGATGAAGATGGATGAATTTTACCCACAAGGTCCAATCCCCACTGACAAAAGGGCCATGTTGATGCAATAGGTTGAAGTTCCTGTGCTGGTGTGTGGATGAGATTGCCATGAATCTGACACTTTTGGCATTTCTTGACGAACTGAAAAGAATTCCTCTCCATAGTTGGCCAGTAATATCCCAAACGGAGGAGTTTCTTGGCTAAGGTTAAACCACTCGAATGAGTTCCAAAAACACCTTCATGAACTTCTCATAAAGTTGTTTCAAACTCATCACGTTCTAGACATCAGAGGAGAGTTCCATCAAGACCTCGTCAATAAAGGACATCTTTGATAAGTGTGTGTTCAGCAGCTTGACGAATGAAGTTTTGTTTTTGATTGCGGGACAAGTAGGGAGGGAGAGTATTGTCTTTTAGGTATGTATAGATTTTCCCATAGAGAGAAGTTTCAACCTTAGTTAGATGGTAGATAACTTGGGATTCAGGATTGTCATATATGGTTTGAATAGTTTTTCCACTATGAACTCGTAATGGGCTCGTTTCTCTGGAATCTATAAGAGAGAAGCAATGGTTGCCATGGCATCAACGACTTTGTTGTTGCTTTGAGGAATCTGCTCAAATATTATTTCCACAAAGTACTTTTTCAATTCATCAACCATTCTTTTATAAGGCATCATCTTGTCGTCCTTTGTTTGATAATCATCATTTACCTGATTAATGACTAGTTGTGAATCCCCATAGACATGTAACTCTATGATCTTCCACTCGATTGCTACTTTAATTCCGATGATCAAGGCTTCGTATTTGGCTGTGTTGTTGGTGCAAGGAAACATCATTCTGTAGGACTTGGGAATGGTATGTCCTTGTGGTGAGATAAACAAAATTCCAGCACCTAATCCATGTTGTGCATAAGAACCATCAAACCCATTGTTGTGTTGATATCGTTAAGACATCAGCATCTAGAAACTCAATGTTCATTGGATTATTGTCATCCAATGGTGCTTCAACTAACTAATTGGTGATTGTTTGTCCTTTGATTTCCTTACTATCGGCATATTGGATGTCAAATTCACTCAGCATCATGACCCACTTAGCTAGTCTTCCAGTTAGATTAGCTTTGCTAAGAAGTTATTTCAATGGATCTATCTTGGCTATCAATTTGATGGTATGGGTGAGCATGTAGTGTCATAATTGTTGGGTAGCAAACACTACTGCTAGACAAGCCTTTTCAATGAAGGTGTAATTGATCTCATAGCCATTTAAGGCTTTGTTGATATTATAGATTTCCCTTTCTTTTCCTGTTGAATCCTCATGTGCTAACAAGGCTCCCAATGATATCTCAGTTGTTGCTATGTATAATAAAAGTGGCTTCCCTTCTACTGGTGGTATTAAAACAGGTGGACTCATTAGATATTTTTTTTAATTAGTTGAAGGCTCCTTCGCATTTCTCATCCCATCAGAAAGATACATTCTTATATAGCAAGTGAGTGAAAGGATGGGTCTTGTCTGCCAGTTGTGAGATAAATCTTCTGATTGATTGGAATCTCCCTTGTAGAGATCGTAGCTGACTAATGTTCTTTGGCGGTGACATCTCCATGATTGGCTTTGACCTTTGCAGGATCTACCTCAATGTCATTTTTTGAATCTATATATCCCAAGAATTTGGCTGAAGTTACCCCAAACACACATTTCTTTGGGTTTAGTAGTACATTGAACTTTTCCAATCTAGTGAAGATTTTGTCTAGGATCTCTAGGTTTCCTTCTCTGGTGTATGATTTGGCTAACAAATCGTCCACATAGTCTTCCATGAAGGTGTGCATCATATCATGAAATATTGTCGTCATGGCACGCTAATAAGTTGCCCATGTGTTCTTCAACCCAAATGGCATAACATTCCAACAAAAGACTCCCCACGGACATGTGAAGGTTGTTTTATCTTGATCTTCAGGTGCAATTTTGATTTGATTATAGCAGAAAAAACCATCCATGAGTGACAACATGCCATGTCCTGTTGTTAGAACCACAATGATGTCGATGTTTGGTACAAGAAAGTCATCTTTAGGGAAATCCTTGTTGAGATCCCTAAAATCTATGCATATCCTAATTCTCTTGTCTAGCTTTGAAATAGGAACAATGTTTGATATCCATTCGGCATAGTCAATTGGTCAAATGAACCCAGCATCCAATAACTTCTTCAATTCTGCTTTTACCAATATGGCAATATGTGGATGCATTTTCTTTAACTTTTTCTTGACCGGTTTTACCCCTGCTAGTAATGAAAAGTGATGCATGATGAGTTATGGATCAATCCCTGGCATGTCGGCATATGACCAAGAAAAATTTACTTGTCTTTCTATTAAGAATTTGATGAAGTTTGGTTTTTCTTGATCTGTCAAGGATTCTGCTAGATGGATAGTCTTTACTATTTCTTCATTGCCAATATTGATAGACTGAGTGGGTTCAACCAATACTTTAGATCATTCCTAAAAGTGTTCAGGGAGTGTGTCAAATCTTCCATCCTTCAGTGCCTTAGAGAGGTTTTTGTCATTGGATACACTCTTTATTTTTACTTTTTTTGGATCTGATACTACCATTGAATGGTTTTCACCATCAGATCTATTTCCTGTATTATTCATTTTTCAGCTGGAAAATTTGATGCTCTCCTAGTTGGAAGCTTCATTATGATGTTCAATGGTGGAATCTATCTTAGGATTAGCCAAACAGAGGAAGTTGACAATGGCCTCATCATTTGAAAAGATGGGGATATCAAACGGCTCAGTTTGATCCCAATCTATGAGTTTGGGATGTACGAGGAGTAAGGAGTCATTGGATTGGCTAAAGTCAGAGGAAATAAGGGTCCTGATGGTAATTTCTTTGGATTTTCCAATAGTGAAATCAATGTCTATAAGGTAACTCTCCTCTGAATTATCTGTTTCACTCTGAGTCTGATCGTCTTCACTGGAATCATCAATATGTTGTGATCCTATTTCAAGTGGTCTGTAACCTAAAATTTGACCCTCCTCATGTATGGGTGTATACTTTTGTACCACATCAATTTCCTTATCTTGACAAGACTCTTCAGATAGTGAATCGCACTCAGTTTGATCCCAATCTATGAGTTTGGGATATCAAACGGCTCAGTTTGATCCCAATCTATGAGTTTGGGATGTACGAGGAGTAAGGAGTCATTGGATTGGCTAAAGTCAGAGGAAATAAGGGTCCCGATGGTAATTTCTTTGGATTTTCCAATAGCGAAATCAATGTCTATAAGGTAACTCTCCTCTGAATTATTTGTTTCACTCTGAGTCTGATCGTCTTCACTGGAATCATCAATATGTTGTGATCCTATTTCAAGTGGTCTGTAACCTAAAATTTGACCCTCCTCATGTATGGGTGTATACTTTTGTACCACATCAATTTCCTTATCCTGACAAGACTCTTCAGATAGTGAATCGCACTCATATTCATTTGAATCAGTTTCATGATCATCACTAGCTTGTAGTTGTAGGATTCTTTCAACAATTTTTTGTCAGGCTTCTTCTCTTGATTCTTCTCTATACCCCAATCATGTTTTATCCTTGGCTTGCATTGTGATAGGTTGTATTGGTTCTATGATGCCTTCTTTCCTTTTACCAATAGGACCTTTTCCCTTGTATCCCATTGTTTCCATGATTGTCTTTCCTTTTCCATACTGCTCTGTTTTCACACTTGAGGTGGATTTTTGTGATGATTCTTCATCTTTGTATAACCAATTTAAAACCTCTTTTTCGTCTGACTCATCCACTAATGTTCCTACTCTCACAAAGGTGCCATCAAAGAGTGTATTGGGTTGTGATGATCGCCATCTAGATGTTGATGGTTGCCCATATGACTTTGGAGAAGATGAAAGTTGTGATAAACATAAGATTTTCTCCAATGAGTATTCCCCCATGCCCTTTTCTTTCAATTGGATCTTGGAAACTTGTTTTGATAAGGATTCAAGTTGACTTTCTTGATTTTGTGAAGTAGGATTTGATGTACTTTCTTTACTTGAGAGATTGGCATTACCGATATACTTATCCTTTGACTAGTCCCTTTTCTCCACCCACTTTGACAAGGCATTTAGTTGTTTCCCATCATTTGATGAACCCTGAGTTGGAGCTTCCTTGTTGTGTGGTACAAAAGCATCTTGGGTTGTCTTGAGGGTGTTACAATATTGAGGGTTGTTTGAGTAAGATGTAATACTGATTTATTGCCCATTGAACGGGAACTTCAAACATTGGTGATATGTGGATGGCACTACTTGCATGTCATGAATCCAAGGTCTTCCTAAGAGTATGTTGTATGTTAACTCTTTGTCTAACACTTAGCATACTATATATTTGACAACTAGTCCCACTTGAATAGGTAACACTATCAGCCCTTGTGAACATCTCTCCTCGTCATCGTATGCTTTTATTGTGATTTTCCTTCTAGGATCAATAGCATTTTCTGAATAGCCTTGTGCACAGACAAGTTTCAATGTACAGATATTCAGGCCAACTCCTCCATCTATTAGGACACGCTTGACATGGTGTTTATGGATTAATACCTCAATGTGGAGGGCAGCATTGTGCAGATAGTTGATAGATACATCATCGTGTTTGGAAAAATATAAGCAATGTGGTGCAGTCAAATGCCCCACCATAGTCTAAAATTGGAAGACCTCTAGATTGTTTGGTACCATGGTGGAGAGTACAGCTTGTTCCGGGATTTCTTTATGCGCTGGTGAGATTTTGAGTAATTTCAAGATGGATATAATTTGTGTTGGTATTTTCTACAACTGATCAACTATGTTATATTGATTTGTAGGGATAGAATCTGATTTGGACGTGGAAGGGGTAGCTCCTTTCAATGTTACCTTGGCTTGTCCTCGTGTGATCGCATTGACGGGTGTGTTTTCTTATTGATCTTTTATTTTGATAACATTGATTTGATGTGAGGTAGTGTTGAAATCAAGGTGATGATTTTCAATTGCAATGATGTTTTGTTCATGTTCAATGGTGTTATCATTTGTTGAGGTATCATTTGCAATAAGATCTTATTTGTCATGGGTTTGATCATCAACCACTTTGATGTGAAGAATGGTGGTGTCATAGACATAGTTCATGTTTTTACCTTTGGTATTTGAAGAAGATTCCCATTTTTCGTAGTTGGGAGAGGGTTCTTGAACACTCGATGATCATTGTTGGTTTGGGGCGCTTCTACAAATATAGTCTTGTTGTCGATTAGATCTTGTATCAAGTGTTTCAATTGCATGCAGTCATTGGTTTTATGTCCCTTATTTTGATGAAACTCATAGTAATGGGCATCATTCCACCATGGAGGCTTAACTTGTGGCTCCCAATTTATTGCCTCTGGTAACGTTATGAATTTAGCTTCGAGAAGTTCCTTCAATGTTGATTCTAATGATTGTCCTAAAGGGGTGAACCTCCTTCGATTTGAGGATGTTCGATATGATGGTGTTCTAGATCCAGCATTACCTTGATTGTTGTTTTGGTTGACATTTTGGTTGTTGTTTTGGTTGTTTCTTTGATTATTGCTTTGGTTGTTGGGGGAATTTTTATTCTGATTAGTTTTGGTGGTGGCTGTAGTTAGGTTGAATACAAGTTTTGCATTTTGAATTTCAACTACACCATCGTTATTTCCAACATTCTTGTTTCATTGCCAAAACTTGGGTTTTTCACCACTATTGTAATTGTTGGAGGAGTTTTATGAGTTGTTTTCATTGTAAATTTTGATGAATCCTCTCTTAACTAGGGCTTCCTCGATTTTAATCATGTTTTCAATCAAATTTTTGAAGGTTGGTGGACATTGTAACTCCAATCTATAACTCATTTCGTCATTGAGATTGTCAATAAATATTTCTATCTTTTCATTTTCGAGTATGGGATGAGAATATCGTGCAAATAACCTTCTCCATTTTTGCAAGAATACAAGGAATGATTCACCCTTCTTTTGTGTCAAGTTACAAAGATCTTTCATGGTGATGTCATGTTGAATGTTATAAGAATATTAGGTGATGAACTTGTTGACCAATTCCTCAAATGTGTTAATTGGTGGGGTGAGTTTGGAGAACCATTCAATATATTTTCCACCTAAACTTCGTGGGAATAATCTCATTAAGTTCATTTCCTCATATGAATATTCAAGACTCATGGTTCTAAATTCCCTCACATGGTCTATTGGGTCTGTTTTGCCATTGTATTTGTTGTATTTTTGGAATTCACAATGTTTTGGAAAGGGGATCATGTGGATACTTTGATCAAAAGGCTATGGATAAATGTCTTGGATCAAATATCGTTTTGAGGTTCCTCTTTGCATATCGAGAATTTTTAGTTGAAGGTTCTTCATTTGGTGAGTTAGGGCAACCACTTGTTCGGTTTCTTTTTTGGGTTGTTTTGGAGGTGCTTTCAATTGATTCACATCAAAGTCCTCAGGTAGTTTGACACCTTGTTTAGCTAGCATAAGGAGGTACTTTTCCCCATTTCTTTCAAAAATATTTTATAAGCATTTGTGGAAGTTGGGGTCTTGTTTAGCATGTTGGATATCTTCCTTGGTTATTTCTTCCCCTTCAGTGTTGTTGATCCCATGGAAAGGGTTTTCTTCAGCCTTAGCCATGATGTTTTGTTTTTCATTGTTTTGTGTTTCAGTGTTTTGAGTCTCAATGATTGGAGTTTCAATGGTTGGAATTTCAATGGTTGGAGTTTCAATGTTTGGAGTTCCAAGGTTTGGCTCTTCAATGTTTTGATTTTCAAGTCCTTTTTCCTTAAGTTTTTATTTTTGTAACCTTGTTTGAATGGGAATTCAAGTGTTATCCTCTGACTAAACTTTGATCTTTGTTTGGAATAGTTCCAAGGATTACAACTAAGTCCACTAGAATGAAAAATTCTAGTGATGAGACTAAGTTGGATTTGATTATATAGTTTTGCTTCATGATGAGAGGATGATAAATCCTGATGATGAAACTAGACTTAACAATCAAAGAAATGATAGGTTTGATGATTTAGGCACTTTGAGATGTTTAGATCTAGGTTTAATTTCGAGAATTCCACTTGTAGAGGTCAGTTTTGACAAGTTTAGAATTTGTTGTACCTAAGGAACAATTCTAGATTGAAAATATTTTGAATTTTGGCCCAAATTGAGAAATGAGAGACAAATTTTCTTCCTATATGAGATACTCAAATCTTTGGAAAAGTCTTGGATTTTGACAATAGTAAAATAAGTACAAGTTGGGATTTTTCTTTGAAGCTCTTTTGTAGAAATTGAAGACCAATCTCTCTAAATTTGTAGAGTGTTGAGAGGCATTTTTGATGAGCTTTTGGACTAAGAACTTTGGACTTTGATTTTTGGATTTTGATCTTTCATGAAATCATTTGATAAAGCACATGTTTAGACTTTGTTGTACCTGAGGAATGATTTTGGATTGAAAAGGATTCTAAATTCTGGTTCAAACTGTGAAACAAGAGACAAGTTTAACTCTCAGGTTTTGCATTCAATGGATGCGCTAAAACAGAACCTGGATGCACAAAAAGACTTGACAGATGCGCTACAAGACAGACTAGATGTGCTATAACAGAGGATAGATGCACTAAAATATTGCACAGATGTGCTATAAGATTGCCTGGATGCACTAGAACAGAGGGTCAATGCATTGGAAAAATGCTCAGATACGCTATAAGATTGAATGGATGCACTAAAACAAAGGACATATGCTCCAGAGTTTTGCACAAATGCATTATAATAGAGGGTAAATGCACTAGAAAAATGCACAAATGTGCTAAAATATTGATTGTATACGCTGGAACAGAGGACAGATGTGCCATAGTTTTGCATAGATGCGCTATAATAGTAGTTGGATGTGCTAAAATATTTCACCAATGTGCTTGAAAATACATGGAATGTGTTGAATTGGAAAGATGGTGTAGTTTGTTGGGAATTTGTTTGATTTTTTGGATTTTCCAGTTAGAGACTTAGTTGTTTCAATGAATTTTTTTCTGAATCAATGTTTTCACTTTCAACATGTGATGTTTTTGTTTGAAATTGGTTCAAAAACACATTGGTTAAGACACATCGACCATGTACAACTTAGGTTGTGTAGGACTATATTTGTTGAATTCCCACTTGGATTTTACTCCAGTTGCACTTACTTATAACAGATGATTGATGCTTGACCCCACTAGCTCCCCTCCATGACACTCACTTCTATGAGGCAGCCAAGCATCAATACCCATGAATCTCCCATGGCATATTTTTCATCTCTACTAAAAGCCGGAAGAATGTGGGATGGCTTCAGAACAACCGTTCTTGCACCAACAAATAGATTCAGGATTTTGGCCTTGCTACAACAAAGGGTTTTAATATAGGAATTTTGTTCATGAGGGATCATCCATGTGGCAAGAGACCATTGTTTTTCTTCTTGTCAGAACAATCCTCGTGATACTTGAACTTTCTCCAAGTACCCACATTTATATCCCAATTGGAAGTTGCTTGGCTTTAGCGTGTTACCGGTTGGGTCATTCCCTTGGGTGATTACTTTTTCCCACAAGGCAAGCCCTCTATGGATAAACAAAAGTGAGTAAGTACATCTGTAGTTTGATCAATCTTTCTTTGTGTGAACAAAGAGAGAACACATGCAATATACTCAACTCACACTCGCAAATAAATAGGAATGGGTCTGGCTTTTTGGTCACCCAGTTAAGGGGAGAGCATATGCCTACCAATCATTACACATGAAAGACATGGTGTTCTTTATCCCTTCTAATTAAGCTAGATTCCTATCTTAACCAAAAGAAAGTATTTAAATGACTCCAGCCCCTGCATAAATCATCGGTAGTTTGATAAATTTATCTTTGACCAACATATAAAAGTACCTACAAGCAGAAAACACAAATTAGCTAACGGATTTTTGAAATTTTTCAAATTTACATAGATGCACTAGAACAGTCATTCAATCCACTAAAACAGATACCCTATGCGCTAAAATAACTCATGTGCATGCACTAAAATAACTTATCGATGCACTAAAATAACTAATGGATGAGCTAAAAGAAGTGGCATATGCGCTAAAAGAAGTGATGTATGTGCTAAAAGAAGTGATGTATGCACTGAAAAACTCCCTGTATGCACTAAAACAGTTGATGTATGAGCCAAAATATTGATTGTATGTGCCAGAATAGACCCCTGATGCGTTGAAAGATCAGTTAGATGCATCGAAAGAAACCATTGTTGAGCTAAAATGTCACGTCCAACCTGTTTAAATGAATTTTTCAAGTAAACTATTAGAAATGGGGTTTGGCCCCATGGTGAGTGCTATTTTGTGTGTGTGTGAAATGTGGAAATTATTAGTAAATCAACATAAATCTTAATAAAATGAATTATATCAAAGATTTGAATCAAGTAAACTACTCTATTTTGCAGTTAAACAAATCTTTTAAGAACATCTCATTGTCCTCTATTCCCAAGGATTTATTAAACCATTTGGCCCTCATATTTCTATGTTCACAATGGTTTTTAAAATGACAACTTAGGAAATGAGATAATATTCAACATGCAAGCCAATTAAGTTCCTACATGAAACTATACAATGGAAAGGATAATGGATACTATGATGTACGGATGATGGTGTTAGATTATACAATGTAAATGCTATGACATGAAACTAGGATGATTCTACATATGCTCAAATGCTAACTATGAATATGCTAATCTAAAATGCAACTATGATCTGCAAAGTGGGATATAAAATGCAACTATGAAGCAAAGTGTGATTCTAAGATTTAACTATGATGCAAAGCATGATATGAAATGTAACTATAAGACTCCCAAAATGCTCCAATGATCAAATGATATTCTTGCATAATAGCTCTATTCAAAAGTGGATGCAAAATACAATTCCAAATGGTTGTATTTATATCATTTTCCAAGCATCTTGTGAGGTGGCAATGATCGATGGTCCAGATTTAAACAAGAAGGATGAACGGTGAAAATGAAGAGAATCAAGAAGTTGTCCCCTTGACCAAAGAAAACATGCCAAATGGATGGAGGAATCTCTTGACCAATAGGCAACATTCCAAATGGATGGAAGAATCAAGTGTGAGAAGAAAAGACCATGTGTTTGAAAATTGGTTGAAAACATGTGTGAGGAATAAGCCATGTGTTTGAAAATAATTCTAATTTAAAAATTAGAATTATTTAATTTCATGTGACCTTGGTGAGGTGGCACAAAAATTTGTAGACATGTGCATGAATTCCTAATCGAGATTAGTGAAACTTAATTAAATAAAAAAAGCTTATGGAAATTTATTTATTTAATTAAATTAGAAGAATATGATTTTAGATTTGGAGAATTAGAAAAGGGTGAACAATATAAATTTATTTATACGTAGTCGAATATTATTTAAATAATTAGTATTTAACTAATTAGATGTCATGACCGATTTTAGGTGTATACAACACCAAATCACTTCGAGCTACGTTCAACTAGCTCAGTCTCTTAAGAGTCCAAAGTGCAAAAGGGTTGCAATCTTTGATGAGCTAGTACTAGGAAATAGTAATGCTTAGAAACTTTTTGTTTGAAGCTACTGGATGGTGTTGGGTCCCTCTACAATAACCTCTCTCAGTTTTTCTATTTTAAAGTTTTTTCTTGTGGTGACGACTTTTTAGTTGAGGAAAAAGTTGTCAAATGCAAGCAGTGTAAAGTTGCAAAGTAGTGTAACTTTCATTTTGTAACTTGTGTGACCAAACTAACTATTCCAACACTTATGGATGGGTATTTTTATGCTAGGAATAGTACTTTTTCACACCCAAACACACCGAATCACTTTGAGCTATGTTGTACCAGCTCAATCCGTTAAGATTCCAAAGTGCAAAATGGATACAATCTTTGACAGACTATTACTCAAAAATTGTGATGCTTACAAACCTTCTATCTAAGGTTAGGGGATTGTGTTGGGCCCCTCTACAATAACCTCTCTTGATTTTTTCTATCTCAAAGTCATTTTCCCGTGGTGACGACTTTTTAGTTGAGGAAAAAGTTGTCAAATGCAAGCAGTGTAAGTTGCAAAGTGGTGCAAATTTTGTTCTGCAACTCATGCAACCAAACTAACTATTCCAACATGTCTGGATGAGTACATTTATGCTAGGTATGGTTCTCTTTCACACCCAAACATTTCAAATCACTCTGAGCTACATTGTACCTACTCAATCCCTTAAGAGTCCAAAGAGAAAAATGGTTGTAATATTTGATGAGATATTACTTAGAAACCATGATGCTTACAAACTTTTCATCTGATGCTATGGGATTGCGTTGGGCCCCTCTATAATAACCTCTCATTTTTTGCTATCTCGAAGTGTTTTCCCATGGTGACGACTTTTCAAACAAGGAAAAAGTTTCCAAATGCAAGTAGTGTAAAGTTGCAAAGTGGTGCAACTTTTATTTTGCAACTTGTGCAACCAAATTGATTGTTCCAACATAACTAGATGGGTATGATTACTCTAGGAATGGTCCTCTTTCACACATAAACACGTTGAATCACTTTGACCTATGTTGTACCGGATAAATCCATTAAGTGTCCAAAGTGCAAAATGGTTGCAATCTTTGACAGGCTATTACTCAGAAACCATGATACTTAAAAACTTTTCATCTGAGGCTATGGGATTTTCTTGGGACCCTCTACAATAACCTGTCTTGGTTTTTTCTATCTCAAATGTGTTTTCCCGTGGTGATGACTTTTCAATTGAAGAAAAAGTTGTCAAATGTAAACAGTGTAAAGTTGCAAAGTGGTGCAACTTTCATTCTGAGCTAGTGCAACCAAATCAACTATTCCAAAATATTATAATGGGTACGTTTATTCTAGGCATGGTCCTCTTTCACACCCAAACATATCAAATCACTCCAAGCTACGTTGTACCGGTTCAATCCCTTAAGAGTCCAAAGTGCAAAATGGTTGAAATCTTTAACAAACTAGTACTAGGAAACCGTGACGCTTACAAACTTTTTTTCTGAGGCTACGAGATTATGTTGGGCCCGTCTACAATAACCTCTCATTTTCTTTTCTATCTCAGAGGTGTTTTCTCATGATGACGACTTTTTAGTTCAGGAAAAAGTTATCAAATAGAAGCAATGTAAAGTTGCAAAGTGGTGCAACTTTCATTCTGCAACTCGTGTGACCAAAATGACTATTCCAACACATCCATATGGGTATGTTTATACTAGGAATGGTCCTCTTTAACACCTAAACATTCCAAATCACTCTGAGCTATGTTCAACTGGCTTGATCCCTTAAGAGTCCAAAGTGCAAAATGGATGTAATCTTTGATAGGATATTACTTGAAAATCGTGACACTTACAAAAAAAAATTATGAGGCTACGAGATTGTGTTGGGCTCCTCTATAATAACATATCTCAGTTTTTCTATCTTTGAAGAGTTTTCCCATGGTGACAACTTTTCAGTTGAGAAAAAAGTTGTCAAATGCAAGCAATGTAAAGTTGCAAAGTGGTGCAACTTTCATTCTACAACTTATGTGACCAAATTGACTGCTCCAACATGTCTGAATGGGTACGTTTATGCTAGCCATGGTCCTCTTTCACACCCAAACACGTTGAAACACTCCAAGCTACATTCAACCAGCCCAATCCCTTATGAAGGCATGCAAAACAAAAGAAAAGAGAAAGATTCACATGATAGTTGACAAGTCTGAGTTTTCCACACCAAAAGCACATGATTTCATGAAAGAGGTAAAACATTTGGGTGTCAAAATAGTTGAGAAAATCCTAAACCTTTTCATTCTTGAAGGGGTTATGATCCAATTACTATGTGAATCTCATACTTACATTGAATTGATTATTATTAATATTAGTATTTAGGTAACTTTCTTATTCCTATTATGCCTCTAATCACAAATGAGAAGGCTACATGACTCTTAAAATCTTCTATGATCATTCTCAAGTCTATCAAGGGTAAGATATTTTTTAATTATCCTCCTTGCCCTTACAACAATATGGTTGTTGTAAAGAGGAAATTTTCAAGATTATAGAAAAAAAATAAAAGATTTATAGTTAAACCTAATCATAGGTCAATTGAAATATGAGCCCACATGGTGGCTTATGACCTAGCTAGAGAGAATCAAGAACAATGACGTTAATAAGTTTACACTAGAACCTAGACCATAAGTAGACACTAAAAATAGCCCAAAGAAGAGGTATAAATATATGTTGATACATGAGATATTACAACCCCTATTCCTACTCCTTCACAATCATATCAAACATTCTAGAAGAAATTTGTTGCATATCACCTAGAATTAAAAATGCATTCTTTGAAGAAGCTAGGTTGGAGTGAATATAGAATAAGTAATTGGTGAAAATATGGGAAAAATGTTGGACACATGGTGGACAAACCAAGTCACTTTTCCTTGGGTAATAAATGGGATGACATATATGAGAAGGATCATTTCAATCCTACCTCTTCCTTCACTCCAAAAAAGCCTCAAATACAAGTAAGTGAAATAACAATAATATCATTTGGTGATGAAAAAGGAGTAAAAATCAAAACCTCCCAGTTTCGAGACCAAGTAGCTAATTACATAGGTAAATTTGGTGCTAGAATAATTTGCAACCTATTCAACCATATATTTCATTTTAAAGTATCCTAACCCCACTCCAATGAGTATTTCAAAGAAAACAAAAGAAATAATTTACTATAGCTCTTATTGAAGAGGAATCTACCTAGAATGTCCTACTGCAAAGAATGAGAGGTTCCATCTCCACAAAATTAACTATCAAATACATTGTAACCAACCAAGAAATAATAAAATCACCCAAGAAAGCTAAGGGGAAAATTAATGACTCCTTTGAATCTTAGTAGGTTCCCACCACAAACTAGAGCTTATTTTATAATACCCCAAGTGGAGGTGAGGACCTAGAAGAGGAGAAGGAAAAAAAATCAAAGAAGTGAACATCCACCTATGAAAATGGGATATGAAAAGTAGAAAATAGAGTAGCAAAGAATACAAGAGTCGTTAGAGGTTTGTATAGAGAAGGTACAATAGGTTACACTATAAATATATATCTTCCCTCTCCTCCTAGATTTATCCCCTTTAAATTCTTCCATGGATTTCAGATTGAATTAGAACATAAGTAAATGATAAATCATTGGTGAATCATTTTTAGAAATATTGAAGTTTAGCATCAATTAATAAATATTCAAGACAAACCATGAAGGACAGCAATGAGCAATGCTAGGGATAACCAATTAATAAGTATGCATGTGAATAAGTGAAGCATACATGTGAATAAGTGAAGCACAAGTACTCAAATACACGTAAGCCATGAAGTATACACATGAATACATAGTTCTAGATGCTCAAATTATCCTGATTGATATCGTGCACTCGACTCTGATTCACTAACTTCAATTCTTCCTTGATCACTTCTTTACTAATCATTTAATTAAATAATCTTTATTTAATTAAATTCATTAAATTTCATCCTTAATCAGATAATACACTTTATCAGATTATTTCATCAAAATTCCTCTTTAATTAAATAAATCAACTTTATTTAATTAAATCCTAATGTTCTTCCTTTAATTAAATAAATCAACTTTATTTAAGTAAATCCTAATGTTCCCCTTTGATTAAATAAAACAAATTCATTTAATTAAATCCTAATGTTCTTCATTTAATTGAATAAATCATTTTATTTAATTAAATTTATCTCCCAACTATCCTCTCATTTGATTTAAATAAATCTGAATATCTAAATCAAAATTCATATCAACTAATTCCATCTAAGTTAATTAATCACAAATTAATTAACTCCTAAATCCTCCATTCCTCTACCTTTTGCAACTTGCACATGTAAATCAATTTATTTGATTTATTAATTCCTCTATTTTCATTCAAATGTGGCATATCCTTGGAATATTCCACCAATTTGAAATCTCCCTCCCAAAGGACTTTTGTCCTCCAACATGGCATTAAGGGCTCTTACATGTCCTTTTCTTGAGCCAACTTGGCATTAACTCCTCTTACAATTCTTCTTGCACAAGCCATCTTTTGAATTTCAAATTCCACCTACATGCATTTAACATGCACATTGTTCAAAATGTGCTCCACTCTCCTTCATTAGCATGTTGACAAGTGGCACAATGCCATTGATTCAAGTTTAATCCCACATTCTTCCTATTCCTTATTCTCCAATCCTTCTCCATTATAAATAGAGGCCTTCTCTATTTGATTGGGCATTCATAATCCATGTAAGATCATTATGCTCATTTGAATCCACAATCATCCACAACTTCATGCAAGGTTACTATCTACAGATTTGAGCAAATTCATCCACATTCTCATCCAATTTTTCATAGATTTCATCAATCATAGCAAGGTTATTGTCATGTTTATCAAGGATCAATAAATCATCATCAAAGTTTGTCAATGGATTGGGAAAGGGCTTCTTTCCACATCAAAGAAGCACCAATTCCCCCATGGGATGCTATTTTGAGCATTTAGAATAGAATTTCATTAGCTTTTATTTGTTATTTTGGCTTTGAGTTCAATGTTCTTGTGCTTAGAAGAATTTCATGGGGAATTCTTGTTTATGACTTGTTTATTGACTAATGTTTGATTGTTTGTTCATGTTTGAGTAGGTCTAACCAAATAGCCATGTAGGCATACATCAATATATGTTGATATAAGTATGAAATATATACAAAATAGCCATATAGGCTTACAAGAATGCCATATAGGCATACAATGTCAAATATATGCAATACAAAATATGTCCAAAAATTCCATATAGGCATGCAACAAAGGACCCCAATCAAAATTTATTGCCCTCCAGGATCTTGAAACAAACTCTTTCCCTTTGCTAGTCAGGTGGATGGTGATGTGTCTATCACTCGTTTACTCTGAGGTTGAGGGGTGCTCCTGGTGCTCCTCCTAGGGTTTAGTTCCTCATCAAGCCTTATCTGTTACAATAACAAGTAAAGACATTAATATATAGAAATTACATTATAAAAAATGATATATTTAACAAAATAATCACTTATTGCCACTAGAATATCACTCTCCTCAAGGGAAATATTTGCATACCCATGATGTGGTGTTTTGAAGTCCTATAGAAACCATCCAAAGAGAAACTAAACTATGAATCAATAATCATTTGATTTTTCACTAACTAACAACTATAATAGTGAATGTAATTTGAAATTTAGTAATCTGCCTCATACCCCCATGATAGGCATTGGGGAGTCTATAGAAGAATAAACACAATGCTCCATTTCCCTATGAACATTTGGAGGTGTTTTCGCTTCCAACATCTGAAAATAAAACAACAAATTATTCACTCAAAAAAACTACAATAGTGATGCAGGTCATGGCTTATAATGTATGAGATAATGAATAAAATTTTGAGTACTTTTTGAACTAGATATTTCTTACTATCATGCTTACTATTTTCCTTATCCATAGCTTGTTCAAAAGAACTTGTTTTAGGCTTTTATCCATAGCAACAAGGTGGTGAACCATTTGATAAAATGCTTTGGTAGACATGTACGAAAAATGTGGTAGCATAGAGAAGGTAGTGAATTGTTTGAAAAAATTCCTTAAAGAAATGTGATCGTGTGGTGATGGAATGCCATGACAAACAAATGTGTCATGACATTCCATCACCATGAGACCACATTTCCTTGAGGAATTTTTTCAAACAGTTCATTGCCTTCTCTATGGTATTATGTTGGGATGGGGTGGATGGCATAGTGTGGTATTGGTTATGAGATGGAGGGGGATCATGACATTAAGAGGGAGGGGTGGGGATATGAACAAGTGGAATAAGAGGTGGAAGCTTCCATGGATTGGTAAATTGAGGATTAGGAAGAGGACCTTGAAAAGGATTTGGAGGGGAATTTTAGCTAAGTGCTTGGTTTCCATTGTCAAAGGAAGGGGAAGGATAAGCAAGAGGAGATTGATTTGGTACTTGAGATTTCATGAAGTTCCTAGAAGTGGATTTGGTTAATACTAGGAGTAGGAGAAGGGGATTGGATTTAGGTGGCTTCTATGGGTTGGATGGGTTCAAAATTTTGGATGGTGTTAGGAATGGGAAGAGGAATTATAGGTGTGGGATGGAGAAGGGCCTCATCACTAATGATCGTGGAGTGGGGTTAAATGACTCCATAACTTTGCGAGATGGATTTGGTGATTATTTTTTAATGAGGAGTCCTTGGGTGGAATTTGGAATGAGATACTTGTATATTTTTTTATTATGTGGAGGATTATGGGTAGATGGAAGAGGGGGAGTAGTGATATTATTAGGATTATGGATAGGAGAATTAGGATTGGATGTTGGGTTGGGAATGGTTGGAGGACTAAGAAAAGGTGGAGGATTAGGATTTGTGGGGGGATTAAGATTAGATGGAGTATGGAATTTTGATGGATTGGAGGGAGAATTAAGGTATGATGGAGTGAAAGGTGGGTTGGGATAGGATTACATGGATGGTGGGTTGAAATAGGATGCCATGGATGGTGGATCAAGATAGGAGGAAGCGGATGGAGGATTTAGATAGGAGGATGTGGATGGTGGATTGAGGTAGGAGGAAGTGGATGGTGGATTAATATGGGAGGAAATACTAGGATTAGGTGGAGGATTGGAATCATGGAGTGGAGGATTCAGATTATGGATCAAGATATGGTTTAGAGGATAATGAGATGGTGAATTTGAACTGAGGATGAAGGTGATAGTGTTGTTGCATAAAGATGAAGATTGGGATGTTTGATAAGAGGGAGAAGATGGAGGTATGGATATTGGATGAGAGGGATATGTGAGTGTCTAATTTACCATTTTCTAACAATATCAATTCCCATCACCATGAGACCACATTTCTTTGACAATTTTTTTCAAACAGCTCATTGCCTTGTGTATGCTATTGCTTACTATTATGTTTTGATAGACTTTTTCCAAGAATCCATAGCATAGACAAGGAGGAGAAATGTTTGTAAAAATGCCTCAATAAAATGTGCTCTCATGGAATGCCATGACAAGAAAATGCAATTGGAAGCTACTCCTAGTTATTAGTTATGCTATGTGAATTAATTGCATCAAGTTGCTTATGTTGACTTTCTAAAAATATATATTGTAATTGAAATTTTGTAATCTATCAACATCTAGTTATTAGCTATGAAATGTTAAGTACAATGCTTTGAGTTTGAAATATGTGCAATGTAATGTAATCAATGATAGGAATATAAACTACAAAAATCTGTCACTTGTACAATTCATTAGTTAAACTCTTTATTCTATTACCCGAGTGAAGCTTTGAACACGAATGACACTAGGGGGAGTTGATGTGAAATCTCCAATATTAGCCTATTCAAAATCCATAATCGGATATTAGAATACCATTCATATAACAATGCTATTCACATGTAATATTTGTAATTGTTTACTAGTTACATACCTCAGTAGTACATGTCATGGAATAATACGGAGGTGTAGGGAAAGTGAAAACAACTTCAACACTATGACCCTGCAATTTTATTACAATCATTAAAATAAATTAGTTAATCTTACATTTCAAAAAATAAATTTAATAAATTAAATTCAATGCACATACTAACATTTACCTGAGTATCGAGGCAAAAATCCTCATTCAAGATGTCATCTGCCATCGCCAACTATGCAGTTGAAGACGTAGCCTATGCACCAGCCTCCTGACTATTTATGGGGTCATATGTACAGGTTGAACTGAAAACCTGACAAGAATGGGGTCGAACCCTACCCCTCGAACTCTCCCCTGGCTGACGTTGTACTACAATACTGGCACGTTGGATGAAACACTGGGTCAAAGATCTAATAGACTGTAGAGTCTCCAACTCAGCACTCTCCTTCACGATGGAAGGGATATCAATGTGCTCATAAATCAGCCTAGTGAGTGCTCATCTCTCTTGCCACTAAGGATCCTAATGTGCACTTGGTCTATCATGTGCCAACCCACCACCTCTCCCCTAAAATTCCCGCATATCAAAATAGTTGGGGATTTTGTTGAGGACGAACTCGCAGTAGAATTTCCTCAAGAAATATTAGGCGACCTCGTTATTGTTGCATGGTGGATGGTCAAAAACCGTCCACCACCTCTTCCAAAAAGTTTTCCTAATCCCTTGGTGGTTGCACAAATGGATAGGAAACCTCTTGCTATTAAGGTCAAGAGTTTAATTTGTATGTGGGTTAGTGAATAGTGAGCTCAAATCATATTTTGTAATTTTGTAATTTTTTACTTGTTTGTATGATAATTTATTTGCATAAAAATCCCTATACTCCTGCCTCTTATCCGCCCAACCACTTAATTGCTTGCTAATTGCATCTATTTGTTAACATAGCTTGAAGTGAATTTGCAAGTGTGGTTCTTTCCAAGGTTGAACTTACAGGATCGTTCAACCTTGTAATTAACTCAATTTTTATTTTTATTTTTCAATTTCCCCCATTAAATTTTTTTGAGTTCGAGGAGGATGTTGAGGAATTCTTGGAGGAGTTTGTTTTTGTGGTTTTTCATAGTATTTTTTTCATGTGCTTGTTCATGAGGAGGATAAGGATTTTCAAGAGGATTTTCAAGTTGATTTTCAACTCCTGTAAATTAAAGAAATGTTCATAAAAAACAATCTAAATTTACCTATTTAACAACAAATTCACAAAAATAAATAAAAAATTCTTACTCCTTCAACCTACCAATTGACGTGGCGGTATCCTAACGAAGAAATTGCAAGGATTCGATGAAGAAATTGCAGGATTTGACCTCTCCAAAACATGAGTGTGCTATCACAAGGTTTGTTGGCCGCGGGCTAAGAAAATTTGACAGTGAAATGAAATGAATTCAATTTGTTTTTATAACAAACTATAACATGCTTGCGTTAGAACACTGGTGTGTTATAGGCTAGTGTGATTGAGCCTTAGGCTTAGTCACACCAAGCCATAATACTTTCACATTATAGCCTTTCAATTTATTTAAAAAAATTGGCCACTTTTTGGCCCCCCAACTTTTTGCACCCACCCTTAATTAATTCCTCTCATCATCCCACTTGCAAAGGAATATTCCCATGGAATATTCCTCCATCTCCAATGGAAATATCTTGTAACAACTTCCTAATTTTTTAGGATTTTTTCTTCTTTGAATTAATTTGATCCCTTGATTAAAATCATCAATCCATGTCAACTTGCAATCTCATCCATCAATTGGATTCTTGATCCATGCCAACTCCTCTTATTGATTTTCATCCATTGATTGATCAAATCAATCTTGACCATTGATTTAATTATTTTTCCTATAAATAGTCCTCATTTCTATGAGAAAATGATCCACATCCATTTAGAGTAACTAAATTATAGTGAATTTTAGAACATTCTTCATGAGCATTTTATCATTTAACATCCATTTTAGTTAAGCTTTGTGTCCATTTTCATTAATCTCCATCAATGGCTTCCATCTTCAAGCTTGTTTCAACCAAGGGATTGGGAAAGGGTTGACATTCCAAATCAATGTAGCACCAATCCCCAAATGGGATGAGGTTTGAGGCATTAAATAGGTTTTCATTATGCATTTCTAGTTTATTTCATGATTAATGGCTTCTTAGTTTATTTTTTTCAAGAATTTCATTAGGAGCTTGACTTAACTAGTTAGATCTTGGTTAATTCTTGTATTTTAATCATGTTTATCTTAGGTTATGATCATGCTCATAGTAACAAATCATGAAACAACATACGATTTATCCAACTAGTCTTCAATCCTAATCGATCAATTTCCTAATCACGACTATCTATCAACATCATTTATCCTATCAGCTATCAAACTATCTTACACAAGTTATTACACACTCAAAACTAGACTAGTATCTTAGACGAGGTGTACCTCCTTAAACCAGACACCATCATATCAATTGTCTTATTCAGGTTGTTACATACTTGAAACTAGATCAATGTCTTATATGGGGTGTCCCATTCCTAAAACAATAAATTATCTACGATCTTATCATTTTTCTTATACAGGATGTCACATCATCAAAACCAGACTTGACATCTTATACGACATGATTCATTTCCTAAAATTAGACATTATCCTTAATCCTAATAACAAACACTCATTGATTGGAAAGATCGAGATGGTTACTAACTCATTTGGTCTCATGAGTCTTATCTTTTTATTGATTTATCTTTGGTCATGTTACTATGCGCCTCAAGGAAGTCCATAAGCGATGAGAGGAGTGATGATGGATCATGACCTTTCTCTCTTTGTTTTTTTTTTTGTGGTTTGTCCTGATAATATGACTAGGGAAACTAAGTTCCTTGTGTGTGATTGGGGTTCCATCTAGCATAATCAAAACATCCTATGCAAGTCAGAGGTCATCTAATGCTTTCTTGCATCAGGACTAACACACTTTATGGTTACTTCCTCACATATTCTGACAAGGTACTATTGTCACTAACATGTGTCATGACATTCCTTGTCTACAATGTGTCTATTTTTGCAAAGGGATAACATTTCACACCTTGGTATATGTCATACCTTGGTGTTCATTATTTATTGCCAAATAAAAAGCTCTATGATGATAAATTGTGCACTACTTTTAAAGCTCAAAATCTATCCTCTTAATCCATTTCCAATCTTTATCAATTTTATTCCATCCTATCTAATCAATCAATTTTATCAACATCTCATTCCGATCAAACTAACTATTCTTCACTCATTACTAACTTTTTTTTCTCACTTGTCAGTAATTTGGCTCAATTTTCTAGATTTTTCACCAAATTTCCTAAGAGGGAACCAATTATCTCATTTGTTCTAATTTTCCATTCCTCACTCGACTGGGGCATATCATCACCTTCATCCCTTCTTATTTTTCCTTCTTGACTACTTTTCTTTTCTTTGAAATGCTATAAAAATGCATTGTCTCAAAGATGGGCAAAATATAGACACTAAAAATTGTCCTAATGAAATAATCTTATTATTTAATTAAATTAACCATTTTCCTCTAAGTTAATATTTCTTCTTCATATAACATTTCATGAAAGGATCCATATCAAGAACAATGAAGCTCTGCAATGGTCATGGCGGAATGCAACGGTTGGAAAGGTTTCGGCATGGGGGCAGAGGTGGTGAGGGACCCAATGTGAACAGATCAGGGAATCTTGAGCATGTTTGGAGGAAAGATCGATGGGCCCGACCATAGTCTATGGCTTCGAATGGTCACTTTCCTAAGGGTACAAGTCATGGGCATTTTTCACAAAAAGTTGCAGGCCTTGCAAGGGGAAGGAACAAGTATGGGCAGTACAGTAATGAAGAATTTCACAGACCTAGACAACAGCAGGAAACAAAAATGGGTCAAAATGTTCCTTCGCACTCGGATAGACATGTTTCACGAAAGATTATCAATGCTAGGTCTGGGAGGGGGGAATGGAATGGAAAAAAAAAATTCCCTCGGCCAAGGAATGGGAGGAAGTACGGGAAGATAGGTCGAAGGGTGGAAAGGGAACTCTTGCTTTGTCCTGGCCCAAAGAAACAAAAAATGGCACAACAAAAGTGGTAATCAGTTCTTCGAAAATGCAAGCGGAAGTTTTGCAGTTAGAACAGTTAGGCCTGTTTGGTAAATGGTTCAGGAAGGCTCTTAACTAGGAATATTTAGAGAAATGGTGGAAAGAACGATGGGGCTCGGATCTGCAACTGATACATTTTGGTATTTTTTTCGACGAGTGGTCGTCAGAATTCCGACGACCCGTCATCAAAAAAAATACCAAAATGTATCAGTGTGCAATTCAAAATGCTTCAAAACGATTTCTTTATGGTAATATGCCCTACCAGAAATATCAGAGACCAAATAGTTCATGGGGTCTAGGTTTTAGATGGTTGCAGATTCTACTTAAGGAAATGGTCAGTGGGTTTTGATCCAATGACACATGTGTTGGAATTCCAACAAGATTGGTACAACTTACCAAATCTTCCTCAGGAATATTGGGCTCCACTTATTCTCGAGGAAATAGGGAATCATTTGGGCACCTTTGTCTGTGCCGAAGAAAGGAAAATAGCTAAGAAAAATCAAACATATGTGCGCATCTACATTGAAAATAATGTAGAAAGAACAATCTGGAGTGAGATTGAACTGATAACAGATTATGGGACAAGGATTCAAAAGTTAGAATGGGATTCTTTAATGCATAACAATTTGGTTCGTACCCTGGAATGCAGGGTAAGCAATAAAGAGGCAGGAAAATTGGTTTCAATGGAGACCCCTTTAGTAAATCTTTGAACATCTACCCGAATCTCCAATGAAACCCTAATCTCGCCAAAGGGTGTTTTCAAAAAGTCGAAGACTTTGATCACTCGGACTTCATCTAAAGCAAATGAGGAGTCACCGCTTCCGGTCACTATGGATGGTGTTTCTCCTAAGGGGATTTCTATTCCATCTTTATTGGAGGAGTGTGATGTCACTCAGGTGTCTCAAGAAGCCCAAAAGGGGAGGGAGCTGCAGTTTGAGGAGCTTGAAGATAAAATCTCTGAGACCCTAGAAATCATGGGGGATAGTTGTCTGAATGTTGAGCTGGATTCTTTGATAGAAGTCGAGAAGGAATTAGTGGAACTAGCGGAGGTGGCTAAAATGAAGTCTGGGACACTGGAGGATGGACTTTGCCCAGATGGGGCAGAGGAAACTTGGGAGCCAGACAATCAAGTAATGTCAGAATTGCTAAGTCCCCAATCCGGGAAAAAACGAAAGCTGATAGAGGAACTACAGGAGGAAAAATCGCGTTTAGGCATTCACAGCCAGGATATTCTCAAATTAACTCCAGATTGTGGAGATCAAAAAAAGCGGGGTAGAATTCCTAATCAAGAGAAGAGAAAACAGGATGGAGAAGAAAATGGTCAACAAAAAATTGACACTATGATTAAAGTAGGGAAGGGTGGTACCCTTCCTGAACAGCAATGAAAATCCTAACTTGGAATGTTAGGGGCTTACACGCCCCTAACAAGTGGAGCCTCATTAAGCACCACATTGAAGTGTGTCAAGCAGAAATATGTCTTCTCCAAGAAACAAAATTAGGCGGGTCAGCTTTGGAGACCTTTGGCAGGAAATTGAAGTTTTGGAAATGGGCTAGTTCGGAGGTGGAAGGGACTTCCGGTGGTTTGTTGATCATTTGGAAACCACAGACAGTCTTATTCGAAGTATTGAATTCGAGTCATCATTGGCTGGTATGCAAGGTACGAAGCTTAATCTTGAATCTTCATTTTAATTTAATAAATGTAATAAATGTGTATGGCCCCATGATGTGTGTTCAGAAAAGAGTAGTCTGGCAAGAATTGGATGGTATTTTGCAAAACCTTCATCAGGAACCCAGTATTCTAGGGGGGTATTTTAATGCCATTCTTAGAATGGAAGATAAGAAAGGGGGTTTTGGTAAAGTACTTCAATCTCAAAAGGATTTCTGTAGCTTTGTGGAGAGAAATTCTTTATTGGAAATCCCCATAAGCAATGGCAATTTCACTTGGATGAATCATAGAAAAGGGTTTGGTAGTATTGCGGAAAAATTAGATCGTTTCTTCTTCAAAGGAAATCTGAGCCTCTTTCCTTTTACTTTAGAGAGAAAAATAAATTCTGGTACTGGCTCTGACCATCTCCCTATTCAGTTGATCTTAGAAGGGGAGAAGGGTCTGGTCAAATGTCCCTTTAAATTTGAAATGATGTGGTTTAAGGATCCCCAAGTGCTTGTGTTACTTGAACATTGGTGGAATGAATGTCCAAGAGTGGGTTCAAGTTTTTTCAATGTCATCACAAAGTTAAAATACCTCAAGCAGCGTTTAAAGCATTGGAATAAAGCTTGCTTTAAAAATATCTCTGAAGAGAAAGTGCAAACCGAGGTAGAATTAGCCTCTTTAGCAAATGAAATTATGAAATGTGGAATGAATGGATCTTGTTACATGAAAGAAAAGGCTCTTAACAGTAAGCTTAATGACTTACTTGCCAAAGAAGAAATTTTCTGGAGGCAAAAATCCAGAGAAGTTTGGCTAAAATCAGGGGATAGAAATTCAAAAAAAATTCACAATTCCACAAAAGCAAGAAGGGAATTCAATAGAATTTCTTGTTTGAGAGGTGGGGATGGCAGGTTGATGGAAGATTTGGATGACATTAAAGTCTCTACAGTAAACTACTTTCAGAATTTGCTTAATGATTGGGAAGGTTCAAACTGGCAAGCTCAAAATACCTTTATGCAATTTATACCGAAATTGGTCTCTCAAGCCCAAATAAGTTCACTGAATGCAAAATTTTCAGAAGAGGAAGTGAAAGAGGCAATTTTTGGGATGCAGCCAGAAAAAGCCCCTGGTCCGGATGGTTTTCCAGCCGGTTTTTTCAGAAATGTTGGCACTTTTTGGGAAAGGAGATTTGGGAAGCCATTGAAGACTCCAGACTGAACAGAAGGGTTTTAAAGGAAGCAAACAACACTCTCTTAGCTCTGATCCCTAAAAAAGAGAAACCTGAACATTGAGAATATTTTCACCCAATATCGCTGTGCAACACAATCTACAAAATATTAGCCAAAGTAGTTGCCAACAGACTGAATAAAATCCTTCCTTCTATTATTTCTGAGGAACAAACAGGCTTTGTCCCAGATCGCTCAATCCTTGATGGAATAATCATTGCCCAAGAAGTTATTCACTCAATTCAAAAAATGAACAAATCGGCTATGTTATTGAAATTAGACATCAGGAAAGCCTATGATAGAGTGAACTAGAGATTTCTCTTTAAAGTAATGGAAGCCTTTGGCTTTCAGAAGGAATGGTTAGACTGGATCTTTGGATGGGTTGCTTGTCCAAGATATTTTGTATTGGTAAATGGTTCCCCGGAAGGATACTTCACTTCCTCAAGAGGTCTGAGACAGGGGGATCCGTTATCCCCTTTTTTGTTCATAATCATGGTTGAAGCTTTAGGGAGATCGATTGAAAATGCAAAGAAGTATGGTTGGATACATGGTCTGCAAGTAACTAGTAGTCTTCCCAACATCACACATCAACAATTTGCGGTCAACACAATACTTTTTGGTGAAGCAACAGCAAAGGAGGCACAAAGTTATACAAAATTGCTTGAAGATTACTCTAAGGCTTCTGGGCAAGAAGTAAGTAAGGCCAAATCTGAAGTTTTTTTTTCTTCAACACAAACTGCCCTAGTGAGGTTCAAATTATATGAATTCTAGGTTTCAAAATGGGACAATTACCATGTAAATTTTTAGGCCTTCCTTTGGATAAAGGTATCAAAAGCAACAGTGCCTGGAGCTCAATGGTTAACAGATGTAAAGATAAAATTTCTTCCTGGAAGAATAGATGGCTCTCTTGGGCAGGCAGACTAACTTTGTTGAAATCTGTAATCTCTGCCCTCCCTTTATTCATGTTGTATTGCCTTCAATTATCCAGTGGTGCGAGCAAAGATTTAAACAAGGTAATGAAAGACTTCTTTTGGAAAGGCAACTCAGATCAAAAAAAATTCCTCTCATAAATTGGCAGAAGGTGTGTGAGAAGCATGAGAATGACGGGAGAGGTTTGAGAG
>VDFB02086081.1:230807862-230863058 GCA_007258455.2 Sequoia sempervirens | reverse complement strand
TATGAGTTCACAATGTATGAAGGGTAAGGAGTCATTGGATTGGCTAAAGTAAGAGGCAGTAAGGGTTATAATGGTAATTTCCTCAGATTTTCCAATAGCAAAATCAATGTCTATAAGGTAACTCTCCTTTGAATTATCCATTTCGCTCTGAGTTTGATCGTCTTCGCTAGAATCATCAATATGTTGTGATCCTATTTCGAGTGGTCTATAACCTGAACTTTGACCCTTCTCATGTATGGGTGTATAATTTTGTACCACATCAATTTCCTTATCATGACAAGACTCTTCAGATAGTGAATCCCACTCATATTCATTTGAATCAATTTCATGATCATCACTAGCTTGTAGTTGTAGGATTCTTTCAACAACTTTTTGTCGGGCTTCTTCTCTTGATTCTTCTCTATACCCCAATCATGTTTTATCCTTGGCTTGTATTGTGATAGGTTGTATTGGTTCCATGATGCCTTCTTTCCTTTTACCAATAGGACCTTTTCCCTTGTATCCCATCTTTTCCATGATTGTCTTTCCTTTGCCATACTGCTTTGTTTGTACACTTGAGGTGGATGCTTGTGATGATTCTTCATCTTTTATAACCAATTTAAAACCTATTTTTCATTTGACTCATCCACTAATGCGCCTGCTCTTACAAAGGTTCCATCAAAGAGTGTATTGGGTTGTGATGATTGTTGTCTAGATGTTGATGGTTGCCCATATGACTTTGGAGAAGATGAAAGTTGTGATAAACATAAGGATTACTCAAATGAGTATTCCCCCATGCCCTTTTCTTTCAATTGGATCTTGGCAACTTGTTTTGATAAGGATTCAAGTTGACTTTCCTAATTTTGTGGAGTAAGATTTGACGTAATTTCTTTACTTGAGAGATTGGCATTACTGATATCCTTATCCTTTGATTGGTCCTTTTTCTCCACCCACTTTGACAAGGCATTTAGTTGTTTCCCATCATTTGATGAACCCTAAGTTGTAGCTTCCCTGTTGTGTGGTACAATAGCATCTTGGGTAGTCTTGAGGGTGTTACAATATTGGGGGTTGTTTGAGTCAGTTGCAATAGTGATTTCCTGCCCATTGAACGGGAACTTCAAACATTGGTGATATGTGGATGGCACTACTTGCATGTTATGAATCCAAGGCCTTCCCAAGAGTATGTTGTGTGTCAACTCTTTTTCTAACACTTGGCATACTATACCCTAACAACTAGTCCCACTTGGAATAGGTAAGACTATCAACCCTTGTGAAGATGTTCCCTCATCATCATATGCTTTTATCATGGTTTTCAGGATCACAGTATTTTGAATATCCCAATGTAATGACAATTTCAAAGTACAAATATTTAGGCCAGCTCCTCCATCTATTAGAACACATTTAATGTGGTTTTTATGGATTAAGACCTCAATGTGTAGGGCAGCATTGTGGGGATGATTGAAAGATACATCATCATGTTTGGAAAATGACAAGTGTAAAGCAGGGTGCAACCAAATATCCTGCACCATAGTCTAGGAATTGGAAAACCCTCTAGACTATTTGCACCATGGTGGTGACTAGATCTTGTTCCAAGATTTCCTTGTGAGCAGGTGAAATATTGAGAAGCTCTAATATGGATATTTGAGCAGGTATCTTCTACAATTGGTCAACGATGTTATATTGAGTTGCAGGAACAATAGTAATTGCTTTGGACATGGAAGGGGTAGCTCCTTTCAATGTTACCTTGGTTTGTCCTCATGTGATTGATAGGTGTTGTCTTATTGATCTTTTATTTTGATAACATTGATTTGATGTGAGGTAGTGTCGAAATCAAGGTGATGATTTTCAATTGCAATGATGTTTTGTTCATGTTCAATGGTATTATCATTTGTTGAGTTATCATTTGCAATAAGATCTGATTTTTCATGGTTTTGATCATCAACCACTTTGATGTGCAGAATGGTGGTGTCATAGACATAGTTCACATTTTTACCTTTGGTATTTGAAGAAGAAGATTCCCATTTTTTGTAGTTGGGTAGAGGGTTCTTGAACACTCCATGATCATTGTTGGTTTGGGGCCCTTCTACAAATATAGTCTTGTTGTCGATTAGATCTTGTATCAAGTGCTTCAACTGCATGCAATCATTGGTTTTATGTCCCTTATTTCAATGAAACTCACAGTAATGGGCATCATTCCACCGTGGAGGCTTAACTTGTGGCTCCCAATTTCTTGCCTTTGGTAACATTATGAATTTAGCTTCGAGAATTTCCTTCAATGTTGACTCTAATGATTTTCCTAAAGGGGTGAACCTCCTTCGATTTGAGGATGTTCGATATGATGGTATTCTAGATCCAGCATTACCTTGATTGTTGTTTTGGTTGACATTTTGGTTGTTGTTTTGGTTGTTTCTTTGATTGTTGCTTTGGTTGTTGGGGGGATTGTTATTCTAATTAGTTTTGGTGATGGTTGTAGTTAGGTTGAATACAAGTTTTGCATTTTGCATTTCAACTACACCATCGTTATTTCCAACATTCTTGTTTCATTGCCAAAACTTGGGTTTTTCACCACTACTGTAATTTTTGGAGGAGTTTTATGAGTTGTTTTCATTGTAAATTTTGATGAATCATCTCTTAACTAGGGCTTCCTCGATTTTAATCATGTTTTCAATCAAATTTTCGAAGGTTGGTGGACATTGTAACTCCAATCTATAACTCATTTCGTCATTGAGATTGTCAATAAATATTTCTATCTTTTCCTTTTCGGGTATGGGATGAGAATATTGTGCAAATAACCTTCTCCATTTTTTCAAGAATACAAGGAATGATTCACCCTTCTTTTGTGTCAAGTTACAAAGATCTTTCATGGTGATGTCATGTTTAATGTTATAAGAATATTAGGTGATGAACTTGTTGACCAATTCCTCAAATGTGTTAATTGGTGGGGTGAGTTTGGAGAACCATTCAATATGTTTTCCACCTAAACTTCATGGGAATAATCTCATTAAGTACATTTCCTCATATGAAAATTCAAGACTCATGGTTCTAAATTCCCTCGCATGGTCTATTGGGTCTGTTTTGACATTGTATTTGTCGTATTTTGGGAATTCATAATGTTTTGGAAAGGGGATCATGTGGATACTTTGATCAAAAGGCTATGGATAAATGTCTTGGATCAAATATCGTTTTGAGGTTCCTCTTTGCATATCAAGAATTTTTTGTTGAAGGTTCTTCATTTGGTGAGTTAGGGCAACCACTTGTTCGGTTTCTTTTTTGGGTTGTTTTGGAGGTGCTTTCAATTGATTCACATCAAAGTCCTCAGGTAGTTTGACACCTTATTTAGCTAGCATAAGGAGGCACTTTTCCCCATTTCTTTCAAAAATATTTTATAAGCATTTGTGGAAGTTAGGGTCTTGTTTAGCATGTTGGATATCTTCCTTGGTTATTTCTTCCCCTTCAGTGTTGTTGATCACATGGAAAGGGTTTTCTTCAGCCTTAGCCATGATGTTTTGTTTTTCACTGTTTTGCGTTTCGGTGTTTTGAGTCTCAATGGTTGGAATTTCAATGGTTGGAGTTTCAATGTTTGGAGTTCCAAGGTTTGGCTCTTCAATGTTTTGATTTTCAAGTCCTTTTTCCTTGAGTTTTTATTTTTGTAACCTTGTTTGAATGGGAATTCAAGTGTTATGCTCTGACTAAACTTTGATCTTTGTTTGGAATAGTGCCAAGGATTACAACTAAGTCCACTAGAATGAAAAATTCTAGTGATGAGACTAAGTTGGATTTGATTATATAGTTTCGCTTCGTGATGAGAGGATGATAAATCCTGATGATGAAACTAGGCTTAACAATCAAAGATGTGATAGGTTTGATGATTTAGGCACTTTGATATGTTTAGATCTAGGTTTAATTTGGAGAATTCCACTTGTAGAGGTTAGTTTTGACAAGTTTAGAATCTGTTGTACCTAAGGAACAATTCTGGATTGAACAATATTTTGAATTTTGGCCCAAATTGAGAAATGAGAGACAAATTTTCTTCCTATATGAGATACTCAAATCTTTGGAAAAGTCTTGGATTTTGACAATAGTAAAATAAGTACAAGTTGGGATTGTTCTTTGAAGCTCTTTTGTAGAAATTGAAGACCAATCTCTCTCTCTAAATACGTAGAGTGTTGAGAGGCATTTTTGATGAGATTTTGGACTAAGAACTTTGGACTTTGATTTTCGGATTTTGATCTTTCATGAAATCATTTGATAAAGCACATGTTTAGACTTTGTTGTACCTGAGGAATGATTTTGGATTGAAAAGGATTCTAAATTCTGGTTCAAACTGTGAAATAGGAGACAAGTTTAACTCTTGGGTTTTGCATTCAATGGATGCACTAAAACAGAGCCTGGATGCACTAAAAGACTTGACAGATGCACTGCAAGACAGACTAGATGTGCTATAATAGAGGATAGACACACTAAAATATTGCACATATGTGATATAAGATTGCCTGGATGCACTAGAATAGAGGGTCAATGCATTGGAAAAATGCTCAGATATGCTATAAGATTGAATGGATGCGCTAAAACAAAGGACATATACTCCAGAGTTTTGCACAAATGCGCTATAATAGAGGGTAAATGCACTGGAAAAATGCATAGATGTGCTAAAATATTGATTGTATACGCTGGAACAAAGGACAGATGCACCATAGTTTTGCATAGATGCGCTATAATAGTAGTTGGATGTGCTAAAATATTTCACCAATGTGCTAGAAAATATAGGGAATGCGCTGAATTGGAAAGATGGCGTAGTTTGTTGGGAATTTGTTTAATTTTTTGAATTTTCCAATTAGAGACTTAGTTGTTTCAATGAATTTTTTTCTGAATCAATGTTTTCACTTTCAACATGTGATGTTTTTGTTTGAAATTGGTTCAAAAACACATTGGTAAAGACACATCGACCATGTACAACTTAGGTTGTGTAGGACTATATTTGTTGAATTCCCACTTGGATTTTACTCCAGCTGCGCTTACTTATAGCGGATGATTGATGCTTGACCCCACTAGCTCCCCTCCATGACACTCACTTCTATAAGGTAGCCAAGCATCAATACCCATGAATCTCCCATGGCATATTTTTCATCTCTACTAAAAGCTGCAAGAATGTGGGATGGCTTCAGAACAACCGTTCTTGCACCAACAAATAGATTAAGGATTTTGGCCTTGCTACAACAAAGGGTTTTAATATAGGAATTTTGTTCATGGGGGATCATCCATGTGGCAAGAGACCATTGTTTCCCTTCTTGTCGGAACAATCCTCGTGATACTTGAACTTTCTCCAAGTACCCACGTTTATATCCCAGTTGGAAGTTGCTTGGTTTTAGCGTGTTACCGGTTGGGTCATTCCCTTGGGTGATTACTTTTTCCCACAAGGAAAGCCCTCTATGGATAAACAAAAGTGAGTAAGTACATATGTAGTTCAATCAATCTTTCCTTGTGTGAACAAAGAGAGAACACATGCAATATACTCAACTCACACTCGCAAATAAATAGGAATGGGTCTAGCTTTTTGGTCACCCAGTTAAGGGGAAAGCATATGCCTACCAATCATTACGCATGAAAGACATGGTGTTCTTTATCTCTTCTAATTAAGCTAGATGCCTATCTTAACCAAAAGAAAGTATTTAAATGACTCCAGCCCCTACATAAATCATCAGTAGTTTGATAAATTTTTCTTTGACTAGCGTATAAAACTACCTACAAGCAGAAAACACAAATTAGCTAACGGATTTTTGAAATTTTTGAAATTTACACAGATGTGCTAGAACAGTCATTCAATCCACTAAAACAGATACCCTATGTGCTAAAAGAACTCATGTGCATGCACTAAAATAACTTATCGATGCACTAAAATAACTAATGGATGAGCTAAAAGAAGTGAAATATGCGCTAAAAGAAGTGATGTATGCACTAAAAGAAGTGATGTATGCACTGAAAAGCTCCCTGTATGCACTAAAATAGTTGATGTATGAGCCAAAAGATTGATTGTATGCACCAGAATAGACCCCTGATGTGTTGAAAGATCGGTTAGATGCATCGAAAGAAACCACGGTTGCACTAAAATGTCACGTCCAGCCTGTTTAAATGAATTTTTCAAGTAAACTGTTAGAAATGGGGTTTGGCCCCATGGTGGGTGCTATTTTGTGTGTGTGTGAAATGTGGAAATTATTAGTAAATCAACATAAATCTTAATAAAATGAATTATATCAAATATTTGAATCAAGTAAACTACTCTATTTTGCAGTTAAACAAATCTTTTAAGAACATCTCATTGTCCTCTATTCCCAAGGATTTATTAAACCATTTGGCCCTCAGATTTCTATGTGCACAATGGTTGTTAAAATGACAACTTAGTAAATGAGATAATATTCAACATGCAAGCCAATTAAGTTCCTACATGAAACTATACAATGGAAAGGATAATGGATACTATGATAAATGGATGATGGTGTTAGATTATACAATGTAAATGCTATGACATGAAACTAGGATGATTCTACATATGCTCAAATGCTAACTATGAATATGCTAATCTAAAATGCAAGTATGATGCAAAGTGGGATATAAAATACAACTATGAAGCAAAGTGTGATTCTAAGATTTAACTATGATGCAAAGCATGATATGAAATGTAACTATACGACTCCCAAAATGCTCCAATGATAAAATGATATTCTTGCATAATAGCTCTATTCAAAAGTGGATGCAAAATACAATGCCAAAGGGTTGTATTTATATCAATTTCCAAGCATCTTGTGAGGTGGCAATGATCGATGGTCTAGATTCAAACAAGAAGGATGAACGGTGAAAATGAAGAGAATCAAGAAGTTGTCCCCTTGACCAAAGACAACATGCCAAATGGATGGAGGAATCTCTTGACCAATAGGCAACATGCCAAATGGATGGAAGAATCAACTGCGAGAAGAAAAGACCATGTGTTTGAAAATTGGTTGAAAACATGTGTGAGGAATAGGCCATGTGTTTGAAAATAATTCTAATTTTAAAATTAGAATTATTTAATTTCATGTGACCTTGGTGAAGTGGAAAAAAAAATTGTAGACATGTGCTTGAATTCCTAATCGAGATTAGTGAAACTTAATTAAATAAAAAAAGCTTATGGAAATTTATTTATTTAATTAAATTAGAAGAATATGATTTTAGATTTGGAGAATTAGAAAAGGGTGAACAATATAAATTTATTTATACATAGTTGAATATTATTTTAATAATTAGTATTTAACTAATTAGATGTTATGACCGATTTTAGGTGTATACAACACCATTTGAATCACTTTGAGCTATGTTCAACTAGCTCAGTCTCTTAAGAGTCCAAAGTGCAAAAGGGTTGCAATATTTGATGAGCTAGTACTAGGAAATAGTAATGCTTAGAAACTTTTTGTTTGAAGCTACTGGATGGTGTTGGGCCCCTCTACAATAACCTCTCATTTTTTCTATTTCAAAGGTGTTTTTTTATGGTGATGACTTTTTAGTTGAGGAAAAAGTTGTCAAATGCAAGCAATGTAAAGTTGCAAAGTAGTGTAACTTTCATTCTGCAACTTGTGTGACCAAACTGACTATTCCAACACTTATGGATGGGTATGTTTATGCTAGGAATAGTACTCTTTCACGCCCAAACACACTGAATCACTATGAGCTATGTTGTACTAGCTCAATCCGTTAAGATTCCAAAGTGCAAAATGGATACAATCTTTGACAGACTATTACTCAAAAATTGTGATGCTTACAAAATTTATAAGGCTAGGGGACATGTTGGGCCCCTCTACAATAACCTCTCTTGGTTTTTTCTATCTCGAAGTCATTTTCCCGTAGTGACGACTTTTCAGTTGAGAAAAAAGTTGTCAAATGCAAGCAGTGTAAGTTGCAAAGTGGTACAACTTTTGTTCTGCAACTCATGCAACCAAACTAACTATTCCAACACGTCTAGATGAGTACATTTATGCTAGGTATGGTTCCCTTTCACACCCAAAAATTTCAAATCACTCTGAGCTACGTTGTACCTACTCAATCCCTTAAGAGTCCAAAGAGAAAAATGGTTGTAATATTTGATGAGATATTACTTAGAAACCATGATGCTTACAAACTTTTCGTCTGATGCTATGGGATTGCGTTGGGCCCCTCTATAATAACCTCTCATTTTTTGCTATCTCGGAAGTGTTTTCCCATGGTGACGACTTTTCAAATAAGGAAAAAGTTGTCAAATGCAAGTAGTGTAAAGTTGCAAAGTGGTGCAACTTTCATTTTGCAACTTGTGCAACCAAATTGATTGTTCCAACATAACTAGATGGGTATGATTACTCTAGGAATGGTCCTCTTTCACACATAAACATGTTGAATCACTTTGAGCTATGTTGTACCAGATAAATCCATTAAGAGTCCAAAGTGAAAAATGGTTGCAATCTTTGACAGGCTATTACTCGGAAACCATGATACTTAAAAACTTTTCATCTGAGGCTACGGGATTGTCTTGGGACCCTCTACAATAACCTGTCTTGGTTTTTTCTATCTCAAATGTGTTTTCCCGTGGTGATGACTTTTCAATTGAAGAAAAAGTTGTCAAATGTAAACAGTGTAAAGTTGCAAAGTGGTGCAACTTTCATTCTGAGCTAGTGCAACCAAATCAACTTTTCCAAAACATTCTAATGGGTACGTTTATTCTAGGCATGGTCCTCTTTCACACCCAAACATATCAAATCACTCCAAGCTACGTTGTACTGGCTCAATCCCTTAAGAGTCCAAAGTGCAAAATGGTTGAAATCTTTGATAGACTATTACTAGGAAACCGTGATGCTTACAAACTTTTTTTCTAAGGCTACGAGATTATATTGGGCCCCTCTACAATAACCTCTCATTTTTTTTTTATCTCAGAGGTGTTTTCTCATGGTGATGACTTTTTAGTTCAGGAAAAAGTTGTCAAATAGAAGCAATGTAAAGTTGCAAAGTGGTGCAACTTTCATTCTGCAACTCGTGTGACCAAAATGACTATTCCAACATATCCATATGGGTATGTTTATACTAGGAATGGTCCTCTTTAACACCTAAACATTCCAAATCACTTTAAGCTATGTTCAACTGGCTTGATCCCTTAAGAGTCCAAAGTGCAAAATAGATGTAATCTTTGATAGGATATTACTCGAAAATCGTGACATTTACTAAAAAAAATTTGAGGCTACGAGATTGTGTTGGGCCCCTCTACAATAACATATCTCAGTTTTTCTATCTTGGAAGAGTTTTTCCATGGTGATGACTTTTCAGTTGAGAAAAAAGTTGTCAAATGTAAGCAATGTAAAGTTGCAAAGTGGTGCAACTTTCATTCTACAACTCATGCGACCAAATTGACTGCTCCAACACGTCTGAATGGGTACGTTTATGCTAGGCATGGTCCTCTTTCACACCCAAACACATCGAAACACTCCAAGCTACATTCAACCAGCTCAATCCCTTATGATAGCATGCAAAACAAAACAAAAGAGAAAGATTCACATGATAGTTGACAAGTCTGAGTTTTCCACACCAAAAGCATATGATTTCGTGAAAGAGGTAAAACATTTGGGTGTCAAAATAGTTGAGAAAATCCTAAACCTTTTCATTCTCAAAGGGGTTATGATCCAATTACTATGTGGATCTCATACTTACATTGAATTGATTATTATTAATATTAGTATTTAGGTAACTTTCTTATTCCTATTATGCCTCTAATCACAAATGAGAAGGCTACATGACTCTTAAAATCTTCTATGATCATTCTCAAGTCTAGCAAGGGTAAGACATTTTTTTAATTATCCTCCTTGCCCTTACAACAATATGGTTGTTGTAAAGAGGAAATTTTCAAGATTATAGAAAAAAATTAAAAGATTTATAGTTAAACCTAATCATAGGTCAATTGAAATATGAGCCCACATGGTGGCTTATGACCTAGCTAGAGAGAATCAAGAACAATGACGTTAATAAGTTCACACTAGAGCCTCGACCATAAGTAGACGCTAAAAATAGCCCAAAGAAGAGGTATAAATATATGTTGATACATGAGATATTACAACCCCTATTCCTACTCCTTCACAATCATATCAAACGTTCTAGAAGAAATTTGTTGCATATCACCTAGAATTAAAAATGCATTCTTTGAAGAAGCTAGGTTGGAGTGAATATAGAATAAGTAATTGGTGAAAATATGGGAAAAATGTTGGACACATGGTGGACAAACCAAGTCACTTTTCCTTGGGTAATAAATGGGATGACATATATGAGAAGGATCATTTCAATCCTACATCTTCCTTCACTCCAAAAAAGACTCAAATACAAGTAAGTGAAATAACAATAATATCATTTGGTGATGAAAAAGGAGTAAAAATCAAAACCTCCCAGTTTCGAGACCAAGTAGCTAATTACATAGGTAGATTTGGTGCTAGAATAATTTGCAACCTATTCAACCATATATTTCATTTTAAAGTATCCTAACCCCACTCCAATGAGTATTTCAAAGAAAACAAAAGAAATAATTAATTGTAGCTCTTATTGAAGAGGAATCTACCTAAAATGTCCTACTGCAAAGAATGAGAGGTTCCATCTCCACAAAATTAACTATCAAATACATTGTAACCAACCAAGAAATAATAAAATCACCCAAGAAAGCTAAGGGGAAAACTAATGACTCCTTTGAATCTTAGTAGGTTCCCACCACAAACTAGAGCTTATTTTAGAATACCACAAGTGGAGGTGAGGACCTAAAAGAGGAGAAGGAAAAAAAATGAGAGAAGTGAACATCCACCTATGAAAATGGGATATGAAAAGTAGAAAATAGAGTAGCAAAGAATACAAGAGTCGTTAGAGGTTTTTATAGAGAAGGTACAATAGGTTACACTATAAATATATATCTTCCCTCTCCTCCTAGATTTATCCCCTTTAAATTCTTCCATGGATTCTAGATTGAATTAGAACATAAGTAAATGATAAATCATTGGTGAATCATTTTTAGAAATATTGAAGTTGTTTAGCATCAATTAATAAATATTCAAGACAAACCATGAAGGACAGTAATTAGCAATGCTAGGGATAACCAATTAATAAGTATACATGTGAATAAGTGAAGCACAAGTACTCAAATACACGTAAGCCATGAAGTATACACATGAATACATAGTTGTAGATGCTCAAATTATCCTGATTGATATCGTGCACTCGACTCTGATTCACTAACTTCAATTCTTGATCACTTCTTTACTAATCATTTAATTAAATAATCTTTATTTAATTAAATTCATTAAATTTCATCCTTAATCAGATAATACACTTTATCAGATTATTTCATCAAAATTCCTCTTTAATAAAATAAATCAACTTTATTTAATTAAATCCTAATGTTCTTCCTTTAATTAAATAAATCAACTTTATTTAAGTAAATCCTAATGTTCCCCTTTGATTAAATAAATCAAATTTATTTAATTAAATCCTAATGTTCTTCATTTAATTGAATAAATCATTTTATTTAATTAAATTTATCTCCCAACTATCCTCTCATTTGATTTAAATAAATCTAAATATCTAAATCAAAATTCATATCAACTAATTCCATCTAAGTTAATTAATCACAAATTAATTAACTCCTAAATCCTCCATTCCTCTACCTTTTGCAACTTGCACATGTAAATCAATTTATTTGATTTATTAATTCCTCTATTTTCATTCAAATGTGGCATATCCTTGGAATATTCCACCAATTTGAAATCTCCCTCCCAAAGGACTTTTGTCCTCCAACATGGCATTAAAGGCTCTTACATGTCCTTTTCTTGAGCCAACTTGGCATTAACTCCTCTTACAATTCTTCTTGCACGAGCCATCTTTTGAATTTCAAATTCCACCTACATGCATTTAACATGCACATTGTTCAAAATGTGCTCCACTCTCCTTCATTAGCATGTTGACAAGTGGCACAATGCCATTGATTCAAGTTTAATCCCACATTCTTCCTATTCCTTATTCTCCAATCCTTCTCCATTATAAATAGAGGCCTTCTTTATTTGATTGGGCATCCATAATCCATGTAAGATCATTATGCTCATTTGAATCCACAATCATCCACAACTTCATGCAAGGTTACTATCTACAGATTTGAGCAAATTCATCCACATTCTCATCCAAGTTTCCATAGATTTCATCAATCATAGCAAGGTTATTGTCATGTTTATCAAGGATCAATAAATCATCATCAAAGTTTGTCAAGGGATTGGGAAAGGGCTTCTTTCCACATCAAAGAAGCACCAATTCCCCCATGGGATGCTATTTTGAGCATTTAGAATAAAAGTTCATTAGCTTTTATTTGTTATTTTGGCTTTGAGTTCAATGTTCTTGTGCTTAGAAGAATTTCATGGGGAATGCTTGTTTATGACTTGTTTATTGACTAATGTTTGATTGTTTGTTCATGTTTGAGTAGGTCTACCCAAATAGCCATGTAGGCATACATCAATATATGTTGATATAAGTATGAAATATATACAAAATAGCCATATAGGCTTACAAGAATTCCATATAGGCATACAATGTCAAATATATGCAATACAAAATATGTCCAAAAATTCCATGTAGGCATGCAACAAAGGACCCCAATCAAAATTTATTGCCCTCCAAGATCCTGAAACAAACTCTTTCCCTTTGCTAGTCAAGTGGATGGCGATGTATCTATCACTCGTTTACTCTGAGGTTGAGGGGTGCTCCTAGTGCTCCTCCTAGGGTTTAGTTCCTCATCAAGCCTTATCTGTTACAATAACAAGTAAAGACATTAATATATAGAAATTACATTATAAAAAATGATATATTTAACAAAATAATCACTTATTGCCACTAGACGATCACTCTCCTCAAGGGAAATATTTGCATACCCATGATGTGGTGTGTTGAAGTCCTATAGAAACCATCCAAAGAGAAATTAAACTATGAATCAATAATCATTTTATTTTTCACTAACTAACAACTATAACAGTGAATGTAATTTGAAATTTAGTAATTTGCCTCATACCCCCATGATAGGCATTGAGGAGTCTATAGAAGAATAAACACCATGCTCCATTTCCCTATGAACATTTGGAGGTGTTTTCGCTTCCAACATCTGAAAATAAAACGACAAATTATTCAATCAAAAAAACTACAATAGTGATGCAGGTCATGGCTTATAATGTATGAGATAATGAATAAAATTTTGAGTACTTTTTGAACTAGATATTTCTTACTATCATGCTTACTATTTTCCTTATCCATAGCTTGTTCAAAAGAACTTGTTTTAGGCTTTTATCCATAGCAACAGGGTGGTGAACCATTTGATAAAATGCTTTGGTAGACATGTACGAAAAAATGTGGTAGCATAGAGAAGGTAGTGAATTGTTTGAAAAAATTCCTTAAAGAAATGTGGTCGTGTGGTGATGGAATTCCATGACAAACAAATGTGTCATGACATTCCATCACTATGAGACCACATTTCCTTGAGGAATTTTTTCAAACAGTTCATTGCCTTCTCTATGGTATTATGTTGGGATGGGGTGGATGGCATAGTGTGGTATTGGTTATGAGATGGAGGGGGATCATGACATGAAGAGGGAGGGGTGGGGATATGAACAAGTGGAATAAGAGGTGGAAGCTTCCATGGATTGGTAAATTGGGGATTAGGATGAGGACCTTGAAAAGGATTTGGAGGGGAATTTTAGCTAAGTGCTTGGTTTCCATTGTCAAAGGAAGGGGAAGGATAAGCAAGAGGAGATTGATTTGGTACTTGAGGTTTCATGAAGTTCCTAGAAGTGGATTTGGTTAATACTAGGAGTAGGAGAAGGGGATTGGATTTAGGTGGCTTCTATGGGTTGGATGGGTTCAAAATTTTGGATGGTGTTAGGAATGGGAAGAGGAATTATAGGTGTGGGATGGAGAAGGGCCTCATCACTAATGATCATGGAGTGGGGTTAAATGACTCCATAACTTTGCGAGATGGATTTGGTGATTATTTTTTAATGAGGAGTCCTTGGGTGGAATTTGGAATGAGATACTTGTATATTTTTTTATTATGTGGAGGATTATGGGTAGATGGAAGAGGGGGAGTAGTGATATTATTAGGATTATGGATTGGAGAATTAGGATTGGATGTTGGGTTGGGAATGGTTGGAGGACTAAGAAAAGGTGGAGGATTAGGATTTGTGGGGGGATTAAGATTAGATGGAGTATGGAAGTGTGATGGATTGGAGGGAGAATTAAGGTATGATGGAGTGAAAGGTGGGTTGAGATAGGATTACATGGATGGTGGGTTGAAATAGGATGCCATGGATGGTGGATCAAGATAGGAGGAAGCGGATGGAGGATTTAGATAGGAGGATGTGGATGGTGGATTGAGGTAGGAGGAAGTGGATGGTGGATTAATATGGGAGGAAATACTAGGATTAGGTGGAGGATTGGAATCATGGAGTGGAGGATTCAGATTATGGATCAAGATATGGTTTAGAGGATAATGAGATGGTGAATTTGAACTGAGGATGAAGGTGATAGTGTTGTTGCATAAAGATGAAGATTGGGATGTTTGATAAGAGGGAGAAGATGGAGGTATGGATATTGGATGAGAGGGATATGTGAGTGTCTAATTTACCATTTTCTAACAATATCAATTCCCATCACCATGAGACCACATTTCTTTGACGAATTTTTTCAAACAGCTCATTGCCTTGTGTATGCTATTGCTTACTATTATGCTTTGATAGGACTTTTTCCAAGAATCCATAGCATAGACAAGGAAGAGAAATTTTTGTAAAAATGCCTCAATAAAATGTGCTCTCATGGAATGCCATGACAAGAAAATGCAATTGGAAGCTACTCCTAGTTATTAGTTATGCTATGTGAATTAATTGCATCAAGTTGCTTATGTTGACTTTCTAAAAATATATATTGTAATTGAAATTTTGTCATCTATCAACATCTAGTTATTAGTTATGAAATGTTAAGGACAATGCTTTGAGTTTGAAATATGTGCAATGTAATGTAATCAATGATAGGAATATAAACTACAAAAATCTATCACTTGTACAATTCATTAGTTAAACTCTTTATTCTATTACCCAAGTGAAGCTTTGAACACGAATGACACTAGGGGGAGTTGATGTGAAATCTCCAATATTAGCCTATTCAAAATCCATAATCGGATATTAGAATACCATTCATATAACAATGCTATTCACATGTAATATTTGTAATTTTTTACTAGTTACATACCTCGGTAGTACATGTCATGGAATAATACGGAGGTGTAGGGCCGGTGAAAACAACTTCAACACTATGACCCTGCAATTTTATTACAATCATTAAAATAAATTAGTTAATCTTGCATTTCAAAAAATAAATTAAATTCAATGCACATGCTAACATTTACCTGAGTATCGAGGAAAAAATCCTCATTCAAGATGTCATATGCCATCGCCAACTATGCAGTTGAAGACGTAGCCTGCGCACCAGCCTCTTGACTATTTATGGGGTCATATGTACAGGTTGACCTGAAAACCTGACAAGAATGGGGTCGAACCCTACCCCTCGAACTCTCCCCTGGCTGATGTTGTACTACAAGACTGGCATGTTGGATGAAACACTGGGTCAAAGATCTAATAGACTGTAGAGTCTCCAACTCAGCACTCTCCTTCACGATGGAAGGGATATCAATGTGCTCATAAACCGGCCTAGCGAGTGCTCATCTCTCTTGCCACTAAGGATCCTAATGTGCACCTGGTCTATCCTGTGCCAACCCACCACCTCTCCCCTAAAATTCTCGCATATCAAAATAGTTGGGGATTTTGTTGAGGACGAACTCGCAGTAGAAGTTTCCTCAAGAAATATTAGGGGACCTCGTTATTGTTGCATGGTGGATGGTCAAAAACCATCCACCACCTCTTCCAAAAAAATTTCCTAATCCCTTGGTGGTTGCACCAATGGATAGGAAACCTCTTGCTATTAAGGTCAAGAGTTTAATTTGTATGTGGGTTAGTGAATAGTGAGCACAAATCATATTTTGTAATTTTTTCATTTTTTACTTGTTTGTATGATAATTTATTTGCATAAAAATCCCTATACTCCTACCTCTTATCCGCCCAACCACTTAATTGCTTGCTAATTGCATCTACATGTGTTAACATAGCTTGAAGTGAATTTGCAAGTGTGGTTCTTTCCAAGGTTAAACTTGCAGGATCATTCAACCTTGTAATTAACTCAATTTTTATTTTTATTTTTCAATTTCCCCCATTAAATTTTTTTGAGTTCGAGGAGGATGTTGAGGAATTCTTGGAGGAGTTTGTTTTTGTGGTTTTTCATCAGTATTTTTTTCATGTGCTTGTTCATGAGGAGGATAAGGATTTTCAAGAGGATTTTCAAGTTGATTTTCAACTCCTGTAAATTAAAGAAATGTTCATAAAAAACAATCTAAATTTACCTATTTAACAACAAATTCACAAAAATAAATAAACAATTCTTACTCCTTCAACCTACCAATTGACGTGGCGGCATCCTAACAAAGAAATTGCAAGGATTCGATGAAGAAATTGCAGGATTTGACCTCTCCAAAACATGAGCATGCTATCACAAGGTTTGTTGGCCGTGGGCTAAGAAAATTTGACAGTGAAATGAAATGAATTCAATTTGTTTTTATAACAAACTATAACATGCTTGCGTTAGAACGCAGGAGTGTTATAGGCTTGGTGTGATCAAGCCTTAGGCTTAGTCACACCAAGCCATAATACTTTCACATTATAGCCTTTCAATTTGTTTAAAAAAATTGGCCACTTTTTGGCCCCCCAACTTTTTGCACCCACCCTTAACTAATTCCTCTCATCATCCCACTTGCAAAGGAATATTCCCATGGAATATTCCTCCATCTCCAATGGAAATATCTTGTAACAACTTCCTAATTTTTTAGGATTTTTTCTTCTTTAAATCAATTTGATCCCTTGATTAAAATCATCAATCCATGTCAACTTGCAATCTCATCCATCAATTGGATTCTTGATCCATGCCAACTCCTCTTATTGATTTTCATCCATTGATTGATCAAATCAATCTTGACCATTGATTTAACTATTTTTCCTATAAATAGTCCTCATTTCTATGAGAAAAGGATCCACATTCATTTAGAGTAACTAAATTATAGTGAATTTTAGAACATTCTTCATGAGCATTTTATCATTTAACATCCATTTTAGTTAAGCTTTGTGTCCATTTTCATCAATCTCCATCAATGGCTTCCATCTTCAAGCTTATTTCAACCAAGGGATTGGGAAATGGTTGACATTCCAAATCAATGTAGAACCAATCCCCAAATGGGATGAGGTTTGAGGCATTAAATAGGTTTTCATTATGCATTTCTAGTTTATTTCATGATTAATGGCTTCTTAGTTTATTGTTTTCAAGAATTTCATTAGGAGCTTGACTTAACTAGTTAGATCTTGGTTAATTCTTGTAGTTTAATCATGTTTATCTTAGGTTATGATCATGCTCATAGTAACAAATCATGAAACAACATACGATTTATCCAACTAGTCTTCAATCCTAATCTATCAATTTCCTAATCACGACTATCTATCAACATCATTTATCATATCAGCTATCAAACTATCTTACACAAGTTATTACACACTCAAAACTAGACTAGTATCTTATACGAGGTGTACCTCCTGAAACTAGACACCATCATATCAATTGTCTTATTTAGGTTGCTACATACTTGAAACTAGATCAATGTCTTATATGAGGTGTCCCATTCCTAAAACAATAAATTATCTACGATCTTATCATTTTTCTTATACAGGATGTCACATCATCAAAACCAGACTTGACGTCTTATACGACATGATTCATTTCCTAAAATTAGACATTATCCTTAATCCTAATAACAAACACTCATTGATTGGAAAGATCGAGATGGTTACTAACTCATTTGGTCTCATGAGTCTTATCTTTTTATTGATTTATCTTTGGTCATGTTACTATGCGCCTCAAGGAAGTCCATAAGCGATGAGAGGAGTGATGATGGATCATGACCTTTCTCTCTTTGTTTTTTTTTTTGTGGTTTGTCCTGATAATATGACTAGGGAAACTAAGTTCCTTGTGTGTGATTGGGGTTCCATCTAGCATAATCAAAACATCCTATGCAAGTCAGAGGTCATCTAATGCTTTCTTGCATCAGGACTAACACACTTTATGGTTACTTCCTCACATATTCTGACAAGGTACTATTGTCACTAACATGTGTCATGACATTCCTTGTCTACAATGTGTCTATTTTTGCAAAGGGATAACATTTCACACCTTGGTATATGTCATACCTTGGTGTTCATTATTTATTGCCAAATAAAAAGCTCTATGATGATAAATTGTGCACTACTTTTAAAGCTCAAAATCTATCCTCTTAATCCATTTCCAATCTTTATCAATTTTATTCCATCCTATCTAATCAATCAATTTTATCAACATCTCATTCCGATCAAACTAACTATTCTTCACTCATTACTAACTTTTTTTTCTCACTTGTCAGTAATTTGGCTCAATTTTCTAGATTTTTCACCAAATTTCCTAAGAGGGAACCAATTATCTCATTTGTTCTAATTTTCCATTCCTCACTCGACTGGGGCATATCATCACCTTCATCCCTTCTTATTTTTCCTTCTTGACTACTTTTCTTTTCTTTGAAATGCTATAAAAATGCATTGTCTCAAAGATGGGCAAAATATAGACACTAAAAATTGTCCTAATGAAATAATCTTATTATTTAATTAAATTAACCATTTTCCTCTAAGTTAATATTTCTTCTTCATATAACATTTCATGAAAGGATCCATATCAAGAACAATGAAGCTCTGCAATGGTCATGGCGGAATGCAACGGTTGGAAAGGTTTCGGCATGGGGGCAGAGGTGGTGAGGGACCCAATGTGAACAGATCAGGGAATCTTGAGCATGTTTGGAGGAAAGATCGATGGGCCCGACCATAGTCTATGGCTTCGAATGGTCACTTTCCTAAGGGTACAAGTCATGGGCATTTTTCACAAAAAGTTGCAGGCCTTGCAAGGGGAAGGAACAAGTATGGGCAGTACAGTAATGAAGAATTTCACAGACCTAGACAACAGCAGGAAACAAAAATGGGTCAAAATGTTCCTTCGCACTCGGATAGACATGTTTCACGAAAGATTATCAATGCTAGGTCTGGGAGGGGGGAATGGAATGGAAAAAAAAAATTCCCTCGGCCAAGGAATGGGAGGAAGTACGGGAAGATAGGTCGAAGGGTGGAAAGGGAACTCTTGCTTTGTCCTGGCCCAAAGAAACAAAAAATGGCACAACAAAAGTGGTAATCAGTTCTTCGAAAATGCAAGCGGAAGTTTTGCAGTTAGAACAGTTAGGCCTGTTTGGTAAATGGTTCAGGAAGGCTCTTAACTAGGAATATTTAGAGAAATGGTGGAAAGAACGATGGGGCTCGGATCTGCAACTGATACATTTTGGTATTTTTTTCGACGAGTGGTCGTCAGAATTCCGACGACCCGTCATCAAAAAAAATACCAAAATGTATCAGTGTGCAATTCAAAATGCTTCAAAACGATTTCTTTATGGTAATATGCCCTACCAGAAATATCAGAGACCAAATAGTTCATGGGGTCTAGGTTTTAGATGGTTGCAGATTCTACTTAAGGAAATGGTCAGTGGGTTTTGATCCAATGACACATGTGTTGGAATTCCAACAAGATTGGTACAACTTACCAAATCTTCCTCAGGAATATTGGGCTCCACTTATTCTCGAGGAAATAGGGAATCATTTGGGCACCTTTGTCTGTGCCGAAGAAAGGAAAATAGCTAAGAAAAATCAAACATATGTGCGCATCTACATTGAAAATAATGTAGAAAGAACAATCTGGAGTGAGATTGAACTGATAACAGATTATGGGACAAGGATTCAAAAGTTAGAATGGGATTCTTTAATGCATAACAATTTGGTTCGTACCCTGGAATGCAGGGTAAGCAATAAAGAGGCAGGAAAATTGGTTTCAATGGAGACCCCTTTAGTAAATCTTTGAACATCTACCCGAATCTCCAATGAAACCCTAATCTCGCCAAAGGGTGTTTTCAAAAAGTCGAAGACTTTGATCACTCGGACTTCATCTAAAGCAAATGAGGAGTCACCGCTTCCGGTCACTATGGATGGTGTTTCTCCTAAGGGGATTTCTATTCCATCTTTATTGGAGGAGTGTGATGTCACTCAGGTGTCTCAAGAAGCCCAAAAGGGGAGGGAGCTGCAGTTTGAGGAGCTTGAAGATAAAATCTCTGAGACCCTAGAAATCATGGGGGATAGTTGTCTGAATGTTGAGCTGGATTCTTTGATAGAAGTCGAGAAGGAATTAGTGGAACTAGCGGAGGTGGCTAAAATGAAGTCTGGGACACTGGAGGATGGACTTTGCCCAGATGGGGCAGAGGAAACTTGGGAGCCAGACAATCAAGTAATGTCAGAATTGCTAAGTCCCCAATCCGGGAAAAAACGAAAGCTGATAGAGGAACTACAGGAGGAAAAATCGCGTTTAGGCATTCACAGCCAGGATATTCTCAAATTAACTCCAGATTGTGGAGATCAAAAAAAGCGGGGTAGAATTCCTAATCAAGAGAAGAGAAAACAGGATGGAGAAGAAAATGGTCAACAAAAAATTGACACTATGATTAAAGTAGGGAAGGGTGGTACCCTTCCTGAACAGCAATGAAAATCCTAACTTGGAATGTTAGGGGCTTACACGCCCCTAACAAGTGGAGCCTCATTAAGCACCACATTGAAGTGTGTCAAGCAGAAATATGTCTTCTCCAAGAAACAAAATTAGGCGGGTCAGCTTTGGAGACCTTTGGCAGGAAATTGAAGTTTTGGAAATGGGCTAGTTCGGAGGTGGAAGGGACTTCCGGTGGTTTGTTGATCATTTGGAAACCACAGACAGTCTTATTCGAAGTATTGAATTCGAGTCATCATTGGCTGGTATGCAAGGTACGAAGCTTAATCTTGAATCTTCATTTTAATTTAATAAATGTGTATGGCCCCATGATGTGTGTTCAGAAAAGAGTAGTCTGGCAAGAATTGGATGGTATTTTGCAAAACCTTCATCAGGAACCCAGTATTCTAGGGGGGTATTTTAATGCCATTCTTAGAATGGAAGATAAGAAAGGGGGTTTTGGTAAAGTACTTCAATCTCAAAAGGATTTCTGTAGCTTTGTGGAGAGAAATTCTTTATTGGAAATCCCCATAAGCAATGGCAATTTCACTTGGATGAATCATAGAAAAGGGTTTGGTAGTATTGCGGAAAAATTAGATCGTTTCTTCTTCAAAGGAAATCTGAGCCTCTTTCCTTTTACTTTAGAGAGAAAAATAAATTCTGGTACTGGCTCTGACCATCTCCCTATTCAGTTGATCTTAGAAGGGGAGAAGGGTCTGGTCAAATGTCCCTTTAAATTTGAAATGATGTGGTTTAAGGATCCCCAAGTGCTTGTGTTACTTGAACATTGGTGGAATGAATGTCCAAGAGTGGGTTCAAGTTTTTTCAATGTCATCACAAAGTTAAAATACCTCAAGCAGCGTTTAAAGCATTGGAATAAAGCTTGCTTTAAAAATATCTCTGAAGAGAAAGTGCAAACCGAGGTAGAATTAGCCTCTTTAGCAAATGAAATTATGAAATGTGGAATGAATGGATCTTGTTACATGAAAGAAAAGGCTCTTAACAGTAAGCTTAATGACTTACTTGCCAAAGAAGAAATTTTCTGGAGGCAAAAATCCAGAGAAGTTTGGCTAAAATCAGGGGATAGAAATTCAAAAAAAATTCACAATTCCACAAAAGCAAGAAGGGAATTCAATAGAATTTCTTGTTTGAGAGGTGGGGATGGCAGGTTGATGGAAGATTTGGATGACATTAAAGTCTCTACAGTAAACTACTTTCAGAATTTGCTTAATGATTGGGAAGGTTCAAACTGGCAAGCTCAAAATACCTTTATGCAATTTATACCGAAATTGGTCTCTCAAGCCCAAATAAGTTCACTGAATGCAAAATTTTCAGAAGAGGAAGTGAAAGAGGCAATTTTTGGGATGCAGCCAGAAAAAGCCCCTGGTCCGGATGGTTTTCCAGCCGGTTTTTTCAGAAATGTTGGCACTTTTTGGGAAAGGAGATTTGGGAAGCCATTGAAGACTCCAGACTGAACAGAAGGGTTTTAAAGGAAGCAAACAACACTCTCTTAGCTCTGATCCCTAAAAAAGAGAAACCTGAACATTGAGAATATTTTCACCCAATATCGCTGTGCAACACAATCTACAAAATATTAGCCAAAGTAGTTGCCAACAGACTGAATAAAATCCTTCCTTCTATTATTTCTGAGGAACAAACAGGCTTTGTCCCAGATCGCTCAATCCTTGATGGAATAATCATTGCCCAAGAAGTTATTCACTCAATTCAAAAAATGAACAAATCGGCTATGTTATTGAAATTAGACATCAGGAAAGCCTATGATAGAGTGAACTAGAGATTTCTCTTTAAAGTAATGGAAGCCTTTGGCTTTCAGAAGGAATGGTTAGACTGGATCTTTGGATGGGTTGCTTGTCCAAGATATTTTGTATTGGTAAATGGTTCCCCGGAAGGATACTTCACTTCCTCAAGAGGTCTGAGACAGGGGGATCCGTTATCCCCTTTTTTGTTCATAATCATGGTTGAAGCTTTAGGGAGATCGATTGAAAATGCAAAGAAGTATGGTTGGATACATGGTCTGCAAGTAACTAGTAGTCTTCCCAACATCACACATCAACAATTTGCGGTCAACACAATACTTTTTGGTGAAGCAACAGCAAAGGAGGCACAAAGTTATACAAAATTGCTTGAAGATTACTCTAAGGCTTCTGGGCAAGAAGTAAGTAAGGCCAAATCTGAAGTTTTTTTTTCTTCAACACAAACTGCCCTAGTGAGGTTCAAATTATATGAATTCTAGGTTTCAAAATGGGACAATTACCATGTAAATTTTTAGGCCTTCCTTTGGATAAAGGTATCAAAAGCAACAGTGCCTGGAGCTCAATGGTTAACAGATGTAAAGATAAAATTTCTTCCTGGAAGAATAGATGGCTCTCTTGGGCAGGCAGACTAACTTTGTTGAAATCTGTAATCTCTGCCCTCCCTTTATTCATGTTGTATTGCCTTCAATTATCCAGTGGTGCGAGCAAAGATTTAAACAAGGTAATGAAAGACTTCTTTTGGAAAGGCAACTCAGATCAAAAAAAATTCCTCTCATAAATTGGCAGAAGGTGTGTGAGAAGCATGAGAATGACGGGAGAGGTTTGAGAGACGTATCAAGGCAAAATAAGGCTTTGGGGGCTAAACTTGCTTGGATTATCCATTCCAGACCTAATCTCAAGTGGGTAAAGATTGTCAGAGCAAAATACCTGGTTCCTGATCCAAATTATTTCCTCGCTGCAAAAACTCTCCCTTCTAGATCCCGGATTTGGAATTTTATCAAAAATTGCAGAGAACTGCTTTCAGACTTCCTCACATGGGAGGTGAAGGATGGTAAGGAGGCATTATTCTGGGAGGATTCATGGGAAGGCCACTTTGCATTAGCAAATATCCCTGAACTTTATAAAATAATGGAGAAGACCAAGCAAATGTGGGGTTCGAAAGTTAGGGATTATATAGACTTCGCGGAGAATGCGAAGGATGGTATCCTGAAATGGAAATCGGTGAGATGTTTGAATTTGGGTGATCAAGAGACTATCTTTTTTGAGCGAGAGATGGCAAGGCGAAGAATATGGGTTAGAATGGGAGAAGATAGATTGAGGTGGGATGCTGCTCCAAATGGGGTTTATTCGGCCAAGATTGGCTACAATGCGTTATCAGTTTCAAATGAATCAAAATCAGAATTACCTCGCAATCTTTGTTGGAACAAGGCCTGCTTACCGAAAGCAGGGATTTTCACTTGGGCGGCCGCACAGGGCAGAATTCTAACAGGCGACAGGTTTATTAAACTGGGTTATCATGGTCCAACCAGATGTCCTTTGTGCCATGAGGCAGAGGAAACTGTGAATCACTTACTCTTGAACTGTACATATACTCAACAGCTATGGTGTTGGCTGCGTTCTAAATTAAGATGGTCCTCTGCTCTTCCAGCCACCCTTTTAGGGTGTTTAAACTCTTGGCCAAGTTATGATCATTTGTCCATCTTTGGAGATCTATGGAAAATGAGCCCTTCAATTCTTTTATGGGAAGTATGGAAGGAAAGAAACAGATGCCTTTTTCAGGATAAAGAGTTGTCTATCCTAAGGCTATAGTGCAAGATTGAGGCTTGCATTGTAGAACTATTCAATTCTTAGTTTCAGGAGAAAAACAAGAAACTTAATTCCACCAAATGGGATGCATGGATCATGAAACAATGGTTTGGAATCAAATCTCCTCCATTGGAGTGTTCAGGAAAAGCTGCTTCGGCTGAACAACATAACAAGACAAAGTGGATCCCTCCTGAGTCGGGTTGGGCCAAATTAAACTTTGATGGTGCTTCCAAAGGGAATCCAGGACCGTCCAGAGCTGGTTGCATAATAAGGACTTGCACAGGCTCGGTCTTGGGGAAACTAGCTCAGCCTCTTGCAGATGGAACGAATAATGCAGCAGAATTTCAAGCTCTTCTTCTTGGTCTCAATCTCAGCAAAGAACTAGGCATTCAAAATTTGGTTATTGAAGGGGATTCAACCATCGTCATAAATGCCCTAAGGACAAGGCAGATTCACAATTGGAAACTGGGGGTTTTTTTGGAGGCGGCTTTGGAACAGTTAAACAAATTTGAGCAAGTTATGTTAAATCACACTCTCAGGGAAGGTAATACTGAAGCGGATCTGCTGTCTAATTTGGGAGTAATTGGTCCTGGCTTCAAAGATTGTCCTAGAACATAATTCATTATGGGTGGATGGGTGGGCTCCCCCTCGCCCCTCACATAGGCATTGGGTGTCCAGGGTGGACGTGAGGTGGCGGACGGGTTGGACAGGTAGTATTCGGCTTTGGTTTGTTCTAGTCACATCAAACCTTCTAAATTTTGCGGAATGTGGGTGTTCCTCACTTGGTTTATCGGCTGTCTATTAAGTTCGAAACTTCTGGAGTTGGATTAGTGGCATGTTGGGCTCAGTTCTCACATCGCCACCTATGTGACATGTCGGGCACGGCTATCCTTGTACTATTCGCGAACGTGCCGAGTGGGAATTGCCATTAATTGCATTGATTATGGTTCTAAGTTGGATGGACGATGGTTGTATTTCTACCCATGCCAAGGACAGTTTTGCTTCGCCATATTTTTGTTCCGTATGCGAAGTGTGACTGATCATTATTCAGGGTTTTTATTAAGCTAATGAGGTCCTTTCCTAAGCATGGGTTTTGCATTTTTCATTTTTGCCTTTTGTGTTTTTGTTGCAGGTTGCGACTGGAAAATTCTTGCTAATAGATAGACAATCGAAGTCAAAGTTTACCATTCTCATCTCGGCGGAAAGTCTGGAATCCTTCAGTGTTGATACTCCTATTTCAATAGTGGCTAAGGAGAGGAAAATTGCCTTTCGTGAGGTCACGGATCAGCGGTTAAAGTGCATCTTGCTCTTGGATGATCTGGCATCGGTTGCTGCTATGAAGATGGTCCTTGGCAAAGGACACTTAGAAAGGAATGAATTCGCCCGCGACAATGCTCACATTTCATCTTGGTTTCTCGCCGTGCTCCTGGATCTTGATACCCTGAAGACAGTGGCCATGGAATTGATGGTGTGTCTATTCAGGGATGACTTGCTTGGCGGCCTTGAAATGACTTTGAAGGCAGCTTTTATTGGTAAGGGTATTCCGCATCCTACAGACCTAGCTTCTCTATGGGAGTTTGACGAAGCTGTCAAGGTTTATCCTTTTCTCTTGGATCTCAAAGGGCCCGCATTATCATGGCACCGAAAGCTTACAGATGTGGTAGTGGATTTTCTGAAGTGAAAATTGAAGATAGTGTCGGTGGATGGAACAGAATGGTTGGAAGGTTTCATTTGTTTTGCAGAGGTAAACGGTTTCTGGTGAATTCGTGGGGTATTTGTTGTTGCCCATCTGGTTTCTGCTAGCTCTCGACTTGTTATTCTCTGTATCTTCGAACTTGAGCTATGGTTTTTTTGGCCTTTGTGGAGGTTAGGCATATGTTTCTTCTCCTCCGTTTTGTTTCTCTTTCCTGTTTTGGAACTGTATGGAGTTTATCCTCGTTAGCTCCTTCTTGGCTATCAGATGGTTATCTCTAAAATATTTCCTGCCTAGCAGATGACTATAAATTTCTTTAATATCTATAAAAATACCACCTTACGGATCAAAATATATATATATATTTCTTCTTCATATAATTAAATAATTTTAATTATTTAATTATTCTAACTTTTCCTCCAAGGTTAATTGAACGATTTTAATTATTTAATTAATTGACCACTTTTTATTAAATATTTATCTTTAATTATTTAATTTCTAATCTTGTTTATAATTAAATAAATATTTTTATTTATTTAATTATCTAATTTTTAAATTCTTCTTTCTTGTTTTAAATAAATACTTTTATTTATTTAATTATTCATGTGTGTGGAAATAAATAAATTTAATTACACCAAACGTGTTCCTTGTATGAAGTGCACAAGCTAATTTGTTAGATCAATGGTTCAAGCTGCCTAAAAAAGGTTTCTAGACTATTAGATTCATCCTCACCATTCATTTACTATTTTGTGTATTACTTGAATTTTTTTTCCCTTTTTACTATTTTACATGTTTTTAAAAAAAAAAAACTTTTACTTGTACAACTTTTTTTTTTTAATTTATTATATGCTATATTTTATATAATGTAAATTTACATTTAAAATGTTATTATGATTATACTTATTCCATATTATATTTTATATTAAAAAATATTAAATGCAAATATAATATAATATATAATAAAAAATATTAAATACAAATATAATATAATATATAATTAATATTTAATATATAATTTATATAATATAAATTAAAATTATACATAATATAGTGATACTTATTATTGTATATAATATTTTATATATACAAATTACATTATTATTATTCCTTTTTTAACTATTTTGCTTTTTTTTTTAAATATTTACCTCTCTCTATATAACTTCCTATATCTTTCTATCCCTCCATAGATCTCCCTCTCTTTGTCTCCCCTTATTTATATCTCTAATTATCTCTCCCTCTCTCTCCATATATATCTATATCTTCCTTTCTATCTCTCCCCCTATCTCTATCTCCTTACCTCTCCTTGCATATTTCTCTCTCTTTCTCCTATATCTTTCCTAATGTATATATATCTCTATATCTCCCTCTCTCTCCCCCCTATCGCTCTCTCTTTCTATATCTCTCTACTTCTCCTCTATCCTCTCTCTATTTCTCTCCCTCTCTCTCTATCTCAATATCTCTCTTTCTCACTCACACACACACTCCCTATTTCTCCCTCTCTATATTTATCTCACTCACACACAGGAACTCCCTATTTTTCCCTTCCTATATATGCCTCTCCCCCCTCTATCTCTCTCTCCCTCTCTATCTTTATTACTTATATCTATCACCTCCTTTATCTCTCACGCTTCCCCTCTCTATCTCTATCTTCCCATCTATCCCTCTCCCTCACTCTTTATATCTCATTGTCTCCATCTCTCCTACTCTCTCTATATCCATCTCTATCTCTCTCTATATATCACTTCCTATATTTTTATCTTGCTCTCTCCAACTCCTCCTCTTTCATTGTCTCCCTCTTTTTGTCTCTATTTATCCCTCTCCCTCTTTGTCTCTCCTTTCATCTCTCCATCTATATATTTATCTCTTTTTCTTTGTCTTTGACTCTCTGTATCTCACCCCCTCTATCTTTACCAATTATATCTATCTCTCCATCTCTCCTTTATATCCCTATCTCTCCTTTCTATCTCTATCTCTCCCCCTCTCCCCCTCTCCCCCTCTCTCCCTATCATGCCCTCTTTCTATATCTTTATACTTCTCCTCTCTCCTCTCTCCTCTATTTTTCTCCTTCCTCTCCCTCCCTCTCTATATATTTATACATAACTATTGCCCTCTCTCTCTCATGCATACACACACACTCCTTGTTTCTCCCTCCCTATCTCTACCTCTATCTCTATATCTATCTATTTACCTCTATAACTCTATCTCCATATTTCTTCTTTCATCACTCCCTTTATCTCTATCTTATTATCTCTCCATGTCTCTCTACCCCTATATCTTTCCATCTCTACCTCTTATATATCACTCCCTATATCTTTTTATTTCTATCTCTCCCTCTCTCATTCTCTCCCTCTCTCTCCCTTTCTCTCCATCTCTATATATTTATGTCTTCCATCTCTATATATCCCTCTATCCTCTCACTCTATTTTTCTCCCTCTCCTCTCTATATCCCTCTCCTCCATCTCCATCTCCATTTCCATTTTCATTTCCATCTCTATCTCTATCTCTTTCTCCTTGTCTCTTTGTCTCTCTCTCTCTTGCTCTTCCCCTATATCTATCAATCTTTACATCTCTATCTCTATGTTTCTCTCCCTCTCTCCTTATTTGAAGCATAATATGATCCTATTAGTAATGGAGCTTGATTATCTTCCTGATTTAGAGGTTTTGTTTTAGTTGTGTGTAAATCCTTGTAAGTGGATGCATAATTGACTTGAAGTTGTCACTTTTCCATTGAAATTTGAGACCTTTGTTGCGCAAACAACATCATTTTCTAAATGGACTACCAATTGACCTCATGTATATTGCACAAATGTATGCAAAAAAATAGACCAAAATTCTCCCTAATTAACCAATTTTCCTACACAATCATTGATTTGTATTTTATGAAGGTATACATATTTTACAAATTTAACCTTCCACACATAAACTAACTTATGAAAAAACCTTAATTATAACAATGTGATTTTTTTCCTACTTATGACACATTTTCAAATTTCTACAAAGCAAACTATTCAACTTTAAAATTATCATAAAATTATTCGGTGTATCCATTGCACACAAAATGTGTGATTTCTAGTTTATTTTAAATTCCACTTACCTTTCATCTTCCTCTTTCCTCTCCACTTAACTCTACTTTTATCTCACAAGTTAACTTTTCTCTATTTTGAAAACATCTAAATTAAATAAATATGTTTATTTATTTAATTAACTAAATTCCTAAATTCTTCCATAATTAAATAAATATTTTTATTTATTTAATTATTCTTGTGAGTGCAAATAAATAAAATATATTTATTTATTAAACTTACCTTCTTTTTTCAATTTTTCCATATTTTTATACTTTCATCTTTCTTCCTAAATAAATGAAATTTTTTATTTTATTTTTTTAGCTCATTTGCACATGCAATGATAATTAATTATTTTAATTTAATTATTATCCTCGAATCTTTCCATCTTTTTTTTCTTTCATCTTTCTTCAATTTTAGAATCTAAATCTTTTCTAATTCTTCAACTTCCCTCTATCTTAGAAAAATATTTAGTCAACAAAGTATGAAATTGGAAATTTCTTATGCACCATTTTTCACCATTTTAATTAGATAACTCATTATTATCTCTTCTTTAATTGGAATGGTAACTTTCCCATTCTTTCTCATAATCTCATCTGTTGATTCTTCCTTTCAATCTTGATTGTCTCTTTTATATCCAAATCTTCTATAAATGCAACCTTCTTTCTCATTCAAAGGCTAACCACATTCTTTGAGATTTTGTTGTCATTCATCCATATTGAGCTTGTTGCAAGTTTGCACACTGAATATCTAAGAGCAATAAAGCAAAATCAAGAAGAGCAATGGAGGTAAAATGACATTGATGTGAGAAGATATAATATTTGTTTAAGTTTCATACTTCTTGCATTATTTTTTCGTACTTCATTGGTAGATTAGAATCATTTGTTTAAATCTTATGGTTTTTATGGTTGCCATTTAATGATTTATGCATTTATTTCTATTTTTTTATCTTACAAGAACATAAGTAGGCAAAAAGAAGGGTTGACCATGAAATATGTATCATAAAAATTAAAGAATGAAGACATCAATACTTGGCAGTAACACATGTGAATTAAATGACTTGTTGTACCTTAAGCATTATCAATATCCACTAACAATTCATAATAAATTTTTCTCGCTTTTGATCAGAATTTATAAATATGTTGACGCTTGTCTCCATTTCAGAGACTTTATGTTGGAATTTGTTTGTGTGGAAAATTTATCCCAAAATAGAAGTATAGCATTTTATTTTTTCCACCTAGAATGATTGTTATTCATATACAAGTTTAATTCTAATAACATAAGAGAATTATTGAATTGTTACATTAAAATGACATAGAATAAAGATGTAATAATATAAAACTAATATTAATAGAAATAATATAAATATATGCATCTCGACATTTATATCTTTGATAATGTAGCACGTATGAAGGTGCTTGCAAAATGTACATAAGAAAGTTACTAAGTAACAAAACATTGCTAGTAGCAGAAGGCAATATTCACTTACAAAAATCAGTCATCTCTATGCAATCAATTATATTGGTGTTTAGATGATGGTAGCGATGAGGGCAGGAGAAGGTGGTTTCAAATCTATAGATGATGCAGATGCAGGCAGCGACGACAACAGGGACCTGGATGACGGATGGTGTGTCCCACTTAAGATTCCTTTCATGGAGAACATGCGAGGAAGGGCGTTGGGTGGGAGGAATTTTGAAAGTGCAGAAGGCATTGGCAATGAAGATGTTCCAGATGGAGACTTTTTGGTTTTTGGGGACTAGCATCCCCTATTTTTTTGGAGGGATGGAGTTGTGAAGCATGGACTCATTGCTAAGTTTTGTGGTTGTTCTCCATTCACTATCTTTGTTGCTTTTGGTGACCATGGAGAGGTTGTTGTTTTGTTTTCTTCTGCATGGACCCTTCTCTTTATTGCTTATCCTTTTTCTAGGTTTTGTTGGTTTGGTTGAGGCTACCGTCGGAAGGTGTTGTTTGCAGTATTCTAGGCCTGCTTATTTTTTTGAGGCCTTCTCTGCTCTATCTTCGTTTGGGCCCTGCTCTTTTGGGTCTCCTCTTCTGGGGATTTTTTCTGTCATGGCTCTGGCTCTAGCTTTATGGGTGGTTTTCTTGGTGTTGGGTGTGGCTTGTGGGTGGGTTGTGATGGGGTTGGTAGTAGGAGTTTGCTTTATTTCAAACCTTGTTGGATTGGATGGTGCTCTTCAAGGTTTTGCACTCTTTCCCCTTTCTCTGTTTTCTAATCTCCCTCGCCTTGCTCTGCTTCTTGGACGCCCCTGTGGCTTGTTGTGTTTGCTTTTTTTGGCTCTATATTTCTCGGTGGTATGTTGGGTGTTGGGTGTGGTTTGTGGGTGGATTATGATGGGGATTTTTATGGTAGGAGTTTACATTCTTTTAGACCTTGTTGGGTTGGATGGTGTGCTTCATGGTTTTTCTCTCCTGCCATTCTCTATGTTTTCTAGTCTCCCTCACCTGACCTTGCTCTTTAAATACCCTTGTGGTTTGAAGTCTCTAGTTTTAATTTATCGGTTGGGTTGTTTCATAAGACCTTCATCAAGGCCTAGTTATTCTTGGATTTGGAGTTTTTTTGTTTCCTTTGTGCTGAAGCAGAGTGATTTGAATGAGTTTTTGTTATTGTACTTGGTGGATTTTGGTTCTTTGGCTTCTCCTTTTGTGTTGCAGGCTAGGTGGTATTTTGAGTTTCTCTTTATGTCCCAGCGGGTTGAGCTCCCTCAAGCTCTTTGGTTTCCCTTTGAGTTTTTTTGTTTGCGGGTGTTGGCCTCTTACCAGGTTTTTTTGAAGGGTGGAATGGCTGCTTGTTCTGTTGCTACACTGGTCTTCTTCTCAGATCCTATGGAGGTGGATTTAGCTCCTATGGAGGTAGATTTGGGAGGTGATTATCTCTGGCTCCCTTAATTGTTGATCCTATTGAGGTAGATGCTTCTCCTATGGAGGTGGAGGTTGAGGGTGTTGGAGTTTTCAGGTGGTAGTGGACTTGGTGTTCATTTCATTCTCTCCAATCAAGGGGAGCTCCTTCCTGTTGAGGTGGATTTAGAGTTGGTTTCTTGGTTTGAATAATGGATTTATGTCCAGTGGTTTGTTGTGCTCTCCAAATCCCCTATTGAGGTGGGGTTTTTGGTTTTTTTGGCATTTTTCCTTAGGGGTTTGATGGTGCCTTACACCATTAAGTAGGTTTTGTTTCTTGGCTCAGTGGTTTCTTCCATGAGTGGTTGGTTTGCTAATGCCTGGCAGATGTAGGCGGGTTCTTTGTGTATCTAAAAGGGTTTTTGGTCCTAGTTAAAGCCAGGTTGTAAAAGGGTTCTAGGCCCTTGCTTGTTTGTATGTTGCAGTGTGTGTAGTCATGTTAATCTTTTAGAGGATGTTGTGGGGTTGTTGTTGGTTTATGGTTTATGGTTTATATTATTTGTAGCTTGCTTTTCTATGATAGGTTGACGATTCCCTTCAAAACCATTTTGTATTGGGTTTTGGGCCCCTTCAAAACCCACTTTTACCTCTAATCAAAAAATATATTCTCATACATTTATCAAAATTATGACAAAACTTTATTCCTTAGAAAATCATATCCCACGGTGACCAACTGACGATGTCCCGTGAAAGTGATATTGCAAAAATTTGATACAAAATGATGCTAGATTACAATGGATCCTTTATTTAAGAAGCGTGGAATATCCCTTGGTGTAGGTATTCCCACTCCAATGTGCACAACAACTAAAACATCCCCTAGGCCTCCTAGATAATCCTGTTGAACCATCAGAATCACCAAGAACAACACATCAACCTATGGAACTCCAATTCCTAGTAAAGAAGCCATGAATCATGAAGAAATATTAGCGTTCACTCGATATCTATATGTAGCTTCTATAAATTCATAGCCCACAACCATTTTGATAAACACTATAGTCCATCTACTACATAACCTAAAAATCATTGTAAGTATTTGGCTAGTAATTGCTCTTAGGAAGGTTAATTGTCATCAAAGACTGGTTAGACAAATTGATTTATCAAATTCCATAACAATTTTTGAACTAGAGCTTTAATCAAGATTATGATGAACTTCATTAGTAATGCTAGTTGAATTTATAGAAAATTTTGGACCTTGATTTTGCATCCCACTATGGTGAAGCACAAGCCGGTAGTTAAAACATTTAATACAAAAGATATTGCATAATCTGATCAAGGATCTTCATCTTGTTATCTTACCTTGATTTACATGTTTTAAATTTAATTTTGTCAAAAAAATAACGAGCCAGTAGTTAAAACATTTAATACAAAAGATATTGCATAATTTGATCAAGGGTCTTCATCTTGTTATCTTACCTCAATTTACATGTTTTAAATTTAATTTTTTCAAAAAAATAATTAAATTTAATTGAAAGGTGAGCCAAACTACCAATTTTTGCATTCACACTTTCTCAACACATGGGAGAGCCATTGTAAATATTGTTTGGATTGACATCTAGCTTCAAAAAAAGTACTTCAAAACATTGAAAAGATAGAGAATTAAATGGCTTGTTGTACCTTAATCATTGTCAATATCCACTAACAAGTCAATAAATTTTGCTCACTTCTGATTAGAAATTGTAAATTTGCTAACACTTGCCTTCATTTTGGAGACTTTATGTAGGCATTTGGGTGTGTGGAAAATTCATCTCAGAATAGAATGACATATAGCATTTGATATTTTCGCCACCCACACTATTATTTTTATTGACATACTAGTTTAATTTTCCATGAAAATATTTCATTGGTTTGAATGCAAGTTTAATTCGCCAACAAAATTATTTTATTGGCTTGAAAACAAGTTTAATTTTCCAATGAAAATATTTTATTGGTTTGAGTACAAGTTTAATTTTCCAACATAAATATTTAATTGGTTTCAAAACATGTTTAATTCACCAACAAAAATATTTTATTGGTTTGAAAACATGTTTAATTCGCCACAAAAAATTGTTGGTTTGAAAATAGGTTTAATTCACTAATGAAAATATTTTATTGGTTTCAATAAAATTATAATTCACCAATATATTCTACAAAATTCTAGTGATTACAAAAGATTCATCAATTGAATTTATATTTTTTCTTGAAAAAAGAAAAAAATTGCTAATAAAATTAATATTTTTTCAAGAATCACCAGGTTTTTACATGTTTTCCTAGTGAGGGTTCTTAAAGTTATCCCTACTTCCCATGAGGACATTCAAGCTAGGGGGGTAGCAAAGGAAGTGGCTATTGGTAAACAAAGCACCCTGGATTTGTCAGGTCCAAAAAATCAAAAGAAATGTTAATCAACCTCAGCATGAGATGACCCCTCCTTACTCGTGGTTAGTGGATCTTAAGTGTGTGTGTTGCTTTCTATTTTCTATGAATGTTCTCTCTTGGAATATAAGGGGCTTAAACATCCCTTTCAAGCAACATCTCTTAAAGTGATGTATTGTGGATATTAAGGTGGATATTCTCATGATTCAGGAAACTAAAATGATAGAATCTAATTTTACTCGGATAGTTAAAAACTTTTGGCCTTTTGTAGAGTTTTGTGTCTCTCCAATGAAGGGTTCCTTAGGGGCCTTACTGCCCTTTGGAATCCTAGATAATTAAAGGGGTGGAAATTCCAATTTTGTAAGAATAGCCTAATGGTTTTTTTTTATGTTTTAGGCAACTCCACTAAGTTGAACCTTATAAAAATTTATGCTCCCAACTCTAAACCTACTAGAAAACAACTATGGGACCTTATTACTAGTCATTAGGGAGCAAGGCATAAAGAGACGTGGTTACTTGGAGGAGACTTCTATACCCCTTTAGTTCCTTCAAAAATACTTTGTGGGCTTGAAGACTATTCTGAAAGTATGGTGGATTTTATTTATTCCATTTCCTCTGTTGGTGTTATGGATATTGACCTTAGGGTCTGATTTTACTTGGTCTAATTGAAGGTAGGGTAACAATTTAATTCAATTCAAGTTGGACATATTCCTTATCTCAAATGGTTGGAATATCTTACCTTGCTTATCCCTTTCAGTCCTACCTAGGTCTGGTTCTGATCATAATGCCATTCTACTTTGGTGGAATGATGATATTCCAAAAGGTTTGTAACCCTTTAGATAGGAAATTGTGTGGGCCTCTCATTGTGAATTTAGAAACCTTGTGGAATAATGGTGGAATACCCCCTATTACGGTACCCCTATGCTTAGGCTAACTGAAAAGTTGAAGTTAGTCAAAGAAAAAGTCAAAGGTTGAAACAAACTATGGTTTGATAATATCTTTCACAAAAAGTAAAAAAATATTAAAGATCTAAAGAATTTATATAGACACTTGCAATAAATAAATAATCTAAATGTATGAGTGGTACAACCTGGTGAAAAAAGAGATCTTCTAGAAATAGTAGTCCAAAATCCAATGGCTCTTAGAAGGGGATAGAAAAACTAAGAAATTCTTCCACCAATCCACTTTAAAGCATAGAAGTCATAATTATATTAGAATGCTAACACTAAAAGTGGTGTTACTATCTCAAAGGAAGAATATATTGTTGATGTTGTTGTTTCTTACTTTCATTGTTGTTTCTTACTTTCAGGAAACCATAGTTGATCCCAATCAAGATATGTTTGGTTTGGAGGAAATTATAGATGTTATTACCCGAATTATGAATGACCAAGACATTCAGGACTATGAGAGAGCCATATAATTTGAAGAGGTTAAGTCTAATGTCTTCTCGTTTGGCACTTATAAAACCCCTAGGCCTGATGGCTTCCCCCCTTCCTTCTTTTAGAATTTTTGGGATATCATCTCAGAGGATCTTGTGATAGTGATGAGAGATTTTTATAGAATACGTAAACTTCTTGGGAAACTTAATGTAATTTTCATTGCTATGGTTCCACAAAAATGAGGTCTCCTCTATGTCAAACTTCAGGCCTATGAATTTATGCAATACAATTTATAATATTTTCTCTAAATTAATAGTTAATAGACTAAAACATGTTCTTCAAAGGTTGATTGTTATCAATAAAAAAGGGTTTGTGTTGAGGCGACAAATCCTAGATGTTATTTTGTCCACTCATGATTATATTAATTCAATGGATCACAACAAAAAACCTGGCATGGTGCTTAAATTATACATCTCTAAGGTGTATGGTAGAGTATCCTAGTCTTTCCTTTTTTTTGTCTTGCATAAGTTTATATTTAAAGGTAAAATCTCAAAGCTTGTCACTACCTATGTTACCACTCCTAAATGATTAGTGTTAGTTAATGGGGTCCCTAAATTTTTTTTCTCCTATGGTAGGGGCCTAAGAAAAAGTGACCCTCTATCTCCCTATATGTTTATTATAGTGGTCAAATTTCTAGGAAGAAAATTCTAAAAATTGATCAATGGTGGGTTGCTAAAAGGGATAAATGTTGCTTCCTCCCTCCCCCCTCTTCACATCAACAATTATCCTTTTTGGAGAAGCCTCTATTATAGAAGCCAAGTATTGGAAAAACCTACTTGATGATTATGCTAAGTGTCAGGTTAGTATATAAACTAAAACAAAAGCATGCCTTATTTCTTAAATTTTGATCCCCCCTCTTAAAGAAAGGATTATGAGAATCTTAGGATGCCAAATTTAGTACCTTCTTGCTACTTATTTAGGGCTCTCATTATCTACTAAAAAATTCCTAATCATTATTGGCTCAATATTATGGAGAAGTTGCAAATTAAGTTGGTTGGATGGAAAGGGAAGTTGCTTAGTCAAGCTGGAAAACTTCAATTATTGAAAGCCTCTCTTCAAAATATATTGGCTTTCTACCTCTCTTCGTTTAAAATCACTACTTATATGACACATATAATTGAGCAAATACAAAACTAATTCTTATGGCCTGACATAGAGGATAAAGATATATTTTATCTTGTTTGTTGGGACAAGGTTTGTAACCCTAAAAGGCAAGGTGGTATGGGAATCTAAAAGCTGCAATGGTTCAACAAATCTCTTCTTGTGAAAGTGGGTTGAAACTTCATAAATTGCAATAAAGAATGGGGAACCATCTTTAATGTAACAACCCCGATGTTCTTCATAGTAAAATTTCCAATGTTTTCACCTCAAGTGATAAACCATGATGCCAAAGCATAGCAATAAAAAAATTTCTTCCCATAATGTAAATTACATGTATAATTGAAATAACAATAATTCCAATTTTTCATTGTATTCCAATGCAATTTTACAAATCTTCTTAAAACATAGAAATCATATTGAATGAAATCAAGTGTATCATTCATGATTACATCATCCCATAAAAATGGTTACAAGATACATAGATAGTTCCTCTGAGCTTCAGAGCATAAGATATGGATGGTCCAGGATTCCCACCTTTCAAAACCTTTGATTTTGTTGCCTGTTGAGGAGAAGCATCACTCAAGTGCTTTTCCACCAACCATAGACTCATATGCAGTCCCCACACATCTATCAATAATAGATGGCCCTAACCTTTGACGAAGAGGTTGGTTGAGTAACCTCGTATGACAAACCATACTAATCTTAATGTTGTGCCCTACATGACTAGAACTTGTATTCCCTACAATTTGCAGCTAGCATGCACTATATGGACACGGTGATCTGACAGTGGAGCCAAAGGAAATCACACTACTTTGGCCAAAGTGTTCTCACTTAGTACTTCGAGTGAAGTTCAACATACACCTACACTTCTTAAGATCATTTTGACTTAAGGCCACTATATCTATGCATAGGAATCCCTCCCATAGGTAAAATCTTACCCCAGGATTCCCTATCATTAATCCCACATACTCTAGGGTATTTCTACTCTCAAAGCATATGTAAGAGTTCCCTCCCTTCATTGGACTCACAATCTCAGGAGTAACCTTCTAGATAACTATTATAATCAAATAACTTAGCTACAAGTAACCCTTATGCTACCCATGCTTATCCATATCTAGTATGTAATACTTATGATGAGCATAATCCTCCTATTATGGAGTACACACAAGCATTGCACAAACATTATATATAGCTTCTAATTCATTTTCAAAGAAATACTATTTCCCCCCTAATTACAAACATTCACAATAGACTAACCAAAGCATTCATGAAACAATCATTCAAAAGCTAAGACAAATAAAGGAGAATTTTCCTCGTGCCTGTTATTGCTTATCCAATCGATTGACTGTAATTCGGCTTTTCCAAACAACAACTAGCTTGACCGTGATTTCTCAAGTGATGACACAATATACCTCTATATCTCAAGTTGATAAAATACTTCACTCAATATACTATTCTCTCAAAAATACTCAGAACTCTCAAATATAACATCATTAAGCAGATAAAAATGTAGAGCACAATGCTTATGGGATATGTCCCAAACAAGTGAGTCTGCTCTACTACTTATACAACAAAAAAGAGGCTTCTTAACCTACAAAATAGACATGATTATTGACAATAATCTCCATGCATAACAACTCACTCTACTTAGCTAAAAGGTGGCACACAAATAAGAATATGCTCAGCTAGCAAAGCTATAGGTCGACCTTACTAATTGATAGCAGCATGAGACTATTTCAAACTAGCACATGATGAAAAAGGTGTAACTCGAATTGCCTTCTCAATGAACATCTTCATCAAATAGGATTCATAAGGTGGTGCTAAGAAAAATAGATGTGACCTCCAACAATTGGTGAGGTTTACTACATATTTGAATCATTCAATCTCAAATATGCAATGCATAACTCATATCGACTTAGTCAAGCATGAGTCGACTCACCTTATTAAATGGTTTGACCAATTCATTGACCTATTGTTCATTACCTTGTACGCATTTATGAGTTGTTGATATTTACACAATGATATATGGCGTTTAGAACTTGTTTACTAAGTCAAAGACAATTCCATACAAGGCATCAACCAAGTCTCATTCTTATATCAACTTCATGACTGAGAGTTGTTTTGTAGAATACTCGTTCCTTATGCATGGATAGCATGACTAATATTCAACCTCTAAAATAGAGTCACAAGTGTAATATACTCAGCCTCAAAGCTTGCTAATGATAATCAATTTCAAAGCACACAATTACTTGCAGTTTTGAATACTCGGTACTGCACTTTATATGCAGCGCTATAATCTTCATATTATGCGCTAGCCTATATACATAACAATTATGCTATATTTAAGCAGGGCTATACTCATTAATTCATGCGCTTATGCATAGTATATATAAACACTCATATATATATTTATATATATACTCATACTAATTCAGCCTTATATAATCATATATATATATATATATATATATATATATATATTATATATATAAATATATATAATATATATTTATATATATATATATATATGCACATATATATTATATATATAATATATATATATATATATATGTGATATACTGCATATATATATATATATAAGTATATGCACATATATATAATATATATATATATATTATATATATATGTGCATATACTTATATATATATATATATAAGTATATGCACATATATATAATATATATATATGTATGTATATGTATATATACTAATATATTTATACATATCCATGACAATCAAGTACATATGCATTCGATATACAAAAGAATACAACAAGATAGCAATCACATAGTAATACTATATATTATATAGCAACATAAATTATCCATTCAATATCTCGAATGCATACATCCTTGTTTACCATTACTCGTCAAACAATACACATGTACTCAAGATACATACACATATACGTACATTTTCATATTAAATATGTTAACAAACACACACACACACATATATATCAGGTTACCCTTTCTTACCCTATTCTTGTCGATACACACATTCGTTAAGTGTGTGTATATATATATATTCACATAAATATAATTGATCCCTCGTGTGAGTATTTTTGTAAGTATTTCTACTTACACATACATGCATGTGATTATGCTCTTATACACGGGTCAATGTATGTATATACTCATATACATGTATACTTTGACGTAAATATGTATTGAAGGAAATCTCAAAGACACATAAACCTCAAACACATAACATCATGCAAGAATGCACTCAACAGTAAACAAGACCCTTACTAATGTAGACATATTAACTAAGGATGACTTACCAACTTCCCACATAATAACTTGACTCAATTATTCTACTATGGTGTGTGTAAGCTCAGATAGGTTACATTACTGGTTACATGACCAAGATCTTCTCCTAAATGATACTTCCCCTTCGCCTAGAGGAATGAACATATACATCCACATTCTCAAAATATGCCCAAGGTAGTCAACTATTCAACAAAATATGCAGTACGCATAATACATCTGATAGTTAGAATATTAATTCAATAATCATCCATTTCACATATATGCATTTCTTCACATATCATTTAAATGAGATAACATTTATTCATAATTATTTTGATAACAAAGTGCAAGAACAATTTATTCATCTACATAATTCACTTTTACCCTACATAGTAATAGTAAATAGTAATTTACACAATTGGGTGTAACATACTTCCCCCCTTGTGAATCATCATCCCCGATGATCTATAGCACTTTAACATATAGATAAAGTCAAATAAAGTTTTACTTACCATTCTCAAAATATGTAAGATATAAAAAAAATCATCCTATGTAGCATCACTTCTTGCAACCTTATCCTTCCTGGACCTTGCATTGAGTTCCCTTGTTATCGCATGGGAAAAAATTGTATGCCTTACACATACTTACTCTCTTAAAGATCTTATGTGTTGTATTCATAATATCTCATATGTACATCCCATTTACAATAATATTTGAATAACACATGACACCTATACTATAGTGATTAGAAAGCACGTTCTCATTGTCCCAAGAAATTACCCTTAGTATAATCCACATAGAAAAGGAATAATCATGCATTATGCGCTACACCATGGGTCCCATCCTTCCCTTTGGTATTTACACCATTAGACAACTCAGAAGCTAAGTCTGACCATCACTTACTTATCTATTTTCTTTAACCAAAAGTAATGCTCTTGACCACTTGTTCGTCTTGAGCACAACATTGCTCTTGGGCATCTGTCAATTCTGATATTGCTTCACACTTAAGCTTTGTATCAAAAAAAATTCATTGATCTCTTCAATCTATTACTCCTTTTTGACAATCTATTGAGTCTAAGGTTAACCCTATTTCAGCCTAAAAGAGTTTTCAACCTTCCTTTCCATATACTAGATCAAACCTCAATGTTAGAAGTTTATAAGTATTCAAAAAATCATTCAAGATTTGGTTTATCACTTTTTCCTATTTGGCTACAATAATATATTGTGTATGCATTCAATTAAATGTCTCACAAGATGTTCATGTTTCACACAACCTCATCATTATTTGATCGTTCACAATTGAGACAACCTTCTCAGGAATACTAAGCAACTATTGGCATATGGATTTGGGAGATCATTTTAAGCTGCTAGTGTTGTCATTGATGGCAACTAGAGTCAATAGTGTCATCCACAGTTTAGAAGTAGTTCCTACCGGCAAGGAAAGTAGAAGATAGTACTCTACCAGAAGAATGCATGAAGAACAGAGTATCTGGTTGGTAAGTTGGTCTGAATACTTCACCGGATCATTATTTTGTTGTGTGGATCCCCAGGGAAGCTTGTCAAGGATGTATGCTACCTGTTTGATAAGTTTTATGATATTACATTGATCCATGTACGAGTCTGGAGATTCAGTAGAATGATTTATTGTTTATTTTCTCATTATGGTCAGCCTGTTGTGTATGGCATGTTCCAGATGTATGAAGAGTATGTGTTTAACTCTTTCTTATGTTGGGAATTTTGGTTTGGGTCCCTACTATAGTCTAGTTGACTTGTGTGGGTATGTATTAATTATAATTGGTGACTTGAGCTGACTTGTGGAAGAATATTATATTTTGTTGCAAGCCAACATATAGAAATAAAATTCTTGTTAGCGGATATATAAATGAGATAGGTAATTCATTTTGCATGTGATGTACAAAGTGGTGAGAAGGTGTGTGTGCAAAAAGTGCAGAACAGCTGCATGAGGTAATATCGGAGGATCTGTTGAGCGAATTTTATTTGTGCAGCATAAGGGTTTTTGTAGGAGAGCATAGCAGAGCAAAGCAGAGCAAAGCAGAAGTGAAAATTGGACAAAAGGTCCAAAATCCATTTCATGTGCCTCATTGGAACTGAATCCAGGCATTCAAAGATGTTATTTTATCAGTTCATATTTTGAATAGTTTTAATACAAACTCCTTTTAGACAGTGAATCCTCTTTTGTATTTTGAGTAGTGAGCTCTAGGCAGTGTGCCTGAATGCAAGTGTGTTCCCTTTTTATCATACTTTTAATAGAGTATACTTTGTCGATTAATCTTCACTGTGGTTTTTCCCCTAACAGGGTTTCCACATAAAAATCTTGGTGTTATAGTGTTCACATTGTCTTGTTAATGTGTATGCATGTTTCCTTCTATTTATATGTTGTGGATGCTATTAAAGTTTAATATTGCTATTGAAAGTTTAAGATCTGATTTGAAAGTTAAATATTATGGAACACTAATTCACCCCCCCCTCTTAGTGTTCCTAGTTTCCAACAATTGGTATCAGAGTTGGTTCCTCTTATGAGTTTAACAACTTGAGGTGGATCTTGGATAACAATGGACGTAGGTGGTCCTCAATAGCAGCTTATGGTGGCACTTGATGATCTTGATCAGTCTAAAGCAGAGGTCATGGAACTAAAAGCAAATCTTGTGGCTGCTGAAAAATTCATTCAATCATTGAAGGATAAAATAAATGAGTCAAGGGAAAAGAGGAAGGAACTATGTGGACAATTGAAGCAAAAAGAAAGTAGAGGCTTGAAAGATGTTCATCTAAATCAAACCCTAAAAGAGATAACAAAAGAGTGTGAAAAACTTGCTAAGGACAATACTGCTCTAAAGCTTGAAATGGAATCTATGGCAATAAAGCTAACTAAAGAGATTGAAGAAAGAAAGAAGAATTAGGAGAATATGGCCCAGTCCTTGAAAGAAAAGTCTAAGGAATGCAGCAAAATTAACAATGGATTCATTCAGTTGGAGATTGAACTACAGCAAACCAGAAACAATGAACAGGAGCTTGAGAGATAGGTAATTATTCTCAGAGATGAGCTTGCTACTGCAAATGAGTTTAAGGAGAAGTTCAAGATTAGTTCTGCTAAGCTTGATGAGATAACTAAAGGACAAAAGGATGCAAATGATAAGTAAGGTCTTGGCTATGTGAAGGGTGAGAGCTTTGAATCTGAACAGAAGGACCCTGAAAAGAAGAACAAAGGCAGAAGATATCTGATAAGGCAGCCCAACGCTCATAAGTTTAATGGATATTTTTTTGTCTGTAATAAATTTGGGCATATGGCTTCTCAGTGTAGAAGTAAGATAAGTTCTGGCAGTCCATCATTTTCTAGTCAATGTTTTAATCATAAAAAGTATGGTCATAAGTCATTAGAATGCAAAAGTATGTCTGTTAGTATAAGGAACATTAAATGCTATACCTGTGGAAGATTTGGACATACTGCTAATCAATGCAGATCAAGAGGAAATCAATGGAATGGATGGTATAGACAGAAAAATCTGGTATGCTACAATTGTAAAAAATTTGGTCACATTGCAAGAGTCTAAAGGAACAGAAACATGGACAAAAGATGTCTGGTATATCAAGGTAGAAATTCGCAGAAAGGAAAAGGAAAAGCATTCGTAGAAGAGATAAGAGATCAAATGAAGAAGATGTGGGTAAAGAAGAGTGGATCTGATGAATGTGATAAGGTTGTACCAGAAGCCCCCTCTGGTAGTTCATCCAATAATTGATTTCAGGCCAATGGCCTAGGGGGAGTTTTCATAAAAATATTTTGTCCCCCTATGTGTAGTTGGTTTTGGATTGCAGGAAGTTTTTTGTAGTTGTGTTACTCATTCTAAAATGCATTGGTGATTGCTTGTTCAGTAAGATGAAATTTTAAAGGTCCGCAGATGGATTCTTCTTTTATTGTCTAAGAATGCGGAGTAACCAGAACTTCTAGGGAAAAGCATTTAATGCGGTAGGTAGGTAAAGTGTATAAAGTTATAAAAGGGCATTTTGGAACCCTCATTTGTCACCGTGCACCGAAGAAGAATAGTTGGAGAACCTTTTCAGCAAAATTTTGAAGAAGTGAAAGTCAATTTAGCGGCAAATTTTCTAGGTATTTCTATTGATTATCAATTTCATACTTATTATGTGATTGGTAGAACCTTGTTCGGTACAGAAAATGAAACAAATCAAAGGAATAGTAATTCTGGATGAATATAGTAGTCAAAAGTTTAGGGATGTAAGAAATTCATTGTCTATTGTCAAATTGAAGAAGCTTGGAGGAGTGAAACATAAGAACCTAGACATCTGGAATAAATTTCCTCATTTCATCAACACGAAGGTAGTCTGGTTTATCTTGAACACATTGGGTGGTGATATCCTTACTCTGGATAAACCCTATCAAATTTCTAAGGATGTAATCAGAAATCTAACAGGTTTGTGCAATGTTGGTGATGTCCCGACAAAGAAATCGATTTGAAATGTTGAGGTCGAAGCCCTAACCAGTGTAAAAGGAGATCAGAAGGTGCTGATGATTACAACGATCAAAGATCCATTAACAAGGTATATTGCATATGGAATTTCATACAAGATCTTCTTTAGAAATAGGGAAGGTGCAACCTCTATAGGTGCAGTCTATATTGTGCACGAGATGATAATAGAAGACGAAGACTTTGATCTATGTGGATTATTGAAGGATCAATTGACGGAGAATGTGCAATTGTCGAAGGATATAGATTATTTTTTCAGGTTTGGTACCCTAGATATATGCATTATGATGTATTTCCTAAATTGTTTGCCTCAGAATATGGTATGGAAGGAAAATATATTGGTTTGCAAGCAAATTTTTGATCATTTCAACTCTTTTGAAAATGGTGAACAAGTTTATGAGAACTTCTTTGGAAAGATGTTAGAAAATTTTGGTATTCTTCTCCCAGTAAAAGCAATTGAAATTGGATCATCCTCCGGTAAGTCAAAGAAAAAGCAGAAGAGAGAAAGAGAGTTGGCTGGTGACACTCCTTTGATGCCTAAGTCAACAAAAGTGGAAGGAAAAGGTAAAGAGCGGATAGTTGTGGATGTAGTCGATGAAGACTCTGAGGAATATACACCAAGAGATTAATCAAAACTAGTTGAACTTGTTGTGGTAATTGTAGAAGAAATCCATCTATCTAGCCCTAATCCACCCTCATCCTATATCTATATATGGGTTGGGGCCCATCCAACTAACTATAGGTGTAGGTGTGGGTGACTCACTCAATCGGAGCGGTTGTGATGAAGAAGGTGCTTTATTCAAAGCAAAGATACTGTAGATTGTTCAAGAAGAAGATGGAATGCAAAATATAACTAACATATGGATAAATGGACCATCATATGAACAGGATTGCATTGAGGACACTCTAGGAAGATACTTTATTGATAGCAACATTAAATTGAAGAGTTTGCATAATGTACTTCCAGAAGAATTTATTGAATGTATCAAGGAGGCTATGGACTCTGTGTCTCAGGACAGAAAAGAGGAAGAAATAATCTCACATCTAAAGATGCAGTTTAGGCTATCTCTTACCAAACTGAAGAAGAAAATGAATGTACTAAGACAATGCATTGACTCAACAAATGAGATATTCAATTACTGTCTCAAGTGGCCTTGTGTGGTTGGGAAATACAAGGACAAGTTGGAATAAATTGAGAATGAGCTTGTTAGAATCGGACAAGACTACAGTATGGTTCAGGACAAGGATGGAGAAGTTTAGAAGAAGATTCATGAGTTGCAAGTTGAGCATACAAAGGTTCACTCTGCCAGAAACACTCTTATGGACACTTTCTGGAAAGTGAACGACCTGACTGAATGCAAATTAGAGCAAATGGTTGAAGTTATAAAGAAAGGAGAAAAGATGGAAGAAGCCATTACCATTCTTGAATCCCTTATTCAGGTCATCAACAAAACATCAGAAAATAATAGTTTGATAATAGCTGTTGGGATTGCAGTAGACTCTTGGAAGAAATTTCTTCCAAAGATGAAAGATAAGTATAAAATAATTTTCTGAATTTAACAACAGTTACAAACTTTTTTTTATAAATTGAGGGAGAGAATGCAATAAGAGAGAGTGCAGTAAATAATCTAAGGGGAAAAGAAAATTAGTGAATTTTTTTGTCATTGATGTCAAAGGGGGAGAGAAAGCAGTGAAAAATGCCTTGACATCCAAAGGGGGAGCCGTGTTTTGTTTTGAAGCTTTGAGTTTTGATTCTGACACTTAGTCATTTTTCACTAAGTGTTGCCATCAATTCCAAAGGGGGAGATTGTTGGCATATGGCTTTGGGATATCATTTTTAGCTGGTATTGTTGTCATTGATGGCAACTAGAGTTAGTAGTGTGGTCCACAGTTTAGAAGTACTTCCTATCGGCAAGGAAAGTAGAAGACAATACTCTACTGACATAATGCATGAAGAATAGAGTATATGGTTGGTAAGTTGGTCTGAATACTTCATCGGATCATTATTTTGTTGTGTGGATCCCCAGGGAAGCTTTTCAAGCATGTATGCTACCTGTTTGATAATTTTTATGATATTACATTGATCCATGTATGAGTTTGGAGATTCGATAGAATGATTTATTGTTTATTTTCTTATTGTGGTCAACCTGTTGTGTATGGCTTGTTCCAGATGTATGAGGAGTATGTGTTTAACTATTTCTTATGTTCATAATTTTGGTTTGGGTCCCTACTATAGTCTATCTGACTTGTGTGGGTACTTATTAATTCTAATTGGTGACTTGAGCTGACTTGTGGAAGAATATTATATTTTGTTGCAAGCCGACATATAGAAATAAAATTATTGTTAGCGGATATATAAATGAGATCGGTAATTCATTTTGCATGTGATGTACGAAAGTGGTGAGAAGGTGTGTGTGCGAAAAAGTGTAGAACAACTACATGAGGTAATATTAGAGGATCTGTCGAGCGAATTTTGTTTGTGCAACAGAAGGGTTTTTTCAGGCGAGTAGAGCAGAGTAGAGCAAAAGTGCAAATTGGACATAAGGTCCAAAATTTGTTTCATATGCCTCATTGGAACTAAATCCAGGCATTCAGAGATGCTATTTTCTCAGTTCATATTCTGAATATTTTTAATCCAAACTCCTTTTGGACAGTGAGTCCTCTTTTGTATTTTGAGCAATGAGCTCTAGGCAGTGTGCCTGAATGCAAGTGCATTCCCTTTTTATCATACTTTTAATAGAGTATACTTTGTGGATTAATCTTCACCATGGTTTTTCCCCTAACAGGGTTTCCACGTAAAAATATTGGTGTTATGGTGTTCACATTGTCTTGTTAATGTGTATGCATGTTTCCTTCTGTTTATATGTTGTGGATGCTATTAAAGTTTAATATTGTTGTTGAAAGTTTAAGATCTAATTTGAAAGTTAAATATTGTGGAACACTGATTCACCCCCCCTCTTAGTGTTCCTACTGTCCAACAACAACTACCTCATACAATATATTATTTAGGACCGAAATCCTATAAATCAAAATTTCCAACCACGTTGGTTACCTTGGTGAGTTTGTCCACCACAATATTATGTCAGTTCCATTGACATAGACAAGTTAAACTATCTGGTGTTCTACCACTTCCCCTCTAGAATCTCAAGAGAGTACACATGTCCTGCCAATGATGGCATATAGTCTTCATTTCCTGGCACACTGGACATTAACTTGCTATATACTCAAAAACATATTACTCCATATTTTCCAAGTTATAGTGGTTCCTCATCCAACAAATAACTTTGTCATTCTAATGTCCTAACTCTGACATCAATTCCCTCATTTCATCCCTTAATTCTCCAAAATTTTGGGTACATAGGCTCTTTTACATCCTGTAATAGTAGATATTCTTTGACAAAGTGAAAAACTATTTTGTGGACTCATGCCACATTTAGTTCCCAAATAATAATGGTTAGACACTTTGCGGAGATAAATATCCTTTATCTTAGGACATCCACACCTTGGATTTCTTTCATCCTTGGATTATTTCCAAAGATGTAATCCATCTTTCAACTCAATCTAATTTTCCTGATAATAATTGGTACTAATTTCAAGTATTAATCCTCGTTCAATCATGTTGGTTCCTAGAAGATATCCAATTTAATTTCATACCTAGTTACCAAGCACGAACGTTTCTCATTAGCTCAATTGATTCACTTAATCACATAGGTGACTCCCAACCTCGGTATACCCTAATCCTAGGATAAAGTTATCAATCAATGACTAGTCTAATGTTATAGGTTACTCTAATCCTATATATTCCAATCAAGACCAAATGTACAACCTAACCAAGTAAGTTATTCCCAACCTATTGATGTCAATGAGTAGTCCAGTACATATCCCAACCCAATAGGTAAAACTTAACCTAAGGTTTCACTCTTTAATCAAATGAACTTCTCATCCCAAATAGGTTATTCTAACCTAGGGTTTTATTCAATTATGATCAAATGATCATTCCAGTAAATATATTTTGATGTGGTTCACATAATGTCACATCGTATCTTTCATACCTTTACTTTTGCAATGCTAACCCTATTTTTCCCAAGGTCCCTTAGCATAGTAAGCTATAGTGTCAAGTCGCTTCATGACGTGGATATATTTCACATTGTGTAGTATTACTACCTATGTATATAGAAACAAAATCATTATCTAAATCCCCCATATAAGGTATATAGGAGTGTAGAGACACTTTCTTCCAAATCACGGGTAATCTAGATCTTACCTTGCCAATCCCACAAGCAGTGATCTTCCCTTTCATGATCAAATTATTTTCTTATCCTTTCCTAAGGCATCAATGATAGTGACAATTTGATCTTTCAATCAAATATATATAAGGTAAGTCAAAATCCTTGGCCTTTCCACTATTTTTCTCCAAAAATTCCCATATCTTATCCTTGTGGTCATGATATACATGACTTAATGGACATCATGACTTACGAATAAGTCAAAATTTCTTCCAAATTGAAAATATAAATTCATGATTTTTGTTAGGTGGGGTACTTAATTCGATTCAATCCACTCTCTTCCTTCCCCCCTTAGTGTTTCCACAACATTCAATCAACTTAAAGTTGAACTCCTAGCAAACATTTTTATTTTATTTTCTTGAAATGATTTGTCATTCCTTATTGTTGGATTTCTATTTCCTTTTTCTTGCCTTAATGGCATACCTTGAATATTCCAATTCTCTCTCCAATATCCTTTTTGTGGAGGGATATCCATACTCACAAAGCCTCTTTTTTTGATGTACCTTTCAACATAAAGCATTGTTTTCTTACAACTTTTGTTGATTTAACACATAATGTCACACCGTATTCATTTCCTTTTGGAAACTCAAAACATATGTTATTTTTTTGTTGACACGTTGATGAGTTCTACTTATACTTCAACCAATCTATGTACTATCCAAAACTTTGTTAGATCATTACGATTTACCTTTTCAGTCTTCTTTCTCACAATCACCTTTCCAAGTGACTTTGTCCCAAATATTGGTACATTGTAACCTTAAACACTCTAAGGTTGCTTGGTTTCTTTTTCTCATATCAATCAAAACTCCAAATTTTTCTCATCAATTTTGGTTGGTGGAAACATGTCCACTTCATTGATTACTTATTTTTTGACCATTCTGGTCTTTTCCCTTATTCCTAAGGTACTATCTCCTTTCTTACAAGTTCCTAGCCTTGCACAGAAATTAGATTCAATTCAAGAGTTTTCCAACCTATTGGATACCTCCTTCGTTGAATTTCTACTTCGATCCACATTATTCCAACAATGCATACTTAGGGATTCGTAGTATTCTTACTAAATCCAAGAATCCTTGACTCTTTGAAGCTATAGGTTGCTATCAATAAGGGAGATTCTTTCAATCTTCTATATCCCTCAGAGTTTTATATCTATTTCATAAGATGAATGTATATATTGGTTATACTTCCTAACCTTCCTACATAACCTGATTGCACAATCTTTTGCAATATAAGGGAATATAATAATAAGTTGTTGGTTTAGGAGTTCCTAACCTCAGGGACGATTCTTAACTAGTCCCAAACTTAAGCAAGTTTCTAGGAATCTCATCTTCCATTTCATTTCTATTAGTTCTTTCCTCTTGCCATCATGGCACAAGAACTTTTCAACCATTATCTTTTGATAAGGTTTACGCATTGTTTGTGTAGTGAGCTCATAGGTTCCATAGTTGAACTTGGTAGCTCTGATACCACATGTAACAACCCCAATGTTCTTCATAGTAAAATTTCCAATGTTTTCACCTCAAATGATAAACCATGATGCCAAAACATAGCAATAAATTATTTTCTTCCCATAATGTAGATTACATGCATAATTGAAATAACATTAATCTCAAATTGTCATTGTATTCCAATGTAGTTTTATAAATCTTCTCAAAACATAGAAATCATATTATATGAACTCAAGTGTATCATTCATTATTAAATCATCCCATAAAAATGGTTACAAGATACATACATATAGCCCCTCTGAGATTTAGAGCATAAGATATAGATGGTCCAGGATTCCTACCTTTCAAAACCTTTGATTTTGTCACCTGTTGAGGAGGAGAAGCATCACTCAAGCACTTTTCCGCCAACCACAGACTCATATGCAGTCCCTGGCACATCTATCGATAATATATGGCCCTACCCTTCGATGAAGAGATTGGTTGAGTAACCCCATACGACAAACCACACTGAGCTTAGTGTTGTGCCCTACATGACTAGAACTTGTATTCCCTACAATCTGCAACTAGCATGCACTACATGGACACAGTGATCTGATAGTGGAGCCAAGGGAAATCACACTACTTTGGCCAAAGTGTTCTCACTCAATACTTCGAATTAAGGTCAACATACACTTAGACTTCTTAAGCTCGTTTCGACTTAAGGCTGCTATATCTATGCATAGGAATCCCTCCCATAGGTAAACTCTTACCCCAAGATTCCCTATCATTAATCCCACATACTCTAGGGTATTTCTACTCTCAAAGCATATGTAAAAGTTCCCTCCCTTCATTGGACTCACAATCTTAGGAGTAACCTTCTAGATAACTATTATAATCAAATAACTTAGCTACAAGTAACCCTTATGCTACCCATGTTTATCCATATCTAATATGTAATACTTATGACAACCATAATCATCCTATTATGGAGTACATTTTCCCAGCAACAGTATATATAGCTTCTAATCTCTTTTCAAAGCAATACTATTTTCCCCCTAATTGTAAACATTCACAATAGACTAACCAAAGCATTCATGAAACAATCATTCAAAAGCTAAGACAAATAAAGGAGAATTATCCTCATGCCTGTTATCGCTTATCTAATTGATTGACTGCAATTCAACTTTTCCAAACAAAAACTAGCTTGACCATGATTTCTCAAGTGATTCCATAATATACATGGGTATGTGCAGGATCATCGTGGGCCAAAAAGTGGCAATGAGGAAAAAAACACGTCTTTCATCAACCCAAAAATGCAAAAATACCGTGCTGACTTTTTTTAGGCCTGGGTGTCAGTACACACCACCAAAGAAAAAACCAATCCTAGTTTTCCATATCAGATATCCGATTTGTAAAAAGTATATATATACAAATTATGTGGTTGTTTTAAAATCATTTGACAGTCAAACAACCCGCGGGCGCACAGTGAGGAGGTTCTTCGTGTAACAGATATCCGATTTCACCAATATCCGATTTGAAAAGGTAAGATTTTAGATTTTTATTTGCTTTGATTCAATTTTGAATTAGATTTGGATAATTTCAAATAGTTTTTTGTTGATTTTTTTTCAAAATAGGGTTTTTATTGAATTTTTATGAAAATTTGAGTTTAGAATGGATTTTGATTAAAAATGAATTTTGTGGATATTTTTTCAAAATAGGGTTTTCGATTGAATTTTTATGAAAAATTAAGTTTAGAATGGATTTTGATAAAAAAAAATGAATTTTTTTTATGAATTTTAATTTAAAAATAGTGTTGCTTATGTATTTGTATTAAAAATTAGAGAATTTTATAGATTTTTGTTAAAAAGTAGGGGTTTTTTTGGATTTTTTTTAAAACTAGTGTATTTTTATAATATTTTCTTTTATATTGTCTAATTTTAATTAGATCAATTATTTTTTAACTTTAATTAGGCATTATGGCTATTGAGAATGAGAATGCACAAATTCCACCAGTTGAGAATCAAAATGTAGAAATGCCAAATGCTTCACCACCTCCACAACCATCAATTGAAGACTTAATTCATGAAAAATTGGAGCAATTGAGGGGCATTTGTGATGTTTATAAGAAAATCCCTTGATTATCCCGTATGTCAACCACATTGACAGGAATAATTACAAATGTAGAAACCCTCTCCACCCAACATAATTCCTTTCATTCGTGGCGAGAAACCATGAGGGAATATTATGCATGTGGATTGTCTTATGATGATGTGAAAAATTTCCAAATAACAAAATCCCAAATAGCCTCTTTATTTATTAGCCCCAGCACTTGTTTTCCAGTTAGTGTTAACAAACCAAAACTTTCTATAAAATGGTGCACGCATAGGGGCATAGTAGATAACTTTTGGGATCATTGGTGTATGGTTTTTGATAAACCATCCAACAATAATCTTGATGTACCTTTTTACTTTATTAAAAAATTATACACTGAGTTTTTGTTAGGGCATCATGTCAATTACTTTGATATTAAACCCTTCAAGGGCGTTGGTGGAGGTATGCCCCAGGATAGGCCAGGGGCAATTAGAGTAGTCAAGCACCCACATGTTCCCCTTCCTCCCCTTCATCCGCCACCTCTAGCAAAACATCCAGATATCACGGAGGATGCAGCCACACAAACTATCTAGGCCATTCACTCTTTGAGTGGTCTTTTGGTTTCCCATGCTTCTTCAATAGCTCATCCACATTCTAGTGATGTTGCATCATCCTCCTCAGGTCCACATATTTGTGTACCACATATTTGCAATATGTGCCAATAGACATGCTTGGGTCCTATTGTATAGCCTGCTGAGCATCCATTAGACACTTCTGATTATGACATCCAAGATGTAGAGATTATAGCAGATCACACGTAGGGGAGTGGAGCACACCCTACAGAGTCCTCTCCTACTAGAGAGGTGGACATTGGAATAGTTACACAAGTAACATTTAAGGTGTGAATTCATAACTTGCATTTTTTTAAAAATAAATATTAATAAGAGATAGTATCAAGTACTAATATTTATTTACATGATCTATTTAATAGTTAATGTTTGAGGAGGAGCTCACATGGGTGACTGATAGCACCCTTAGGGCCATTTCATTTGGCCTCAACATGCACACAGTATGTATTTTCGCACTCACTTATTTACATTTTTTTACTGTATACTTGCTTGTCATTTGAATTGTCATTAATGAAATTATATATTAACTTATATGTTTATCTTATTCTCTGCTTGTAGGAAACACCTAGTGTGAGCGAGGTGTGATGATCTCCAAACTATGGAGGCACAATTTTAGATAAGGGAAAGGTAATTGAACTTAAATTTGATTGAATTAAGATTTATAAGATATTTTATTGATTATGCATACATTGACATAGATTCGTAGTTTCATATGTACTTGTCATTTTTATGTACAGGCGGTTGTGATCTATACATCATTGTTGACAAGTGTCACAACACCTGAAGGAGTAGGTATTCAAACACCTGAAGGAGGAGGTGTTGAAACACCTCAAGGAGGAGGTTTCAAAACACCTAAAGGAGATAAAGAAAAAGATCAACCTAAAGAGGTATGTGTTTATTTTATTTTTGCGCTTGGTAAATATGTTCTTATTACCAACAATTCTATGCTAACTTGGATCAATTTTATTTTTTTGTTCACATATATAGATTGACGTTACAAAAGTTGGTTTGGTTGGTTCTTTAAGAGGGGTATATTCTAGGACTCCTAACCCTTCGAAGAGACGTATATTTCAGGTAATCAAGATTTCAATTTTAGAGTTCAATTATAATTCAATGTATATTGGTTTTTATGTTAATTATTCGATTTTAAATTATATAGTATAAATAATCTCAATTGTGGTTTGAATTTTTCTTGTGCAACTACCTTCAGAGCCAATGAGTGCTTCAAAGAGGCTCCATTTTGATGATCCACCAATAGTTTAGGATGAGATAGACATTTTGGCATGTAAATTTTGAATAGATATCGAGATGGCATATGCCACATATTGTAAAACTTTGTTTGAGTTGGTGTTGATGCCATTTTTGTATATGGACATACACTTTATTATTGGATAATTGGATATATAGAAGTTGACAATCAAAATTTAATTTCCTCCTCATGTAATACACATTAACTCTTTGAAAATTTAATCAAGTGAGCAAATGGTTAAAATAATAAATGTACAATAGCATAAAAGTAGGTTGGGCTATGTAATTTTATATATTCATATTGTTGATTACATTGCATTGCACATCTTTCAAACTCAAAGCATTACTTCACATTGCATAAGTAACAACTAGATGCTGATAGATGAAAAAATTTCAATAACAATATAGCTTTTACAAAGTCAACCTAAGTAGTTATGTAATTACTTCACATTACATAACTAATAACTAGGAGCAAAATTTAATTGCATTAGCTTGTCATGGAATTCTACATGAGACCACATTTCTTTGAGGAAACTTGGCACAAAACTCACAAAAAATGAAAAGAAAGCACTCAAACAAACTTTAAAGGGGGGTCTCAGGCCTACTGCCCCCTCATTCCACAAACTATGCAGCCATTTACTTGCAGTGTAGGGGCTGAACAATGGAGAAAACATGTAAAAATAATATATATATATACAGCCTAGAAGCATGAATTGCGATTAGAATATCACATAACATCATATAAACGAAAAAATGACTATAAAATTGAATGTCATTTAAAACATGCATGAGAAATATTCATCGTTGAAACTTGAATTGTGGTAGC
>VDFB02086081.1:230713709-230792131 GCA_007258455.2 Sequoia sempervirens | reverse complement strand
AAGACAATTGATATGATGGTGTCTAGTTTCAGGAGGTACACCTCGTATAAGATACTAGTCTAGTTTTGAGTGTGTAATAACTTGTGTAAGATAGTTTGATAGCTGATATGATAAATGATGTTGATAGATAGTCGTGATTAGGAAATTGATAGATTAGGATTGAAGACTAGTTGGATAAATCGTATGTTGTTTCATGATTTGTTACTATGAGCATGATCATAACCTAAGATAAACATGATTAAACTACAAGAATTAACCAAGATCTAACTAGTTAAGTCAAGCTCCTAATGAAATTCTTGAAAACAATAAACTAAGAAGCCATTAATCATGAAATAAACTAGAAATGCATAATGAAAACCTATTTAATGCCTCAAACCTCATCCCATTTGGGGATTGGTTCTACATTGATTTGGAATGTCAACCATTTCCCAATCCCTTGGTTGAAATAATCTTGAAGATGGAAGCCATTGATGGAGATTGATGAAAATGGACACAAAGCTTAACTAAAATGGATGTTAAATGATAAAATGCTCATGAAGAATGTTCTAAAATTCACTATAATTTAGTTACTCTAAATGAATGTGGATCCTTTTCTAATAGAAATGAGGACTATTTATAGGAAAAATAGTTAAATCAATGGTCAAGATTGATTTGATCAATCAATGGATGAAAATCAATAAGAGGAGTTGGCATGGATCAAGAATCCAATTGATGGATGAGATTGCAAGTTGACATGGATTGATGATTTTAATCAAGGGATCAAATTGATTTAAAGAAGAAAAAATCCTAAAAAATTAGGAAGTTGTTACAAGATATTTCCATTGGAGATGGAGGAATATTCCATGGGAATATTCCTTTGCAAGTGGGATGATGAGAGGAATTAGTTAAGGGTGGGTGCAAAAAGTTGGGGGGCCAAAAAGTGGCCAATTTTTTTAAACAAATTGAAAGGCTATAACACGAAATTATTATGGCTTGGTGTGACTAAGCCTAAGGCTTGATCACACCAAGCCTATAACACTCCTGCATTCTAACGCAAGCATGTTATAGTTTGTTATAAAAACAAATTGAATTCATTTCATTTCACTGTCAAATTTTCTTAGCCCACGGCCAACAAACCTTGTGATAGCATGCTCATGTTTTGGAGAGGTCAAATCCTGCAATTTCTTCATCGAATCCTTGCAATTTCTTTGTTAGGATGCCGCCACGTCAATTGGTAGGTTGAAGGAGTAAGAATTGTTTATTTATTTTTGTGAATTTGTTGTTAAATAGGTAAATTTAGATTTTTTTTATGAACATTTCTTTAATTTACAGGAGTTGAAAATCAACCTGAAAATCCTCTTGAAAATCCTTATCCTCCTCATGAACAAGCACATGAAAAAAATCCTGATGAAAAACCACAAAAACAAACTCCTCCAAGAATTCCTCAACATCCTCCTGGAACTCAAAAAAAATTAATGGGGGAAATTGAAAATAATAAAAAAAAATTGAGGAGTTAATTACAAGGTTGAATGATCCTGCAAGTTTAACCTTGGAAAGAACCACACTTGCAAATTCACTTCAAGCTATGTTAACACATGTAGATGCAATTAGCAAGCAATTAAGTGGTTGGGCGGATAAGAGGTAGGAGTATAGGGATTTTTATGAAAATAAATTATCATACAAACAAGTAAAAAATGAAAAAATTACAAAATATGATTTGTGCTCACTATTCACTAACCCACATACAAATTAAACTCTTGACCTTAATAGCAAGAGGTTTCCTATCCATTGGTGCAACCACCAAGGGATTAGGAAATTTTTTTGGAAGAGGTGGTGGATGGTTTTTGACCATCCACCATGCAACAATAACGAGGTCCCCTAATATTTCTTGAGGAAACTCTACTGCGAATTCGTCCTCAACAAAATCCCCAACTATTTTGATATGCGAGAATTTTAGGGGAGAGGTGGTGGGTTGGCACAGGATAGACCAGGTGCACATTAGGATCCTTAGTGGCAAGAGAGATGAGCACTCGCTAGGCCGGTTTATGAGCACATTGATATCCCTTCCATCGTGAAGGAAAGTGCTGAGTTGGAGACTCTACAGTCTATTAGCTCTCTGACCCAGTGTTTCATCCAACATGCCAGTCTTGTAGTACAACATCAGCCAAGGGATAGTCTGAGGGGTAGGGTTCGACCCCATTCTTGTCAGGTTTTCAGGTCAACCTGTACATATGACCCCATAAATATTCAAGAGGCTGGTGCGCAGGCTACGTCTTCAACTGCATAGTTGGCGATGACATATGACATCTTGAATGAGGATTTTTTCCTCGATACTCAGGTAAATGTTAGCATGTGCATTGAATTTAATTTATTTTTTGAAATGCAAGATTAACTAATTTATTTTAATGATTGTAATAAAATTGCAGGGTCATAGTGTTGAAGTTGTTTTCACCGGCCCTACACCTCCGTATTATTCCATGACATGTACTACCGAGGTATGTAACTAGTAAAAAATTACAAATATTACATGTGAATAGAATTGTTATATGAATGGTATTCTAATATCCGATTATGGATTTTGAATAGGCTAATATTGGAGATTTCACATCAACTCCCCCTAGTGTCATTCGTGTTCAAAGCTTCACTTGGGTAATAGAATAAAGAGTTTAACTAATGAATTGTACAAGTGATAGATTTTTGTAGTTTATATTCCTATCATTGATTACATTACATTGCACATATTTCAAACTCAAAGCATTGTCCTTAACATTTCATAACTAATAACTAGATGTTGATAGATGACAAAATTTCAATTACAATATATATTTTTAGAAAGTCAACATAAGCAACTTGATGCAATTAATTCACATAGCATAACTAATAACTAGGAGTAGCTTCCAATTGCATTTTCTTGTCATGGCATTCCATGAGAGCACATTTTATTGAGGCATTTTTACAAAAATTTCTCTTCCTTGTCTATGCTATGGATTCTTGGAAAAATCCTATCAAAGCATAATAGTAAGCAATAGCATACACAAGGCAATGAGCTGTTTGAAAAAATTCGTCAAAGAAATGTGGTCTCATGGTGATGGGAATTGATATTGTTAGAAAATGGTAAATTAGACACTCACATATCCCTCTCATCCAATATCCATACCTCCATCTTCTCCCTCTTATCAAACATCCCAATCTTCATCTTTATGCAACAACACTATCACCTTCATCCTCAGTTCAAATTCACCATCTCATTATCCTCTAAACCATATCTTGATCCATAATCTGAATCCTCCACTCCATGATTCCAATCCTCCACCTAATCCTAGTATTTCCTCCCATATTAATCCACCATCCACTTCCTCCTACCTCAATCCACCATCCACATCCTCCTATCTAAATCCTCCATCCGCTTCCTCCTATCTTGATCCACCATCCATGGCATCCTATTTCAACCCACCATCCATGTAATCCTATCTCAACCCACCTTTCACTCCATCATACCTTAATTCTCCCTCCAATCCATCACACTTCCATACTCCATCTAATCTTAATCCCCCCACAAATCCTAATCCTCCACCTTTTCTTAGTCCTCCAACCATTCCCAACCCAACATCCAATCCTAATTCTCCAATCCATAATCCTAATAATATCACTACTCCCCCTCTTCCATCTACCCATAATCCTCCACATAATAAAAAAATATACAAGTATCTCATTCCAAATTCCACCCAAGGACTCCTCATTAAAAAATAATCACCAAATCCATCTCACAAAGTTATGGAGTCATTTAACCCCACTCCATGATCATTAGTGATGAGGCCCTTCTCCATCCCACACCTATAATTCCTCTTCCCATTCCTAACACCATCCAAAATTTTGAACCCATCCAACCCATAGAAGCCACCTAAATCCAATCCCCTTCTCCTACTCCTAGTATTAACCAAATCCACTTCTAGGAACTTCATGAAACCTCAAGTACCAAATCAATCTCCTCTTGCTTATCCTTCCCCTTCCTTTGACAATGGAAACCAAGCACTTAGCTAAAATTCCCCTCCAAATCCTTTTCAAGGTCCTCATCCTAATCCCCAATTTACCAATCCATGGAAGCTTCCACCTCTTATTCCACTTGTTCATATCCCCACCCCTCCCTCTTCATGTCATGATCCCCCTCCATCTCATAACCAATACCACACTATGCCATCCACCCCATCCCAACATAATACCATAGAGAAGGCAATGAACTGTTTGAAAAAATTCCTCAAGGAAATGTGGTCTCATAGTGATGGAATGTCATGACACATTTTTTTGTCATGGAATTCCATCACCACACGACCACATTTCTTTAAGGAAATTTTTCAAACAATTCACTACCTTCTCTATGCTACCACATTTTTTCGTACATGTCTACCAAAGCATTTTATCAAATGGTTCACCACCCTGTTGCTATGGATAAAATAAAACAAGTTCTTTTGAACAAGCTATGGATAAGGAAAATAGTAAGCATGATAGTAAGAAATATCTAGTTCAAAAAGTACTCAAAATTTTATTCATTATCTCATACATTATAAGCCATGACCTGCATCACTATTGTAGTTTTTTTGATCGAATAATTTGTCGTTTTATTTTCAGATGTTGGAAGCGAAAACACCTCCAAATGTTCATAGGGAAATGGAGCATGGTGTTTATTCTTCTATAGACTCCTCAATGCCTATCATGGGGGTATGAGGCAAATTACTAAATTTCAAATTACATTCACTGTTATAGTTGTTAGTTAGTGAAAAATAAAATGATTATTGATTCATAGTTTAATTTCTCTTTGGATGGTTTCTATAGGACTTCAACACACCACATCATGGGTATGCAAATATTTCCCTTGAGGAGAGTGATCGTCTAGTGGCAATAAGTGATTATTTTGTTAAATATATCATTTTTTATAATGTAATTTCTATATATTAATGTCTTTACTTGTTATTGTAACAGATAAGGCTTGATGAGGAACTAAACCCTAGGAGGAGCACTAGGAGCACCCCTCAACCTCAGAGTAAACGAGTGATAGATACATCGCCATCCACTTGACTAGCAAAGGGAAAGAGTTTGTTTCAGGATCTTGGAGGGCAATAAATTTTGATTGGGGTCCTTTGTTGCATGCCTACATGGAATTTTTGGACATATTTTGTATTGCATATATTTGACATTGTATGCCTATATGGAATTCTTGTAAGCCTATATGGCTATTTTGTATATATTTCATACTTATATCAACATATATTGATGTATGCCTACATGGCTATTTGGGTAGACCTACTCAAACATGAACAAACAATCAAACATTAGTCAATAAACAAGTCATAAACAAGCATTCCCCATGAAATTCTTCTAAGCACAAGAACATTGAACTCAAAGCCAAAATAACAAATAAAAGCTAATGAACTTTTATTCTAAATGCTCAAAATAGCATCCCATGGGGGAATTGGTGCTTCTTTGATGTGGAAAGAAGCCCTTTCCCAATCCCTTGACAAACTTTGATGATGATTTATTGATCCTTGATAAACATGACAATAACCTTGCTATGATTGATGAAATATATGGAAACTTGGATGAGAATGTGGATGAATTTGCTCAAATCTGTAGATAGTAACCTTGCATGAAGTTGTGGATGATTGTGGATTCAAATGAGCATAATGATCTTACATGGATTATGGATGCCCAATCAAATAAAGAAGGCCTCTATTTATAATGGAGAAGGATTGGAGAATAAGGAATAGGAAGAATGTGGGATTAAACTTGAATCAATGGCATTGTGCCACTTGTCAACATGCTAATGAAGGAGAGTGGAGCACATTTTGAACAATGTGCATGTTAAATGCATGTAGGTGGAATTTGAAATTCAAAAGATGGCTCGTGCAAGAAGAATTGTAAGAGGAGTTAATGCCAAGTTGGCTCAAGAAAAGGACATGTAAGAGCCTTTAATGCCATGTTGGAGGACAAAAGTCCTTTGGGAGGGAGATTTCAAATTGGTGGAATATTCCAAGGATATGCCACATTTGAATGAAAATAGAGGAATTAATAAATCAAATAAATTGATTTACATGTGCAAGTTGCAAAAGGTAGAGGAATGGAGGATTTAGGAGTTAATTAATTTGTGATTAATTAACTTAGATGGAATTAGTTGATATGAATTTTGATTTAGATATTTAGATTTATTTAAATCAAATGAGAGGATAGTTGGGAGATAAATTTAATTAAATAAAATGATTTATTCAATTAAATGAAGAACATTAGGATTTAATTAAATAAATTTGATTTATTTAATCAAAGGGGAACATTAGGATTTACTTAAATAAAGTTGATTTATTTAATTAAAGGAAGAACATTAGGATTTAATTAAATAAAGTTGATTTATTTTATTAAAGAGGAATTTTGATGAAATAATCTGATAAAGTGTATTATCTGATTAAGGATGAAATTTAATGAATTTAATTAAATAAAGATTATTTAATTAAATGATTAGTAAAGAAGTGATCAAGAATTGAAGTTAGTGAATCAGAGTCGAGTGCACGATATCAATCAGGATAATTTGAGCATCTACAACTATGTATTCATGTGTATACTTCATGGCTTACGTGTATTTGAGTACTTGTGCTTCACTTATTCACATGTATACTTATTAATTGGTTATCCCTAGCATTGCTAATTACTGTCCTTCATGGTTTGTCTTGAATATTTATTAATTGATGCTAAACAACTTCAATATTTCTAAAAATGATTCACCAATGATTTATCATTTACTTATGTTCTAATTCAATCTAGAATCCATGGAAGAATTTAAAGGGGATAAATCTAGGAGGAGAGGGAAGATATATATTTATAGTGTAACCTATTGTACCTTCTCTATAAAAACCTCTAACGACTCTTGTATTCTTTGCTACTCTATTTTCTACTTTTCATATCCCATTTTCATAGGTGGATGTTCACTTCTCTCATTTTTTTTCCTTCTCCTCTTTTAGGTCCTCACCTCCACTTGTGGTATTCTAAAATAAGCTCTAGTTTGTGGTGGGAACCTACTAAGATTCAAAGGAGTCATTAGTTTTCCCCTTAGCTTTCTTGGGTGATTTTATTATTTCTTGGTTGGTTACAATGTATTTGATAGTTAATTTTGTGGAGATGGAACCTCTCATTCTTTGCAGTAGGACATTTTAGGTAGATTCCTCTTCAATAAGAGCTACAATTAATTATTTCTTTTGTTTTCTTTGAAATACTCATTGGAGTGGGGTTAGGATACTTTAAAATGAAATATATGGTTGAATAGGTTGCAAATTATTCTAGCACCAAATCTACCTATGTAATTAGCTACTTGGTCTCGAAACTGGGAGGTTTTGATTTTTACTCCTTTTTCATCACCAAATGATATTATTGTTATTTCACTTACTTGTATTTGAGTCTTTTTTGGAGTGAAGGAAGAGGTAGGATTGAAATGATCCTTCTCATATATGTCATCCCATTTATTACCCAAGGAAAAGTGACTTGGTTTGTCCACCATGTGTCCAACATTTTTCCCATATTTTCACCAATTACTTATTCTATATTCACTCCAACCTAGCTTCTTCAAAGAATGCATTTTTAATTCTAGGTGATATGCAACAAATTTCTTCTAGAACGTTTGATATGATTGTGAAGGAGTAGGAATAGGGGTTGTAATATCTCATGTATCAACATATATTTATACCTCTTCTTTGGGCTATTTTTAGCGTCTACTTATGGTCGAGGCTCTAGTGTGAACTTATTAACGTCATTGTTCTTGATTCTCTCTAGCTAGGTCATAAGCCACCATGTGGGCTCATATTTCAATTGACCTATGATTAGGTTTAACTATAAATCTTTTAATTTTTTCTATAATCTTGAAAATTTCCTCTTTACAACAACCATATTGTTGTAAGGGCAAGGAGGATAATTAAAAAAATGTCTTACCCTTGCTAGACTTGAGAATGATCATAGAAGATTTTAAGAGTCATGTAGCCTTCTCATTTGTGATTAGAGGCATAATAGGAATAAGAAAGTTACCTAAATACTAATATTAATAATAATCAATTCAATGTAAGTATGAGATCCACATAGTAATTGGATCATAACCCCTTCGAGAATGAAAAGGTTTAGGATTTTCTCAACTATTTTGACACCCAAATGTTTTACCTCTTTCACGAAATCATATGCTTTTGGTGTGGAAAACTCAGACTTGTCAACTATCATGTGAATCTTTCTCTTTTGTTTTGTTTTGCATGCTATCATAAGGGATTGAGTTGGTTGAATGTAGCTTGGAGTGTTTCGATGTGTTTGGGTGTGAAAGAGGACCATGCCTAGCATAAACGTACCCATTCAGACGTGTTGGAGTAGTCAATTTGGTCGCATGAGTTGTAGAATGAAAGTTGCACCACTTTGCAACTTTACATTGCTTGCATTTGACAACTTTTTTCTCAACTGAAAAGTCATCACCATGGAAAAACTCTTCCAAGATAGAAAAACTGAGATATGTTATTGTAGAGGGGCCCAACACAATCTCGTAGCCTCAAATTTTTTTTGGTAAATGTCACGATTTTCGAGTAATATCCTATCAAAGATTACATCTATTTTGCACTTTGGACTCTTAAGGGATCAAGCAAGTTGAACATAGCTTAAAGTGATTTGGAATGTTTAGGTGTTAAAGAGGACCATTCCTAGTATAAACATACCCATATGGATGTGTTGGAATAGTCATTTTGGTCACACGAGTTGCAGAATGAAAGTTGCACCACTTTGCAACTTTACATTGCTTCTATTTGACAACTTTTTCCTGAACTAAAAAGTCATCACCATGAGAAAACACCTCTGAGATAAAAAAAAAATGAGAGGTTATTGTAGAGGGGCCCAATATAATCTCGTAGCCTTAGAAAAAAAGTTTGTAAGCATCACGGTTTCCTAGTAATAGTCTGTCAAAGATTTCAACCATTTTGCACTTTGGACTCTTAAGGGATTGAGCCGGTACAACGTAGCTTGGAGTGATTTGATATGTTTGGGTGTGAAAGAGGACCATGCCTAGAATAAACGTACCCATTAGAATGTTTTGGAAAAGTTGATTTGGTTGCACTAGCTCAGAATGAAAGTTGCACCACTTTGCAACTTTACACTGTTTACATTTGACAACTTTTTCTTCAATTGAAAAGTCATCACCACGGGAAAACACATTTGAGATAGAAAAAACCAAGACAGGTTATTGTAGAGGGTCCCAAGACAATCCCGTAGCCTCAGATGAAAAGTTTTTAAGTATCATGGTTTCCGAGTAATAGCCTGTCAAAGATTGCAACCATTTTTCACTTTGGACTCTTAATGGATTTATCTGGTACAACATAGCTCAAAGTGATTCAACATGTTTATGTGTGAAAGAGGACCATTCCTAGAGTAATCATACCCATCTAGTTATGTTGGAACAATCAATTTGGTTGCACAAGTTGCAAAATGAAAGTTGCACCACTTTGCAACTTTACACTACTTGCATTTGACAACTTTTTCCTTATTTGAAAAGTCGTCACCATGGGAAAACACTTCCGAGATAGCAAAAAATGAGAGGTTATTATAGAGGGGCCCAACGCAATCCCATAGCATCAGACGAAAAGTTTGTAAGCATCATGGTTTCTAAGTAATATCTCATCAAATATTACAACCATTTTTCTCTTTGGACTCTTAAGGGATTGAGTAGGTACAACGTAGCTCAGAGTGATTTGAAATGTTTGGGTGTGAAAGGGAACCATACCTAGCATAAATGTACTCATCTAGACATGTTGGAATAGTTAGTTTGGTTGCATGAGTTGCAGAACAAAAGTTGCACCACTTTGCAACTTACACTGCTTGCATTTGACAACTTTTTTCTCAACTGAAAAGTCGTCACTACGGGAAAATGACTTCGAGATAGAAAAAAAAAAGAGAGGTTATTGTAGAGGGCCCCAACATGATCCCCTAGCCTTATAAATTTTGTAAGCATCACAATTTTTGAGTAATAGTCTGTCAAAGATTGTATCCATTTTGCACTTTGGAATCTTAACAGATTGAGCTGGTACAACATAGCTCATAATGATTCAGTGTGTTTGGGTGTGAAAGAGTACTATTCCTAGCATAAACATACCCATCCATAAGTGTTGGAATAGTCAGTTTGGTCACACAAGTTGCAGAATGAAAGTTACACTACTTTGCAACTTTACATTGCTTGCATTTGACAACTTTTTCCTCAACTAAAAAGTCATCACCATAAGAAAACACCTTTGAAATAGAAAAAATGAGAGGTTATTGTAGAGGGACCCAACACCATCCAGTAGCTTCAAACAAAAATTTTCTAAGCATTACTATTTCCTAGTACTAGCTCATCAAAGATTGCAACCCTTTTGCACTTTGGACTCTTAAGAGACTGAGCTAGTTGAACATAGCTCAAAGTGATTCAAATGGTGTTGTATACACCTAAAATCGGTCATAACATCTAATTAGTTAAATACTAATTATTAAAATAATATTCAACTATGTATAAATAAATTTATATTGTTCACCCTTTTCTAATTCTCCAAATCTAAAATCATATTCTTCTAATTTAATTAAATAAATAAATTTCCATAAGATTTTTTTATTTAATTAAGTTTCACTAATCTCGATTAGGAATTCAAGCACATGTCTACAATTTTTTTTTCCACTTCACCAAGGTCGCATGAAATTAAATAATTCTAATTTTAAAATTAGAATTATTTTCAAACACATGGCTTATTCCTCACACATGTTTTCAACCAATTTTCAAACACATGGTCTTTTCTTCTCGCAGTTGATTCTTCCATCCATTTGGCATGTTGCCTATTGGTCAAGAGATTCCTCCATCCATTTGGCATGCTGTCTTTGGTCAATGGGACAACTTCTTGATTCTCTTCATTTTCACCGTTCATCCTTCTTGTTTGAATCTAGACCATCGATCATTGCCACCTCACAAGATGCTTGGAAATTGATATAAATACAACCCTTTGGCATTGTATTTTGCATCCACTTTTGAATAGAGCTATTATGCAAGAATATCATTTGATCATTGGAGCATTTTGGGAGTCGTATAGTTACATTTCATATCATGCTTTGCATCATAGTTAAATCTTAGAATCACACTTTGCTTCATAGTTGTATTTTATATCCCACTTTGCATCATACTTGCATTTTAGATTAGCATATTCATAGTTAGCATTTGAGCATATGTAGAATCATCCTAGTTTCATGTCATAGCATTTACATTGTATAATCTAACACCATCATCCATTTATCATAGTATCCATTATCCTTTCCATTGTATAGTTTCATGTAGGAACTTAATTGGCTTGCATGTTGAATATTATCTCATTTACTAAGTTGTCATTTTAACAACCATTGTGCACATAGAAATCTGAGGGCCAAATGGTTTAATAAATCCTTGGGAATAGAGGACAATGAGATGTTCTTAAAAGATTTGTTTAACTGCAAAATAGAGTAGTTTACTTGATTCAAATATTTGATATAATTCATTTTATTAAGATTTATGTTGATTTACTAATAATTTCCACATTTCACACACACACAAAATAGCACCCACCATGGGGCCAAACCCCATTTCTAACAGTTTACTTGAAAAATTCATTTAAACAGGCTGGACGTGACATTTTAGTGCAACCGTGGTTTCTTTCGATGCATCTAACTGATCTTTCAACACATCAGGGGTCTATTCTGGTGCATACAATCAATCTTTTGGCTCATACATCAACTATTTTAGTGCATACAGGGAGCTTTTCAGTGCATACATCACTTCTTTTAGTGCATACATCACTTCTTTTAGTGCATACATCACTTCTTTTAGCGCATATTTCACTTCTTTTAGCTCATCCATTAGTTATTTTAGTGCATCGATAAGTTATTTTAGTGCATGCACATGAGTTCTTTTAGCACATAGGGTATCTGTTTTAGTGGATTGAATGACTGTTCTAGCACATCTGTGTAAATTTCAAAAATTTCAAAAATCCGTTAGCTAATTTGTGTTTTCTGCTTGTAGGTAGTTTTATACGCTAGTCAAAGAAAAATTTATCAAACTACTGATGATTTATGTAGGGGCTGGAGTCATTTAAATACTTTCTTTTGGTTAAGATAGGCATCTAGCTTAATTAGAAGAGATAAAGAACACCATGTCTTTCATGCGTAATGATTGGTAGGCATATGCTTTCCCCTTAACTGGGTGACCAAAAAGCTAGACCCATTCCTATTTATTTGCGAGTGTGAGTTGAGTATATTGCATGTGTTCTCTCTTTGTTCACACAAGGAAAGATTGATTGAACTACATATGTACTTACTCACTTTTGTTTATCCATAGAGGGCTTTCCTTGTGGGAAAAAGTAATCACCCAAGGGAATGACCCAACCGGTAACACGCTAAAACCAAGCAACTTCCAACTGGGATATAAACGTGGGTACTTGGAGAAAGTTCAAGTATCACGAGGATTGTTCCGACAAGAAGGGAAACAATGGTCTCTTGCCACATGGATGATCCCCCATGAACAAAATTCCTATATTAAAACCCTTTGTTGTAGCAAGGCCAAAATCCTTAATCTATTTGTTGGTGCAAGAACGGTTGTTCTGAAGCCATCCCACATTCTTGCAGCTTTTAGTAGAGATGAAAAATATGCCATGGGAGATTCATGGGTATTGATGCTTGGCTACCTTATAGAAGTGAGTGTCATGGAGGGGAGCTAGTGGGGTCAAGCATCAATCATCCGCTATAAGTAAGCGCAGCTGGAGTAAAATCCAAGTGGGAATTCAACAAATATAGTCCTACACAACCTAAGTTGTACATGGTCGATGTGTCTTTACCAATGTGTTTTTGAACCAATTTCAAACAAAAACATCACATGTTGAAAGTGAAAACATTGATTCAGAAAAAAATTCATTGAAACAACTAAGTCTCTAATTGGAAAATTCAAAAAATTAAACAAATTCCCAACAAACTACGCCATCTTTCCAATTCAGCGCATTCCCTATATTTTCTAGCACATTGGTGAAATATTTTAGCACATCCAACTACTATTATAGCGCATCTATGCAAAACTATGGTGCATCTGTCCTTTGTTCCAGCGTATACAATCAATATTTTAGCACATCTATGCATTTTTCCAGTGCATTTACCCTCTATTATAGCGCATTTGTGCAAAACTCTGGAGTATATGTCCTTTGTTTTAGCGCATCCATTCAATCTTATAGCATATCTGAGCATTTTTCCAATGCATTGACCCTCTATTCTAGTGCATCCAGGCAATCTTATATCACATATGTGCAATATTTTAGTGTGTCTATCCTCTATTATAGCACATCTAGTCTGTCTTGCAGTGCATCTGTCAAGTCTTTTAGTGCATCCAGGCTCTGTTTTAGTGCATCCATTGAATGCAAAACCCAAGAGTTAAACTTGTCTCCTATTTCACAGTTTGAACCAGAATTTAGAATCCTTTTCAATCCAAAATCATTCCTCAGGTACAACAAAGTCTAAACATGTGCTTTATCAAATGATTTCATGAAAGATCAAAATCCGAAAATCAAAGTCCAAAGTTCTTAGTCCAAAATCTCATCAAAAATGCCTCTCAACACTCTACGTATTTAGAGAGAGAGATTGGTCTTCAATTTCTACAAAAGAGCTTCAAAGAACAATCCCAACTTGTACTTATTTTACTATTGTCAAAATCCAAGACTTTTCCAAAGATTTGAGTATCTCATATAGGAAGAAAATTTGTCTCTCATTTCTCAATTTGGGCCAAAATTCAAAATATTGTTCAATCCAGAATTGTTCCTTAGGTACAACAGATTCTAAACTTGTCAAAACTAACCTCTACAAGTGGAATTCTCCAAATTAAACCTAGATCTAAACATATCAAAGTGCCTAAATCATCAAACCTATCACATCTTTGATTGTTAAGCCTAGTTTCATCATCAGGATTTATCATCCTCTCATCACGAAGCGAAACTATATAATCAAATCCAACTTAGTCTCATCACTAGAATTTTTCATTCTAGTGGACTTAGTTGTAATCCTTGGCACTATTCCAAACAAAGATCAAAGTTTAGTCAGAGCATAACACTTGAATTCCCATTCAAACAAGGTTACAAAAATAAAAACTCAAGGAAAAAGGACTTGAAAATCAAAACATTGAAGAGCCAAACCTTGGAACTCCAAACATTGAAACTCCAACCATTGAAATTCCAACCATTGAGACTCAAAACACCGAAACGCAAAACAGTGAAAAACAAAACATCATGGCTAAGGCTGAAGAAAACCCTTTCCATGTGATCAACAACACTGAAGGGGAAGAAATAACCAAGGAAGATATCCAACATGCTAAACAAGACCCTAACTTCCACAAATGCTTATAAAATATTTTTGAAAGAAATGGGGAAAAGTGCCTCCTTATGCTAGCTAAATAAGGTGTCAAACTACCTGAGGACTTTGATGTGAATCAATTGAAAGCACCTCCAAAACAACCCAAAAAAGAAACCGAACAAGTGGTTGCCCTAACTCACCAAATGAAGAACCTTCAACAAAAAATTCTTGATATGCAAAGAGGAACCTCAAAACGATATTTGATCCAAGACATTTATCCATAGCCTTTTGATCAAAGTATCCACATGATCCCCTTTCCAAAACATTATGAATTCCCAAAATACGACAAATACAATGTCAAAACAGACCCAATAGACCATGCGAGGGAATTTAGAACCATGAGTCTTGAATTTTCATATGAGGAAATGTACTTAATGAGATTATTCCCATGAAGTTTAGGTGGAAAACATATTGAATGGTTCTCCAAACTCACCCCACCAATTAACACATTTGAGGAATTGGTCAACAAGTTCATCACCTAATATTCTTATAACATTAAACATGACATCACCATGAAAGATCTTTGTAACTTGACACAAAAGAAGGGTGAATCATTCCTTGTATTCTTGAAAAAATGGAGAAGGTTATTTGCACAATATTCTCATCCCATACCCGAAAAGGAAAAGATAGAAATATTTATTGACAATCTCAATGACGAAATGAGTTATAGATTGGAGTTACAATGTCCACCAACCTTCGAAAATTTGATTGAAAACATGATTAAAATCGAGGAAGCCCTAGTTAAGAGATGATTCATCAAAATTTACAATGAAAACAACTCATAAAACTCCTCCAAAAATTACAGTAGTGGTGAAAAACCCAAGTTTTGGCAATGAAACAAGAATGTTGGAAATAACGATGGTGTAGTTGAAATGCAAAATGCAAAACTTGTATTCAACCTAACTACAACCATCACCAAAACTAATTAGAATAACAATCCCCCCAACAACCAAAGCAACAATCAAAGAAACAACCAAAACAACAACCAAAATGTCAACCAAAACAACAATCAAGGTAATGCTGGATCTAGAATACCATCATATCGAACATCCTCAAATCGAAGGAGGTTCACCCCTTTAGGAAAATCATTAGAGTCAACATTGAAGGAAATTCTCGAAGCTAAATTCATAATGTTACCAAAGGCAAGAAATTGGGAGCCACAAGTTAAGCCTCCACGGTGGAATGATGCCCATTACTGTGAGTTTCATTGAAATAAGGGACATAAAACCAATGATTGCATGCAGTTGAAGCACTTGATACAAGATCTAATCGACAACAAGACTATATTTGTAGAAGGGCCCCAAACCAACAATGATCATGGAGTGTTCAAGAACCCTCTACCCAACTACAAAAAATGGGAATCTTCTTCTTCAAATACCAAAGGTAAAAATGTGAACTATGTCTATGACACCACCATTCTGCACATCAAAGTGGTTGATGATCAAAACCATGAAAAATCAGATCTTATTGCAAATGATAACTCAACAAATGATAATACCATTGAACATGAACAAAACATCATTGCAATTGAAAATCATCACCTTGATTTCGACACTACCTCACATCAAATCAATGTTATCAAAATAAAAGATCAATAAGACAACACACCTGTCAATGCAATCACACGAGGACAAGCCAAGGTAACATTGAAAGAAGCTACCCCTTCCACGTCCAAATCAGATTCTATCCCTACAAATCAATATAACATAGTTGATCAGTTGTAGAAAATACCAGCACAAATTATATCCATCTTGGAATTACTCAAAATCTCACCAGTGCATAAAGAAATCTTGGAACAAGCTCTACTCACCACCATGGTACCAAACAATCTAGAGGTCTTCCAATTTCAGACTATGGTGGGACATTTGACTGCACCACATTGCTTATCTTTTTCCAAACACGATGATGTATCTATCAACTATTCACACAACGCTTCCCTCCACATTGAGGTCTTAATCCATAAACACCATGTCAAGCGTGTCCTAATAGATGGAGGAGTTGGCCTGAATATCTGTACATTGAAACTTGTCCATGCACTAGGATATTCAGAAAATGCTATTGATCCTAGAAGGAAAATCACAATAAAAGCATACGATGACGAGGAGAGATGTTCACAAGGGCTGATAGTGTTACCTATTCAAGTGGGACTAGTTGTCAGAGATATAGTATGCCAAATGTTAGACAAAGAGTTAACATACAACATACTCTTGGGAAGACCTTGGATTCATGACATGCAAGTAGTGCCATCCACATATCACCAATGTTTGAAGTTCCCATTCAATGGGCAATAAATCACTATTACAGCTGACTCAAACAACCCTCAATATTGTAACACCCTCAAGACAACCCAAGATGCTTTTGTACCACACAATAGGGAAGCTCCAACTCAGGGTTCATAAAATGATGGGAAACAACTAAATGCCTTGTCAAAGTGGGTGGAGAAAAGGGACTAGTCAAATGATAAGTATATCGGTAATGCTAATCTCTCAAGTAAAGAAAGTACATCAAATCCTACTTCACAAAATCAAGAAAGTCAACTTGAATCCTTATCAAAACAAGTTGCCAAGATCCAATTGAAAGAAAAGGGCATGGGGGAATACTCATTGGAGAAAATCTTATGTTTATCACAACTTTCATCTTCTCCAAAGTCATATGGGCAACCATCAACATCTAGATGGCGATCATCACAACCCAATACACTCTTTGATGGCACCTTTGTGAGATTAGGCACATTAGTGGATGAGTCAGATGAAAAAGAGGTTTTAAATTGGTTATACAAAGATGAATAATCATCACAAACATCCACCTCAAGTGTGAAAACAAAGCAGTATGGCAAAGGAAAGACAATCATGGAAAAAATGGGATACGAGGGAAAAGGTCCTATTGGTAAAAGGAAAGAAGGAATCATAGAACCAATACAACCTATCACAATGAAATCCAAGGATAAAACATGATTGGGGTATAGAGAAGAATCAAGAGAAGAAGCCCGACAAAAAATTGTTGAAAGAATCCTACAACTACAAGCTAGTGATGATCATGAAACTGATTCAAATGAATATGAGTGGGATTCACTATCTGAAGAGTCTTGTCAGGATAAGGAAATTGATGTGGTACAAAAGTATACACCCATACGTGAGGAGGGTCAAATTTTAGGTTACAGACCACTTGAAATAGGATCACAACATATTGATGATTCCAGTGAAGACGATCAGACTCAGAGTGAAACAAATAATTTAGAGGAGAGTTACCTTATAGACATTGATTTCGCTATTGGAAAATCTGAAGAAATTACCATCGGGACCCTTATTTCCTCTGACTTTAGCCAATCCAATGACTCCTTACTCCTCGTACATCCCAAACTCATAGATTGGGATCAAACTGAGCCATCTAATATCCCCATCTTTTCAAATGATGAGGCCATTGTTAACTTCCTCTGTTCTATCAATCCTGAGACAAATTCCACCATTGAACATCGTAATGAAGCTTCCAACCAGGAGAGCATCAAATTTTCTAGCTGCAAAATGAATAATATAGGAAATAGATTTGATGGTGAAAACAATTCAATGGCAGTATCAGATCCAAAAAAAGTAAAAATAAAGAGTGTATCCAACGAAAAAAATCTCTCCAAGGCACTGAAGGATGGAAGATTTGAAACAATCCCTGAACACTTTCAGGAATGATCTAAAGTATTGGTTGAACCCACTCAGTCTATCAATATTGGCAATGAAGAAACAATAAAGACTATCCATCTAGCAGAATCCTTGACAGATCAAGAAAAACTGAACTTCATCAAATTCTTCACAGAAAGACAAGTCAATTTTTCTTGGTCATATGCCAGCATGCTAGGGATTGATCCAGAACTCATCATGCATCACTTTTCATTACCAACAGGGGTAAAACCGGTCAAGAAAAAGTTAAAGAAAATGTATCCACATATTGCCATATTGGTAAAAGCAGAACTGAAGAAGTTATTGGATGTTGGGTTCATTCGACTAATTGACTATGCCGAATGGATATCAAACATTGTTCCTATTTCAAAGCTAGACAAGAGAATTAGGATATGCATAGATTTCAGGGATCTCAACAAGGATTTCCCAAAATATGACTTTCCTGTACCAAACATCGACATCATTGTGGATCTAACAACATGATATGGCATGTTGTCACTCATGGATGGTTTTTTATGCTATAATTAAATCAAAATTGCACCTGAAGATCAAGATAAAACAACCTTCACATGTCCGTGGGGAGCCTTTTGTTGGAATGTTATGCCATTTGGGTTGAAGAACACATGGGCAACTTATTAGCGTGCCATGATGACAATATTTCATGATATGATGCACACCTTCATGGAAGACTATGTGGACGATTTGTTAGCCAAATCATAGACCAGAGAAGGAAACCTAGAGATCCTAGACAAAATATTCACCAGATTGGAAAAGTTCAATGTACTACTAAACCCAAAGAAATGTGTGTTTGGGGTAACTTCAGCCAAACTCTTGGGATATACAGATTCAAAAAATGACATTGAGGTAGATCCTGCAAAGGTCAAAGCCAATCATGGAGATGTCACTGCTAAAGAACATCAGTCAACTATGATCTCTGCAAGGGAGATTCCAATCAATCGGAAGATTTATCTCACAATTGGCAGACAAGACCCATCCTTTCACTCACTTTCTACATAAGAATGTATTTTTCTGATGGGATGAGAAATGTGAAGGAGCCTTCAACCAATTAAAAAAATATCTAATGAGTCCACCTGTTTTAATACCACTAGTAGAAGGGAAGCCACTTTTATTATACATAGCAACAACTGAGATATCATTGGGAGCCTTGTTAGCACATGAGGATTCAACATGAAAAGAAAGGGAAATCTATAATATCAACAAAACCTTAAATGGCTATGAGATCAATTACACCTTCATTGAAAAGGCTTGTCTAGCAGTAGTGTTTGCTACCCAACAATTATGACACTACATGCTCACCCATACCATCAAATTGATAGCAAAGATAGATCCACCGAAATACATTCTTAGCAAAGCTAATCTAACTGGAAGACTAGCTAAGTGGGTCATACTGCTAAGTGAATTTGACATCCAATATGTCGATAGGAAGGCAATCAAAGGACAAACAATCACCAATCAGTTAGTTGAAGCACCATTGGATGACAATCATCCAATGAACATTGAGTTTCTAGATGCTGATGTCTTAACGATATCAACACAACAATGGGTTTGATGGTTCTTATGCACAACATGGATTAGGTGCTGGAATTTTGTTTATCTCACCACAAGGACATACCATTCCCAAGTCCTATAGGCTGATGTTTCCTTGCACCAACAACACAGCCAAATATGAATCCTTGATCATCAAAATTAAAGTAGCAATCGAGTGGAAGATCATAGAGTTACATGTCTATGGGGATTCACAACTAGTCATTAATCAGGTAAATGATGATTATCAAACAAAGGATGACAAGCTAATGCCTTATAAAAGAATGGTTGATAAATTTAAAAAGTATTTTGTGGAAATAATATTTGAGCAGATTCCTCAAAGCGACAACAAAGTCACTGATGCCATGGCGACCATTGCTTCTCTCTTATAGATTCCAGAGAAACGAGCCCATTACGAGTTCATAGTGGAAAAACTGTTCAAACCATCTATGACAATCCTAAATCCCAAGTTATCTACCATCTAACTGAGGCTGACACTTCTCTCTACGGGAAAATCTATACGTACCTGAAAGACAATACTCTCCCTCCCAACTTGTCCCATAATCAAAAACAAAACTTCATTCATCAAGCTGCTGAACACACACTTATCACAAATTTCCTTTACCGACGAGGTCTTGATGGAACTCTCCTCCGATGTCTGGAACATGATGATTTTGAAACAACTTTATGAGAAGTTCATGAAGGTGTTTGTGGAACTCATTCGAGTGGTTTAACCTTAGCCAAGAAACTCCTCCATTTGGGATATTACTGGCCGACTATGGAGAGGAATTCTTTTCAGTTTGTCAAGAAATGCCAAAAGTGTCAGATTCATGGCAATCTCATCCACACATCAGCACAGGAACTTCAACCTTTTGCATCAACATGGCCCTTTTGTCAGTGGGGATTTGACCTCATGGGGAAAATTCATCCATCTTCATCAAATGGAAACAAGTTCATTATCACAAGCACTGAGTATTTCACAAAGTGGATCGAAGCTATCCCTCTAACCATCATCACAGGAAAAAGAATCTCATCCTTCATGTTGAACTACATCATCTGTTAGTATGGCATCCCTCAATCCATTATCACTAACAACGATAGACCTTTCAAAAATCAGGACATTGAAGAAATTTGTGAGAAGTTTCACATACAAAATCGGTTTTCTACACCCTACTACCCTCAAGGGAATGGACAAACAGAGGCCTCAAACAAAACTATCTTGAAAATCTTGAAGAAAACCGTCAATAATCCTAGACAATACTAGCACATTCAATTGAACCCTGCTCTATGGGCTTATAGAACCGGTATTCACACCCCGATAGGATCTACACCATATGCTCTAGTCTATGGATCCAAAGCCATTCTACCTATTGCGGTGGAAATACCATCACTTCATGTGTCACTAAAAGTGATCATATTAGATGAGGATTATAGAGTATCCCGGTTACAAGAATTGGAACTATTAGATGAGCATCGTCAGCAAGCAATTGATCACTTGAAGGCCTATCAGCAGAGGATATCCAAAAGCTACAATAATAGAGTCAAGCCTAGAACATTTCAAGTTGGTGATTTGGTCATGGAAGAAAATCCCCGTAACCAACAAGATCGAGAGAAGAAGGGGAAATTTGAACCTAACTAGCTAGGTCCCTTTGTCATTGTCCCATCCTTCGAATCAGGAGCATATCAGTTGTCCACACCAGAAGGGGATTTGTTTGATGAACCCCTCAACAACTTGAATCTCAAGAAATTCTACACCTGAATCATTCAGTGCATCAGAAAAAGTCCTAAAAAAATACAAAAACATCACAAAATATCTTGAAAAAATGGTTGCCTTGATGAAAACCTAGAAAATAGGCATCTTGGTAACAACAAAAAAAGTGAAAAAGAGAAAAAAAGAAGAGAAAAAAAAGAAGTGAAAAATCAAAAAAATCAAAAAATATGAAAAGTGCAATAAAAGCAAGTAGTGAAAACCTGGCAACATGCGCTATTTGTGATAGACTAGCTTTTCCATCTATTTGAGCATGCTGACCATTCACTTTCTCCATCTATTTACCTATCATCGGAGAGCCTCATGTACATATCCTGGCATCATAGTCATGTCTTACCCTAGGCTGGGGGAAAAATCCTGAACTCACTGGGGGCAATAAACTTTGAGCTTGAACCAATAGACAAACAATATTAGGACAAAAACAACAAACATGATCATAGTGCAACACAACATTGAACATCAATAACAACCATGAACACATCAACCATCAAACATCAAACAACTAAATCAATCTAATCAAGACAAACCTCAAATGGACGATGTTCCTTCTGAATCATGGTTCTATCACTGTGGCATGACTGTTCAACTGTTGAACTTTGATTTTTTGTCATCATATCTTTGGAGCACCTCGATGATGTATCGCACTAGAGGAGCCAGGAAGGAGTATGATTTTTCTTTGTCTGTTGTCTGTGAGCTGATCATTATTACTGTGCAAATTGTCGCGGGACGTGCTCTACAAATTATCACTAATGACATTTTAAATTTTCATAGGAAAATGGTTAACTCTTGTCTGTTTACGCAAGCAATAATTAGGTCATCTTAGTTTAATTATACTTAGATGCTTGTGTTAACTTTCACTATCAAACATCATGAAAGTAGTACTCGGGTCATCATGGTCTAAATATGCCATCGATATTTGTACTCACTTTCAATATTTTAAAGGCCCAATGATGATAAAAAGCATGACAAATTGGCTGTTACAAATGACAACTTTTGAATATGAGATCTGCATGGTTAGAGTAGATTGCATTTATGTTAGTTTGCATCTGTATCTATAGAGTTTTCAAAGCAGCAACAATTTTAGGAGGATGTTATCTCTATTATCAATGGATTGAGTACACTTGACATTAACCAAAAAGAAATCATTCTCATTTAGTTTCACATCAGTTGCATCATTATTTGCATCAATTAGAAAAAATTATCATTTATTTGCACATTAGTTGAATCATCATTTTCATACATTAGAAAATATTATAACATTGTTCATCCATCCATGTATCACATCATAATATTTGCATCAAAAAACACAAAAAGACGTGCATCACATCTCATTTACATAATCAAAATCATTTCAAATAGTTGCATTAAGAAAGTGGTTCACTAAGCTTAAATGAGTAAGTCTCTTTAGATTTCCAAGAAATTTGAGAAATATGTCAGGTTTTGTGAAGCTTAACTTAACAAAGAATCAACTGATGACAACCTTCCCATGACTCTTGGAAGTTGGATAGATTCACTCATTTAATCTTAACACCCTAAATTTTTTGAAGTCTTGCAAGCTCACTTAATCATAATCATTTGCCTAACATAATCACATATCCTCCATATATCATTTGCATCACATAATCATATCATTACAAAACATCATACATCATTTATATAATCATTACATCCATACATAATCAATATGAACATCACATATCATCACACATCATTTGCATAATCAAAATCCATCTCACATAGCATAGGCCTGAATCTATAATGCATATAGAATCATTAATCATATCATTGCATACATTCTACAATCACCACATAAACATAATAATTGCATAATCATCATAATCATCATAATCAACATCATAATAACATAGAATCACATTTTAATACATCACTCATCCATTCATTACATCATTTATTTGCATGAGAAAATTACAAAAAACATCACATACATTTCATCACATTAGCATAATAGGATCCATCACATGCATCATATAGGCATCATTTATAAAACATCATAGAATCATAGCACATCAGTTGCATCATCATTTGCATCCATAGCTTATGATCATCATAAACATAGAAATTAAATGCATCCATAGCATATCATCTCATAGCATATCATCATCATAAACATGGAAATTAAATATCATCACGTTAGGACCATCATCATAACATGTAAATTAAATGCATCAAAACCATCCATCATCACATACATCATAGATCATATTCATCACCGCATATCATATAACCTAAAAAATTATAATGGCAAAGTGTACAAGGATATCCAAAGGTATGAAGAGATACATCAATATCAAAAATGGAAGTGTATCATAAATTCTGACAACAAGAAGAATATCATCAAATGTCTCAACTAAATAAAGAGTGTATACATGTCTAGAAATACATCAGAAAACCATAAACTGGAGCTATGTCATGCTCCCCCAGATGGTGCTAGCATCCTAGGACTAGTACCTCCCCCTCCACCTGACGGTCCTGCACCAGGATCTCTACGATCTCTAGGTAATGGCTGTGTAACACCCACACTAACTTTATGAGACTGAGACCTGCCAGACTGAGACTGTGCAAAGATCTCCTACCACTCTAGAGGAACCACATCATGATAATGACCCCTATAGAACTCAACCTCTTATGCAAAATGACAAACCTCTCTAAAATAATCTGAGGTACCGGCAGCTGCCGTAGCCTGCTGTAGCCTCTCAATGATGAACTCAGCCTACTCCGCCCGTCGTCTCAAGGCATCCATCTCGGCAGTCAACATCACAATCTGCCCCTGCACCTGCCCCTGAGCCTATACCTGTGCAAGCTTTCCCTATACTTGTTGCACCTGCTACCTAGTAGCATCTCTCTCGGCCATCACAATCTACACCTGCCCTTGTGTCTACGTAAGAAGATCCTGTACCTACTCTAGCTAACCCTGTAAGGTCTTGACCTATACCTAGAGTGCAACAATTTGTGTCTGTTGTTGTGGTGAGGGTAGCCAAACCTCCACATGTTGCCTCTTGTGATGCACTTTCAGCTCACCAACATCTGGCCCTGGTCCTCCGCCACCCCCATCATCTCCCCCATTACTCTCCTCATCATCGCCATCATCGCTGCTATCCCCCTCCTCACCGCTCTCCTCCTCCTCCCCCTACTCCTCCTCCTCACCCTGCTCCTCCTCCGCCTCCTCTCTCCATCACCTCTTCCCATGACCTCTTGCATCCCCCTCCACTAACAATGGTGTAGGATCATTTGGAATCGTGATCCATGGGAACGAATGTGTAAACATGTACATGGCATAATCCGCTAATATCGGTGCATCGGTGATCTCTAGATGTACCTCCCAAATGATGGCCAATAATGTCTAATAGTGTTCAATAGCTACATCATAAGAAAAACATGGCCCCCACTCTATCACATCCTGTCATTGCCGCACATAATGGGCTACCCCCTTGGGCATGGGCTGAAACCAGCCATACTATTTCAAAACTCTCAGAAACATGAACCTCTCGATGACGAAGCGAGTCTGACCAATTAGGTATATTGACTGAAACAAATACGACAACTCTGTGTCATCCTTAGGCCATTGCTCACAATCAATGTAGGGCCTCCACACAACAACCTCCAAATCATCTAATGCCCTCCTCCAATACTCCAACTTTCCCAGAATAGGTTGAGTAAGTCGACCAACATAGATGTGAACATAGGGCCTCATGGCTGGCCTTTGTCTATCTCCCACGGGCTGACTGACTGCGATATGCTCCCAGGCCCAGACTTGGAGCAATGTGACCCCCGCTGATAGACTGGTCCCTCGAACGTGGACCACCTGGTGCAGATCATGGTACAAATGGGATAACATACAACAACCCCATGCATATCTCATCCCATGCAAAATCATGCTCTCTAAAATCCTTCCCCATCCCACTGAGAGTCTCTTTGACCTACGGTCAGGACAAAGGAACCCTCCAATGAAGCCCACTAATACAAAAGGCAATGTGGCGTATGCATCAACCATGTTCCTCCATGGAATCTCATAACCACTAATCGTATCATCCTAAAAAAATCATCGTAGTGCATCAATCCTGACCTACTCATGTGCATCATATATAACTAGCTCTCCCACCATAAGAATTCACAGAATCTGGTATACATCCTTAGGAGTCACCGTGATCTCACCAGTGGGAAAATAGAAAGTGTTATGCTCACTATGCCATTCCCTCAGCTAAGGCTTTCAATAATCCCCTATTGATCCTAATCTAGGGCATATTGATGAGAGATGACAACCCACATCATGTAATAATAGTTTTCTTAGGCTGTGTCAAATGGTGAATCAGATCCCAAGTCCTCGAGAACTGATCTCTGATCTGTAAACTAGTCAAAGGATCCTATCAACACAAAATCACAAGTTAGTCCATCAATCAACCAACATCAACTGACATCAATGAATCAAACCAAATCAATCAACCTATCAATCTAATCAGCTCTGGTGAGACTTTGATCAAATCTCGTGAGCATCAATCTATCATTCAACCTTGCCTATCATGAGGTGTATCAAATCAATCAAATCAACCTCACCTATCATGAGGTTTATCAAATAAATCAAATAAATCTTTCCTATCATGAGGTTTATCAAATCAATCAAATCAACCTCACCTATCATGAGATTTATCAAATCAATCAATGCACCTTGCCTATCATGAGGTTCATCAATCAAATCAACCTCGCCTATCATGAGGTTTATCAAATCAATCAATGCACCTTGCCTATCATGAGATTCATCAATCAACTCAACCTCACCTATCATGAGGTTTATTAGATCAATCAACCTATGATTGATCCTTGCCTATCATGAGGTCAATTATCATCATCCTATCATTGAATCTCACCTATCATGATATCAATGGACATCTAACCTATCAAAATCATCAATCATCATCAAATCATTGACTGACGTGATCAAACATCATTGACATCAAGGAGTTCAATCAAGAAAATCATCAAACTTCACCAATGCGCTAGAATATTCTTTCTATGAGCTAGAGAAATTCATCAATGTGCCAAAATAGACCTTCAATACGCCAAATTACTCTATGCACCAGAACATTTCATCGATGCGCCAAAACAGAGTCCCAATGTGCCAAACCACTCAATGCACTATTCTATTTAATCTATGTGCTAATCTAATTGTCTTATGTGCTAGACTACTCTATGCGCAAAAACAATTCATGAATGTGCCACTTTAGGCCATCTATGTGCTACTTTGTCCTATGTGCTAAATCATCTATCCTATGCACTACTTCAGACACCCTAAGCACTAATCTAACCTATGCGCTATAACAATCTATGTATGCTCTATTTCAGCATCCTAATGCGCTAAAACATTTTAAAATCAAATTCAAACGAAAAAGGGAGGGAAAAATTAAATGCATGAAATACGAAGTGGTTTTCGGGGTACTCACCAGAGGTCCGTACGTTGTTGGGCGGTTGTGCCACCTGACTCACTCGAACCAGTGCATGTGGTAAGGGATCACCATTTTGCTCCAAGTTGCTCAATCACTCTCACTCACAAAGTTCTCAAATTGCAAAATGCACAAATGACCTTTTTAATCAACTTTTTAACCTTTTAAAGGTTAATTAAGTGGCATTTTATGGGGTTGTTTTATTTTAATTTTCAAAGGGACCTTAATTAATTAGATAATCACCTACTGACTTCTACATCATTTTTTGGGAGATAAATCGTTTCTGAAACACAAAATTTTGAGATCATCATCAAATCATCGAAAAATCATCAAAATTTTCAAAAATTCCAAAAAATCCTAAAAATTCCAAAATTCACCAATTTATCTCCTGAGGGGGCATATATCCATTAATATCTAAAAATCAACGTTTGGGGCATCGATTTTTTTTTTCAGCATCGGTATCAAATTTTCTTTGAAGCAACGTGTAAACACATTACTTCAAAGAGGGGAAAAATATATACACCTAAAATTGGTCATGACATCTAATTAATTAAATACTAGTTATTTAATTAATATTCGACTATGTATAAATAAATTCTCAATTTATTTATATTGTTCACCCTTTTCTAATTCTCCAAATCTAAAATCATATTCTTCTAATTTAATTAAATAAACAAATTTCCATAAGCTTGTTTTATTTAATTAAGTTTCACTAATCTCGATTAGGAATTCAAGCACATGTCTACAACTTTTTGTGCCACCTCACCAAGGTCACATGAAATTAAATAATTCTAATTTTTAAATTAGAATTATTTTCAAACACATGACTTATTCCTCACACATTTTTTCAACCAATTTTCAAACACATGGTCTTTTCTTCTCGCAGTTGATTCTTCCATCCATTTGGCATGTTGCCTATTGGTTAAGAGATTCCTCCATCCATTTGGCATGTTGTCTTTGGTCAAGGGGACAACTTCCTGATTCTCTTCATCTTCACCGTTCATCCTTCTTGTTTGAATTTGGACTATCGATCATTGCCACCTCACAAGATGCTAGGAAAAGGCTATAAATACAACCCTTTGGCATCATATTTTGCATCTACTTTTGAATAGAGTTATTATGCAGGAATATCATTTGAGCATTGGAGCATTTTGGGAGTCTTATAGTTACATTTCATATCATGTTTTGCATCATAGTTAAATCTTAGAATCACACTTTGTTTTTGACATAGTTACATTTTATATCCCACTTTGCATCATAGTTGCATTTTAGATTAGCACATTCATAGTTAGCATTTGAGCATATGTAGAATCATCCTAGTTTCATGTCATAGCATTTACATTGTATAATCTAACACCATCATCCATTCATCATAGTATCCATTATCCTTTCCGTCATATAGTTTCATGTAGGAACTTAATTGGCTTGCATGTTGAATATTATCTCATTTCCTAAGATGCCATTTTAACAGCCATTGTGCACATAGAAATATGAGGGCCAAATGGTTTAATAAATCCTTGGGAATAGAGGACAATGAGACGTTCTTAAAATATTTGTTTAACTACAAAATATAGTAGTTACTTGATTCAAATCTTTGATATAATTCATTTCATTAAGGTTTTTGTTGATTTACTAATAATTTCCACATTTCACACACACACAGGCGTGAAGGGCTACAAAATCATAACCTACAAGGTACCTAAGGATGCTTGATATCACATGCAAACCTACATCAACCTTGAAAAAATTCCTTTGAACTTGAATATCAGAGAGCACCATCTTCTTTGAAGTTAGTAACAACCACCGACATGCCTTTGAACTTGAATATCCTTGGATTCTAGTTCTAATATATGAATTGTATGTATTGCTTCCAAATTATAAAAAACAATACCTCTTGAATTTGTACAGTGGTAAGACTTATACAACCACTAATATTTGCATTATTTTGGTGATTTAGGAAATGAGATTCTCTTTACAGATCACATACCACTTTGCACAAGGATAACAATGGAAAAAAACTAAAATGAATGCTTAACAATGCTAAACCAACACAAAGACTTTCTATCCATTACATACTGTAGACACCTAAATTTGGACACTTAATTTATCCAAATTTATCCCCTTTCATCTAAGCATCCCCTTATTTGCATTAAATAAATAATATCGCTATTATTTAATTAATATCCTCTAAAGTTCTTATAATCCCTAAGGTATTTAATTAATAAATAAATACTTTATCTCTTTAATCCTCCTTTCATCAAATGAATTAAATAAATATGACATTTATTTAATTCCTCACATGTCACATCCCTTTCTTAATCCTAATTATTCTCCTAATCTCACCATTAGGGATGTGCACATGCCTAATCCTTGATTAGGATGTCACATCCTCCAACTTTTGCAAGTTGGCCTCTAATATCTCTTAGCCACCTAACCCTCCTCTAATCCTTCATTAACTAGCCTAATCAACCTCTCAAGGAATTTTTATTTCCTTTTATCCTTCCAAGGAATATTAAATTTCTTTTTTCTCTTACCCATGTGATCTTTGACTTGTCACATCAAGTCACATGTGAACTCTTCTTAATCTCCCACTTGCCTCTAATTTATAATTAATTTGTCTAATCAGATACTTGCACAACCTTAATCACTTAATTAGGTCAACCTAATCTCCATGTCATGTGTCCTAAGTCAGCTCTATTAAATGTTTTTTTCTTTTTGGAGAAGGAACCCCTTTCCCCATATGAACTTTTAATTCACATTTAATCCTCCAATGCATTTCAAGGAATTTTAAATTCCTTCTCTCATTCCCATGTGGATATTTGAGGAATTTTTAATTCCTCACATGTCCTCTCACCCACATGGGGACAAGGACCTCCTTTATGAGGAGATCTTGTCCAATCCCAAGGTACTATGAAGTACCTTAATGTCAAGTACTCTCCTTCCAACTCATGTACACATCATCTTTTTCAAACCACTTCACATGCCACATGTCAAGATGTGAGGGCTTGTGAGTTCTCAAATCACCATAGCCCTACATCTAGGCCTTGTTGGTTTAATCTCAACCGTTTATTTCTCTAGAGAATTCCAAATTCTCTATAAATACCCCCTCTTTTCTCTCATTTTAGGGAGATCATTTATGCTAGCCAAACTCTTGCAAAAAAGTTTTTTGAGCCATACTTAGTCAAATTCTCATACTTTCATCCATTTTGACTCATTTTCCATCATCATCTCATCTCATATCTTGCATCTCTTGCCACCGAAGGAGCATACAACATCAAAGATCGAAGGGCCAACCAAAGGATCGATTCAAAACAAGGTGAATCCACTCTACTTGTTGTTTTTGTTTTCTTTTGAATCCAACTAGGATAATCTTGAGGTGTAGGGTGTTCATAGTTGTTATTTTCACTCTTTTGCTTGCTGCTCATTTTCTAACAAGTATTTTTGCCCTATCACACATACATTTCCTTTTCTTTTTACTATTCACCTTTTGTAAATATTTTACGACTCCTCATAAACAAGCTTTTCCTTGCATGCATTCACATGGTTAAGAAAATGCCTCAAAGACATGACTCTTGAGGTCTTCAAATTAATTCTTGTCCCTATTCACTTGATAAATGACTACCCCTTTGTGAGTATATTAGACCTTACATTATTGTACTATGAAGTGTCCTTGCTTCCTTCTATTGAGTATCATTTGTGTGACTATCATCTAATATTTATATGCAACTCATTATCTTTAAGACCTAAGGGCTATCCTCTTGAATCCTTACGAATTATATTTCCTCTTGTAATTGCATTCCCTTTAACTAAGATCTACAACCTTTTGTGCAATCTGCCATTAATGACCATCTTCAAACACCTTCAAGTATTCCCTTATAAATCTTGTTCTTAAAATCTCATGGATGTCATGAGATTGTTTCCCCTTTTATGACTGTGATCATGCATAAATCATGAAAAGTAATTGAAGTCAAATGTACTAATAATACTTATGAGGATAAACAATAAAATATAGGTTAGCACTATGGATCACTCAAGGGTCCATTTAGTAAGGAGAAGACAGAGGTAATCTTACATATAAATGTATCGTGAGTAGGATTTCTCTTAGTCAATGAACATGTTGAACCATAGTTTCACAAGCTTTCATCATATCTACTTAACTCAACATATCCATATGTCACTAAGCCCAAGGTTAGCTCTCAATAGGATATATCAATAGACAACCATAAAAGTAGGAATCTACCATACTTGTAGTTATGCATATAATCCAAGGGTGGGTACCTTGTATCACAAGTTCAAGCATACAAAAATTATATATTGGGTGTTCACAACACATCACCAACACACACATAATAATGAAAAAAATTGATTGGGGACTTGATTGGGTGTTCACACTAGGAATAGAATATGGCATGATTGATAAAAATTAAAGGGGACATAATGTAAAGTTAAAATAATGAAAGATCATATTCAGTTGGTATAAATAATGATAGAATAAAAAAAAAATTCAAACAAGAATCACACACATAATTCAAATTAACAAGGATTTAAAGGATTTGAAACTAAGCTCAATATGACCACAAGAAACATTAATAAGCTCATGACATAATACAATGACACACCTAATACTATTACCAATGTAATATGAATGAAAACACTAAAAAAATACTTACCATACCACAACCTCAACTATCATGGTTGAATGAAATATGAAACCCTACACCTCAATCAACATAATCTAATGTACCTATTGCACCTTTTATTTGATATAGCAACATGAAATCATATAAAATGAGGCATGAATCACCAAAGAGATCATGATACTATCTTTTGAGCATGAGGTCTTCCCCACACTCTCATATGCATCCATTAGATTCTTCACAATAGTATTTTCACTTGAAGCATCCAATGTTCTCAACCCAAGAATCTTCATGATGGACCTATACTTTATACTTCACATCATTTCAACAAATAGTTGACATCTTGCAGTATCATTTAAATTTTCAAAGAACAATCTCTAAATCTTATGAGCATATCTTCTACAAGTGCAATGTGAAATCTTACCTTCCATTGGCTGTAAAATATTCTCATCAATATTAATAAAAAACTTTGGCTTTCTATGCAAAATTCTAGGTGGTGTTCTCATAGGTACATTCATCTCAATATTAGGAATTTCATCAATATTTAAATGAGATGGGATAGATGGTGTACCTTTGATCGAGGGTGGAATAGATGACATACCTTGAGGTTGAGATGGGAATGATGGCATACCTCCTTCCTCAAATGTGAGTGATGGCGTACTCTCAACTTGAGATGCGGTAGATGGCGTCCCTCCATATTCACTTGCAGTAGAGGGTGTGTATCCAACTATGCTATTCAAATCTCTCTTAGCATGATGCTTTCACATTCATTCCCTTTGTGCAACCAATTTTATTTCTCTTCTTGATGGTTGAGGTCACTCTTCAATTGGCATGTCTTCGTCAATAATTTCTAATTTCTTCTTCTCACAATGTTTCCTTGTCCATGTTGCTTTCTTTGCATTCTTAGCTTTTATCTCTTCCTATGTTTGTTTAATCTTTGATCATTTTCTTGGAATGATAGATAATTTTTTCTGTAGAATGATAAAGAGACAAATATTAGTTCCTAAAAAATGGATCCATACAAATAAATGAAATATATGTCATTCAACCCTTCATACAAAATACTTACAATCATCCTGTACAAGAGTATTTCTAGCATAGACAAAATTGACATGAATTTTTTGATGGAATTCCTTAAATAAATGTGGTCTTGTGGAATACCATGATTGCAAGATAGGTACAAAATGGAAGCATGGACAAGGCATGTGAATTTTTTGACAAAATGTTTTGTAGACATGTATGCAAAATGTGGTACCATAGACAAGCTAGTGAGCTCACTAGCTCACTAGCTTGTCAATGTAGTAGAATTGACAAGGTAGTGAGTTGTTTGAAAAAATACCTCATAGAAATGGGGGCTCATGGTGATGTACCACAATTCTATGAGGAATTTTTTCAAACAGACCACTACCTTGTCAATTCTACTGTATTGACAAGATAGTGAGCTCACTAACTTGTCAAAGCTCACATTCATTTTTTGATGAAATGCCTTAAAGAAATGTGGTCTCATGGAAATCCATGATTACAAGATAGGAACAAAATGGAAGCATGGAAAAGGCATGTGAATTTTTTCACAAATTTTTTTGGTAGACATGTAAGCAAAATATGGTAGCTTTGACAAGCTAGTGAGCTCACTAGCTTGTCAAAGCTCACATGAATCTTTGGATGGAATGCCATGTTTGAAAGATAGGCACAAAATGGAATCATGGACAAGGAATTTGAATTGTTTGATAAAATGTTTTGGTATACATGTATGCAAAATGTGGTACCATAGACAAGCTAGTGAGCTCACTAGCTCATTAGCTTGTGAATGCGATAGAATTGACAAGGTAGCTATTTTTTGTATTCAATATAGTTGAAAAGGAAATAGTACAGTATTGAGAGTAGATTATACATTGTTTTGGGGCCATTGCTTCAGCCCATAATCAAACAGCTAACACTTTTACAAAATATGAAATTGCATCATTAGAGCAGCACTATAAATGTATAGCATTACATAAACTTTCTCTAGCCATTAGTACTCCTATTGATTTATCTTCTTCTATGATTTAAGTCTTTGTTATTCAATTAGATACTTCTCTTAGTATTGCAACCATCTCTATGATCCAGCCACTGCTTTGCAAATGCCAATTTTTGATTATTGCTTGTAGATTTGTCTTCCATCTTCAGATTTTGGAATTTCTCCTTTATTGCCTGGCAGTTGATGGAAACCTGCACATAGACGGATTGTAGGGTGAGTTTTCTATAAAACCCAGTAAGATATCTTCTACAACCCTGGTAGATTTCTTTATTCCTTGCATTCCAAATAAACCACAAAATTTCAGTTGATAGAATTAACCAAAGTAAATTGTTAGATTTTCCAAAACCATTACATTTCCCCCTTAAAATTTCTAACCTGATATCCTCTTTTGCTTTCCCATCTTTTAACATGTCAATTTTAAAAATATTCCAAATTTCTTTAGCAAAAAAACAATAAAAGAAAATATGCATTACAGAATCTACTTTCTTACAGATATTACAGATAATCAAATACTTGCTGGAATCCACATTTGGAAGTTTTTGCATCAACAACAACCATCTAAAAGCAGCCTTCTTTGGTTCCAAGGTTTTGTTCCAATTATGGCTGAATATAAGATTCCAATCTTTATCATTTAATCTTAACTTCCATCTCTGGTTCAAGCCTTCTGTCAAAACAGGGTTACTATCCAAAAGCCCATAAATCTCCTTAGCTTTTAGACCTGCAATGTTGTTATTTTCCAGCCAGTTAAGATCAAGCACATTATTCTTCCTACCATTCATGTTGACCGAGGGGATAACTATGTTTTTCTTAATGGTATCAAAGGTTCTTTTTTGTGTTTGAGGCAAGTCAAACTCAGCTCTTAGGGTATCCCAACACTTCAGCCTATCCTTTATCAGGATTTGATGAAAATGAGACAAACCTTTTTGGTTCCATGATTTAGAAGAGCATACCTGTAACAAAGCTAGAGGCTTGTCATTGTGGAATATATTCCACCAAATGGATCTATCTAAGAAGATCTTATTTATCTCAATATCAATTTGACATTTTTTAATGATTTTATCTTTAGAGTATTCCCAAGCTTTCCACAGAGTTTTAAACACCCTGGACCTAGTAGGGGTTGTTGCAAACTTTCCAAAGATCAAGTCACAAAGAGGTAAGTGCTTCTAGGTCTTGGATTTTTTTGGTGTAGCAAGATTAATATTGTTTCTAACCAAAAATTTCCAAGGCTCATTTCCTATGAGAGCCTTGCAAATCCACTTAGCCGCTAGGGATAGGCCTTGTTGTTTAAGGTTCTTGAGGCCTAGGCCCCCCAGATGCTTATCCATACAACAAATCTCCCACCTTATTCCATGCATTTTCTTATTACCTCTTCCATCAAACCATAAGAATTGTCTGATTTTATTTTGAATTTCCTCAACTTGATAACTGTTAAAGAGCCATAGAGAGGAGTAGTAAATGTTATAAGATGTAAGAATTTTTTGACACACCTAAGCCCTTCCTACCAAGGAGAGGTACTTATTATTCCAACTGTTTAGTTTTTTCTCAATCTTTCCCTTCACCCACTCCCACATGTTACTCAAGTTGGGACTGATAGCGAAAGGGATCCCTAGGTATCTTACAATTTTACTTAGTCCCCCCCATTGCAGACCCAACCTATCAAACTAAGGAAGATGAGTTTCCTCCCAGCTCATCATAATAGACTTGTCTTTTGAGATCCTAGAGCCTACATCTTTTTCCAAGAAATCAAGTTTGCACATGAGATGTCTCACATTTTCCTCTTCCAGTTTAACCATAAGGGTTGTTTCATCAACAAACTAGAGGTTAATAAGCTCATCATTATTAGGAAGGACAAGGCTATTTACTTTGGGCGTAAGATGGTTATCTCTGAGAATATAATGTAGAGCATCAATAACTATCACAAAAAGTGCAGGGAAAAGGGGGCAGCCTTGCCTTATGGATCTTTGCAACTCAAACTCTTTAGTCAAGCAACCATTTACCTCAATTTGAGCATTAGCATCCTTCATAAGAGTTTCAATCATTCTACAAAAATCCTTAGGGAAGCCAAAAGCTTCAAGGACCATCAAAATGAATGGCCACTCAATCCTATCATAAGCCTTTTCAAAGTCCACCAAGAGAAGACCCACATTTTTCCTTGACGTTCTTTCCCATTCCATTGCCTCCCAACTTGTTAGGAGGTTCTCCGGAATATATCTCCCCTTGATAACACTTGTTTGTGTACTGTTGATTATTTTTGGAAGCAATCCTACCGACCTTAAGGCTATAGCCTTCGCAAAAATTATGTAGGAGACATTTAGCAAGGTTATAGGTCTCTAATTTTTAACAAGTGCCTTGTCTCCCTCTTTAGGGATCAGTTTAATAATACCTTTATTAATTTTTCTACCAAGAGAGCCCAACTTGATAGCTTTAGTGTAAACACTAAGAAGATCCTCACTGACCTAATCTATATTCTTCTTATAGAATTCAATAGGGATTCCATCCACCCCCGGGGTCTTATCATTATTCAGCTCAAGGATTGCTGCCCTAATTTCTTCCAAGGAGAGGGGTCTGCCCAGTTGGCTAGCTTCTTGCTCAAAGAGTTTTTTTGGTAGCAGATTTTTGCAATCTTCCCTTGCCATTTGGCTTTGAGCATTATTACCTTATGAAGAAATTTTTTTTTGTAAAATTAGAGAAGGCAGCTCCAAATAACCTCACGGTCCTTGTTCAGGTTGCCATTTTTCCATATCACATTAACCTTTTCTTTTGCCTCCTTATTTTAAGCAATTGAAGAAGAATTTTGAACCTCTATCCCCTTGAGAGGCCCAATTTAGTCTTGGCTGATTTTTGATGCCTTGGTGTTTTAGCATCTAGATTTTTCTCAGCCCCCCCTTCACAGCTACTAACACCTCATTTAGGGAGGTACTTTTTGGATTCTCTTGCAGGTCAGCTTCAAATTTTAGGAGGTTCTCTTGGAATAAGCTCTCTTTTTTCCTTAGGTCCTTTGCCTTCTTCTGACCGATTGTTTGAAAGATCTTTTCCAGGCTTCCACATTGGTATTCCATCTTTCTATGTGTGAAATCCCTTTATGCATCCATTTGTTAATTTCTTTAACTGTAAAAATGGCATCACAACAATCCTCATTTTCTAGTAGATTAGTATTCAAAAGGAATTTTGCCTCTTTTTTCATATTGGTAGGTTGGTCATTTTCCAACAGAACTTTGACTGAGACAGGGTGATGATCTGAAAGAGTCCAAGGGGTCACTTTGACGCTAGTATTGGACTCCCCCACATTATCAAACTGAATAGCCTCCTTGTTCACATAAAACCTATGCAATCTGCAATAAATTCTTTTCACTCCCTTTTGGAAGTTGCACCATGTAAACCAAATATTTTTCTTTTCTTTTCTAAGCCCTTCTAAGGGGTCAAAGAGCTGAAGCTTATTTTTCATTTTATACCAGAAGAATTTCACATTGGCTTTCCAACCCATATCACAACCACCCAACTTGTCCTCAGGGTTTTCCACCATATTAAAGTCTCCCCCAATGATCCAAGGGACCTCTAGAAGATCACTTAGCCAATTCCATAGAATACACCTATGCCTATAGTCATTAGATGCATACACTGAAAAAATACCAAACTTAAGGTTATCTTTCTCAATCAAGATCCACACAGCTCCGTTGCAAGGAGAGAGGCCCCAGTTAGTAACCCATTTGGCCCACTTATTTGCAACCAAAATTGATGTACCTCCCTTCCCTTTTTCGTGATTCGTAGCAAAGTGGGTTGAATCTTTCCAGATATAATTCAGGCTTGTCTCAAGCTAGAAACTTACAGCTTTGAGCTCTTGGAGCATCACAATGTCCTTTTCCTTGACTTGATTTAAGTACCTTCTTATACTATATTTTCTATCTAGGGACTCAAGTCCCCTAATGTTCCAAGATAGGCAATTAAGAGTCATCTGATTCCATTTTTTGGGGCCTTTCATCCGAGCTCCTAAAGGAGTTAAAACACTTAGGGAGGGTTGATTTTCCCATTTTATTTTTTAGGTAGGGAATTGAGTCTTCCTTCTGTTTCTTTCATCTACCCATTCTTTTTTGTTTAAAAACTCTACTCACCAAGCTATCCCCTTCCTCCTCTTCTTTATCAACAACTTTTGAAAGGGGTGTGACAACATATCCTTCCTATCTACACTTCCCCATTGTGCCTTCATCTTTGGATGGGGTTGCAACATCCCCATCTAGGTTCAGGCTATTTAAATAATCTTGAAAAAATTGCAAGTGTCATGATTTAAGGGTTTGAACTCTGAGAGGTCAAAGGATCCCTTATGCTCATCATTTTTATTAGCCCCATTTTGATTATCTATTTCAGAGCTTTTAAGGCTACTTAAGTTACTACTACTATGGGTGGAGATACCCTCCTTGCTCATGGCCTTACAAGGGGTGGTAGGTTCCCCCACCAGTCCTGTCATCAACAGAGGGGGGTCATCCCCATCCATAGTAGGAGTAACAACAGATTTTCCAGTATCAACATCTTTACCAGCTGTCATGGGCGAAGAGTCCAACTTGGACCTTCCATACTCAGCCTCCTGGCAAGCTTTGGCTTTACCATTCCTAGGATCAACCTCCATAATAGAGGTCATCTTTACATTATGGTTCTTTTCCTGGGAATGAGTCAACATATCTTTTTTATTATTATATCCACGCCACCTAAGGTCCCTCATTATTTTTTTATTTTTTTCTATTTGATCTCTCATCTATTGCATAACCATCTCTTGAGCACTTAGTCTTCCCCCACAAGAGAGGTGTCCACCCCTTCTTTGGTGATCCACATCGGGGACAGATCTGCTCGGGGTAATGGCCTCTTCTCCTATTTCTGGGTAGGTTAGCTCAACTTCCTTATAAACAATATTATTATTATCCCCCTCAATCCTCTCATGGGTCAGGGAATTACCGACAACCACCACATGCCCTTCATTGGTTAACACCAAATTAGAAGAGCCATCCATCTTAGGATCTTAGGGTGGGGAACGAATGGCCTCCGAAGGAGTCACCTCCTTCCTCAGAATAGGGTTCTCATGATCATGCCCAACAACTAGATTGGCACTCACATTTGACTCAAAGGGTTTAGGATTAAGCTTAATATTTAGATTAGGATCTTTCATCCTAGCCTTCCCCATAATATTGCTTCTAAGGATCAGGCAGTTTTTCCTTCTATGCCCCTCTTTTTTGTAGAGGAAGCACGCATTGGCGCCCCCTAGGATTTCAATCTTATAGTTTAAAATAGTATTCTCCATTTCAATCTCAGTTTCATCTGGGATTTCAACCCTAGGAGTGATGGCTATCAAGACGTGAGCGTCCATATGTAGAAGAGTAATTTTGGTTTCCTCAACCCTTATGGTTCTCCCATAGTGAGAGAGGAATTGCAGAATAACCCTCCAAAGTATAGGAGGAACATTTTTAATGTTTATCCATCTAGGGTACGATAAGGCTAAAACCTCTTCACTTAAGACACTCAGTGACCAAGCAACTCCCCTAAACACCGCATTCCCTACAGACAATAATTCTTTATTGGTGGCCTTTTTTTGCATGTCTTTATCTCTAAAGAAAATAAGGAAGAGACCCTTTTGTATTAATCTACAAAAAGAATGTTCAATTCCCATTTTTTTATTCCACACATTGAATAACCAATCATCAAAAATTTTCCTCGAAGGAGTTCTATTGCAGTCTAGAGCAACAAAAAAAATTGCAGTGTCTTTAGGTGTTTTTTCTTCATTGTTAAGGACCTTAGCCATGTCTTCATTAGGAATAAGGCAGTCTACCCTAAGGGGTGTGGAATAGATATTACCTCCTTAAGCCACTGCTCCTTCCCTTCCATCCCCAACCGCAACGAAGGAAGCCGTTGAAGGCACAAAATCCCTATTGCATCTGACAATGATCTCCTTAAAGGTCTTGGTTCCGTTGCAGCCCAATACCTCTGCCTCCCCATCTAACCTATTTTGATGAAAATCTAGGGATTTTTTGGGCTCAAGCACGTTAAATTCCATTAATGGTGTTAGTTTTATGCCAGTGGGAGTGAGTAGGGGGTTGTAGAGTGCCAACCACCACTAGGGTTTGTGCAGAGCACCAACACAATACGCATGACAGGAATGAAAGATTAAAAAAAATACTGTTTCGAGGAATTAAAAAAAACATTAACCAAAAAAATCAACCCCAGGTTGTAGAACAAGACCTTACAATAGGATATAAAATACTTCCTTAATGGCATAACGCCATTCGAAGCCTATCTTCATACAGAGTCTCCTCGAAGAGAGAGCCAACACTCCATAGACCTAGGGATGTTTCTTCAATCCAAATCAATTAGGTAGTGGGCTATTTGAAAAAATGCCTCATAAAAAATGGGGGCTCATGGTTGTTGTGCCTATAACACACATGCCCTGTTCAGACCGGGGACCCCCTCTTTCCCTTTCGCCTTTGTCGGGTCATCCTTTCTTTTGCCTCATTTTGCGTACCCCCTAATTTTGAACTTAGAATGGTCACATGCTATAAAGTCATCATATTCCAAATGGATAAAATCACCACTCCAAATTTGCTGTCATTTGGATTTTTTGGAAGTTCTCTTGTAGGTTTCACTTAGTCCTTTGCCTTGGTGTCCTCCTGACCCTGTGAACCCGCCTTTGCACGTCGCCACCATCCCTTCACCGCTAAACTAATGGACGACATTGGACATCCTCCCGTATGGCAAGCCCCGCATCCCTCTTTGCCTTCCAATGGCTGCACCATATCGGATCTCTACAACTCCAGCTATCGCGCCTACCGTTGTACCCATAATTAAATGTGGGTCATAAATGTGCCTAAGTCTATAAATATACAACCTGACCTGTCATTTTCACCAGTGCATTTTCAAAATTTCAAAGAGGAAAATGGAGAACGGAGAAACCATACCCACATAAGCTCACGTTGGATCGAAATTAAGGTTGCCATCCAATTCTTGCGCCATTTTTAGGTACATCTGCATTTGAAATCTTAAAATGGGTCTTTTATGAGGTTAGGGTTTGTAAATTAATGATAAAAATATCGAAGTAAAGCTTAAGTCTCTTGGTGGCAATCAAAATAGCCAGTTCTACAAGAAGAATCCACTCCTGGCACTTTAAAAACTCCCTTAAAATCACTTAGACTGTGCCCTATTAGGGGTGCGGAACCTGGAAGTATCTTCGTCATTCTTCTCGGCCAATATCATCTCTGCCAGTTGATCAAAAAATTGCTAATTCCAAAAGGACTTGTGGGCCACAGCTTGTGGGTCACTGCCCGTGGCTCGTCGTTTCCCGAGTGCCATTGCTTAGCAGAAAAAACCCTCTAGTCCATCTGCGGTGCAGAGTCTGACTCCTCCATCGCTGTCCCTGGTTTACCAAAAATGACTAAGTAAAAATTCTATGCGGAACAATCCATGTGGGTGGCCGCATGCTGGTAGCTATTTCCCTACTGTCGTTTCCTAACACCCTTCTACCCACGTCCTTCCACATGGCGGGTTCCGTAGAAGACCCTTCCCTTGTCGAATTTTAAAAGTCTCTAACACCTAAGCAAGGTCCGCGGGCTCGTTGCTAGTCCACTTATGTGGACCACTGCCTACAGACCACCATCCCTCCAATTCCATTCTTAACGACAACCATTCAATAGTGGTCTGATGTCTCCCTTCTGCATCCCCTAAATGGTCAAACTTCAACGCATGATCTATAACATGTGAGGTGCCCGTGGGTTCCGTAGTGTAGACTTCCACCTACAGGTAGCTGTCTCCTGAATTTCGTTGCCTAATGACCGAGGTTCCAAACATCTTTTGGCCTTCCTGCACCCACATTCCTCATACCCAAAAATGCATCAAATTCCAATCAAGCAACCTCAAGTGCCCTACAGCTAATTTCCACACATGCCAAACTGCCTCATGGGAACTTTGACCGCCAAAGTCATAATGCGGGACTTCGCCTGCGAGTCTCCATGGCCTCTACATCGTCCTACTCCTAATCCTTCCTGACTGCTTCCAACCTAGGGAAACCCACATCCATGGGCCTGCATTACTCTTTATGATCGAAATGAGCCCTTAATGATGGATAGTTATAAATTTTATGACCTAATGATGTGTTACTATATCTAACCCTCATTTTGCAGGATTTGACTAACACTTTCCCTAATTTACATATGAATGCACTTACTGCATCTTTGCATGCAGGATTTATGGAACCTAGTATGGGTCCATCGGGGAAGTCCACTGAGAAAGCTGATAAGGGAAAGAAACCTACACGTGTGTCAAGAGGAAAAGAAGAAAAAGACTAGATGAAGTATCAATTTCATTGAGTGGAGTGTGACTCCAAGCTCTCCTCTACCTGAAACTCAATATCGGACACAAATATTGGATATGTAGACATCGACGAGTTCCAAAAAAAGGGTAATGGTTAACCCCACATCGAAGAATTCATGAAAGATCAAAGCGAGTGGTCTCGCTAAGGCAACCGACTTCCCTCTCGTGCTCATTGCCCGATAGCTGGTTATGGTCTAAAGGGAATGCTAGCACGAAAGAAGAAAGATTATTGATCATGATGGAATGGTTTTAGAATACTTATCTGCTAAGTCTATCCGTCAAACATTCCACATCCCCACGTTCGAAATGGAAGAAACCAAAAATGTATTTGCTGAAAATATGTGGAAATAGGACCTGTTGGGATGCAAAAGATTAATTAACCAACATTGGTTGAAAGAAAAGAGGGGAACACTGCCAAGGTACCCCAATATTTGTTTAGGAGTGACCTCTTCAAGGAATACCGTGATCTAGTTACCCTACTGAGCAGGGTAATGGGCCAACCGACTAGTACATTCTTTGAGGAATGGATATTTTACTTTATTGAGGAGATAATCTAGGGCAAGACCAAGTTCCATTGGACCAAGATGATCAATGACAACATGCACAACCAACTCATGTCCATAAAGAAGACCTCTCAATTTTATATGACTTCATATCTGGTGTACCTCTTGGCAAAAAAATTCCCATACAAAGAACTCTTCGTTGCGAGCAACCTAGGAACTAAGAAAGGAGACCTCAAGGGATATGAATGCTACCCTCAGTTACAGTACTTAAACTTTAAAAGAGAATACAAGAGGGTGAATGATGCCTTCATTGCACATATAATCAGACTCCTAGGAGGAGACTTTGAGAGAAGGGTATCACACAATGCCAAAGCCTTCATCTAACGGTTTGGGTACCTGTTCATATAGTTCCCAAAGTTTATATATATCAGAACTGAAGGATTCTCAGGGAGACCCTATCAGCTATTGCGCTACCCCAACACCCACATGATCCTGCTGGAGGTTTCTCAGTAATTAAAAAATTCCAATGCACTATTGAGTGACATGCATAGAGCTAGGATTCCATATCCCCTAGCCTTCGGGAAAGGTATTTATTCCTATCCCCTTGCCTAGTGCTCGAAGTACTCAAAAAAGGAATTGGTGGAATAAAACTTGGACCTCCACACCGACCAAGGAAGAATGGATGCTTATGGAAAGTTCAAGAAATGGGTCAAAAAACAATATGCCCATCGACCTCAAGTTGAAGACTTTGGGGCCAACTGTGCAGATGAAAAAGGAGTATGAATGAGACACTACATGAGGATGATGACCCAATTCATGAAGTCGGTGAATCTGTTCCCTGTACCTAACTAGATAGTGCAGGAAGATGACAATATTGTTGATGACAGATACAACTATTGGATGCTATGGTTATGTTGCTGATATGTGGTTGTCATTGATGTCAACACTATTAACATTATTGTATTGAAGGTTGTATATGTCGAGGATATTGAGAAAATTGTTAAAGAAAGAGTTTCAGGTTCCCAGTGGAACTATGTAGGTCATGAAGGTGTCTTGTTTTGTAAGTTGAAGATTAGTTGTTGTGGATTAAAGTGTTTTTTGTTGAGTGCATCTAGTCCATCCATCGGCAGTTTTAGAGGTCTGCATGAATATTTGTTTGAGTTATGAAAATATGTGTTCTAACAGTATTTATGTGGTCTCTGTCAATGTTCCTAATTAAAGTTTATGTGTTTCTAGTAATCTCAGTTGTTGCAGATATTTCTCTGTTAGTTCTTGTTGCTTGTGGATTCTTCTAGATCATTCTCTATTCTTGTTGTACGTCCGTGATGATCAGTGTTCTCTTGGTCGAAAATTTTTTTATGTTCTTTTTTGTGTTCTTGGCCAAGATGATGGTTGTGGCATGTTGTGAATCCTTCAAGATTTAATTTTTTATGTTTGGCATGCTCGAGGGTATCTTTTTGGGTTGCATCATAATATTAGCTGACAATGTTTGATCCACATTGAAAATTTATTTGTAAGTTTGGGCCAACATTGAAAATATGTTTTATATTTCTGGTCGACTAAGTTGATGTAATTTCATGTTGTGGATATATAAAAGTGATTGTTTAAGCAAAGTTAGTGTGTGCATAAGAATGAATGTATGCCAGAGAAAGTGCAGATGTGCAAATAGTGTCCAAATCATTCGATTGTACAAAAGAGTGAGAAGGAGTTTGAGCAAAGTGTGAAGAAGGTTTTATGTGCTTAATTGGAACTTTAATCAGGCTTTTGAAGAAGCTATTTTCTCAGTTCATAATCTGGATGGTTTTAATATGAATCTTTCTTGGTCAGTGAGCCCTCTTGTAATTGAGCGGTGAGCTCTAGGAAGTGTGCCTGAATGCATGTGTATTCCCATTATTTTTCATTATACTTTTAACAGGGTATAATATTGTGGACTAACATCCACCATGGTTTTTCCCTTAACAAGGTTTCCACGTAAAAATATTGGTGTTCTCTATTCTTCTGATGTGTTGTTTGTTCATGGTTTATTGTTCATTCATCAGATCTAAGATTAAGTTAAGTTTGAAAAAGCTTAAATATTATGTGACAACTGATTCACCCCCCCTCTCAGTTGTCTATCCTTGTTTTTCCAGCAATTGGTATAAGAGTAGGTTCCTCTGAAGAAGTTTAAAAGCTTGAGGTGATCCAAGATGGAAACATACAAGAAGGACAACCCTAGATTTGAAAGAACAAACTACTCATTGTGGAAAGCTAGGATGGAGTGTCATTTGAAGTGTATTGGTGAACCCTTCTAGAAAATTACAAAGAATCAATATGTTATTCCTTAGAATGGTCCTTCCATTGCTGATGAGATTAAAGAGGCTGAGAATAATGTCCGGGCTATGGAAGATTTGCGAAGTTCTCTAACATATTCGGAAATGAAAAATATGTTAGGTGTGAAGACAACTCATGAGATGTGGACGAAGCTGGAAAATTTGTATGAAGGAGATGTACATGTGAAGATGGCTAAGCTACAAAGTTTGAAAGGAAAGTACAAAAATTTGAAGATGGGTGAAGATGAAAATATTTCTTCTTTTATGCGAAGAGTAAATGAACTAGTGATGGGTATTAGATGTGTTGGTGGCATCCTGGATGAGGAAAAAATTGTGGCTAAAGTTCTTAGATCATTGTCTCCCTCCTACAAAGCGAAGGGTCATGCTATTGAAGAAACCAAATCATTGATCAATGTGACAAGAGATACACTGATTGCGAAACTTGCTGCCTTTGAGTTGAGCAAATTTGGTGAATCTGCTCCTAAGACTGAAACTGCATTTAAGGCTACTATATCTGAAAGAAAGAAGCAAAGATATGATCTGGGAGAGAGCTCTAGAAAGACATTCTAGTATGAGGAAGAAATGAAACATCTTGAAAATGAAGAAAGAGAGGTAGAAGAGTTGGAAGCACTGATTGTGAGGAAAGAAGGTAGAGGACAAGGTAAGTATAAAGGAAAATTACCTATCAAAGGTAGATCTAGAAGCCTTACAAATCTAGATTCCAAATTAAATGCTACTTTTCTAAAGAAGGAGTGACCAATGATGAGTCTGATAAAGAAAATGGAAATGAAGATGATTGAGTTTTCATTGCTATCAAGGAAAATAGTCATGTGGCTACTGAATCTGCTAAAGTTGAGAAAGCTCTTGCAACCCAAATTGAAGAAAAGGACGAGTGGGTCATTGACAGCAAATGCTCACATCATATGACTAGTGACAAAAACAAATTTGTAAGTCTAGAGAAGTATGATGGTGGGGTTGTAAGATTTGGAGATAATAATGCCTATGTGATTTGTGGCAGAGGATCTATTTTTCTTGGTGGTAAGCATAACATTGATGATGTTCTTTATGTTGAAGGCTTGAAACACAACCTGTTAAGTGTTGGACAGATGGTCGACAAGGGTTATGATCTTCAGTTCAAAGATGGAAGATGCAGGATACATGGAAGTTTTGGAAATATAATTGCTTCAGGTAAACAAACAAAAGGTAATGTTTTTCACCTGAATGCTGCTAGTGAAAGTTGTTTAATTGCTCAAATAGATGAAATCTAGTTATGGCATAGAAGGTTGTGTCATGTGAATTTTGATAACATTGTCAAAATAAGTTCCACTCAATCAGTAAGAGATCTACCTAAGCTAGTGAAACCTGCTAGCACAATTTGAAAAGAGTGTCAGATGGGAAAACAGACTAGAGTTTCTTTTCGGAGAAAACAACATCATTCAAATGTTTTACTGGTGCTGGTGCATACTGATCTATGTGGTCCCTCTAGAGTCAGAAGTCTCTATGGAGAAAGGTACTTTATGCTGCTTATTGATGATTACTATAGAATTATATGGGTTGCTTTCTTAAGAGAAAAATGTGAAGCATTAGAAAAGTTCAAAAGTTTCAAAGCCAATGCAAAGAGTGAGAAAGGTCTGAAAATACTATGCTTAAGGTCAAAAAAAGGTGTTGAGTTCACTTCCAAGGAGTTTAATTCTTTCTGTGAAGAGCATGGAATTAGAAGATAGTTATTTGCTCCCCGAACCCCTCAACATAATGGTGTTGCAGAGAGATTCAAGGCAGCTTGGCAGGGAGATTCGAAGAGGGACAAGAGGACCCGAAGTTAATGTTGTAAAAGATCTTAAGGCTTCCCCTGAGGGTGATTTGTCACCAAGATGGACACAAGGATATAGTGGGGATGCAACATTAACTTTGTTCAAAAGATCTGGGGGAAGATCTTTCTGAAGACGAATATTTTTGTAAGCCCAGAGGGGCCGACACACTTTTTTGTATATAAGGAATTTTTTGCCTTTTTGAAAGGGAGTTCTCCTTATGCTTTTCAAAAAGTCTATGACTTTTACAGTCCTTTCTCAGATTAGCACAATTTTGTAACTTATTCAAAGTATAATATATAGAGTTTACCTTGATCACTGTGGATGATCCAAATTACCATCTTGTTCTTGCAAAGTGTCATGCATTTCAGGTTAATGATCGAGTTATTTTTGTGAATTTCTTTCATTCCTTTATAAATTTATCTTGTGTTTCATGCCTTCATTTGCAAAAGTATCATTATACAAATCACAAGCTGTGTTTATATAATCGCACACGGATTCTATTCTGTGAAAATCTTTTCCTTTTTTGAAAAAGTGTGTGAATCAAACCTGTTTGTGAAATATTAATGCTAAGCTTACAAAATTTGATGTGTAATCTTATGGTCATTGTCAATTTTCAAGTGTAACCTAAGTATCCCATTGCTCTTCTCAGTTCGGTGTATCACCATAGCGTTAGTTTTATTTTTATGCACTCCTTCTCCCTTTCCCTTTAAAGAATCAATAGTTTAGGTGACACCAAAGGAAGCCGACCTTCTCCGGAGGTTGACCTCTATTTACAAGAAACCCACATATTTAGAGGTCTTCCCATGTTACACTAAGGTGTTGAACATTAGGTTCAACAAGGGTGCAACTTCAGATTGATAATAGTTTTGGCACGCCCGGTGGGATCGTGAACTGATTCTCAGTTCATGTTTATGCATTTTATTGCTGTTGTTCGGTGTGTGCAGCAGTAGTTTTAGCCTTTTGGAGGCATTTTCTTTACATACCTGGTGACTTCATGCCTGAAGTAGCTGGTTTCAACAGTCTAAGTGTTGGTTTCATATTAGTATGTCTTGCCATTCACCATTTCATGAAGGTATTGTGCCTGCATCTTTTTATCAGTCATACCCTATTGAAGATACCATTAGTTTTCCTCCAAATAACTATGTGGCAGCGGGTTACCAGCAAGATCAATTGGCCTACCATCCACCCACCCCTACACAAGTTCAACAGCGACATGCTTATGCTCATAAAAAAACCCAGGAGGGTTATTTTATCTCCAATCAGCAAATTTATTCTTCATATGAGCCTCAAAATTTGGATAAAATGAGTTTGGAGAATATGTCTTTATATTTCCAAAAGCAGTTTGAAGAAATTGAAAATTAGTAGGAGGAGCTTTCCTATCAAGCTTATATTCATCAACAGGAGGTTGAGACACAAAGAGAATCCCATTTAGTACAAGAATTTGAACAAAGTCAGTCTAACTCTCTTGAAGAGAAACTTTCTCAAATGCCCCAATCAATTGCCACCTTTTCAAATCCTTTCTTTGAAGAAGGACTTCACTACACAGGATTCAATGTTCCAATCTTTGAACAAAATGAAACTTCTGACAGAGAGAAAGTAGAGGAGGAGCAACTTATTGATCAAGATAACTTAATCCTCTGGGAAAAGCTTAAGAATGTGAATCCTTTGCATTTAGCCATTAAGTGTCATCAATTGCAGCAACAAATAATTGGACATGAGGAAATTTTTCATGTTCAATTTGGATGACAAGAGGATGAAATGGAAGTAGTTGTTGAGAAAGGTCAATTTACAGCTTGGAACAAGGGACTATCTCTATTCTCTCAGCTTGATGGAGAGGAGGTAATTGCCGAGTTTTGCTCAACACTGGAAAATGAGGAGTCTAAGCTTTTGCAAGAAGGTGAGGAGAATTAGGATGAGCAGCTTGCTATAATGGACATAGCTGAGAATCAAAAGCTAGAGTTAATCTTCTCATTTGATGATCTCCCTTACTTCATTGATGAGGATGAAGAATTGGACCAACATGAGGTTGATGGAGGTAATGTTGAAGGTGAGTTTGAAGTCTTTAGTCATGAACAAGGAGGTTTAAGTAGCAATGTTCAGGGAAAGCCACATTTTGATGTGCATGAAAATACCCATCAAGTTGAACAAGTCCCTGAACTGGACTTACTGTTTCGCAAAGAGGGTGTTTTTGATGCTTTATCAAAGCTAGACGAGAACTGCATTAGTCCTAAATTTGGTCTTTCTGTTTAGAAAAGTAAAGAAGACATTGAAGAAGATATGTTTTGGAATGACTTAGAAGCTTTCTGTACTATTTTGGGTGTTGAACTATTGCCTCTTGATGAAGCTAATCATGAACAACTCGAGCTTACTGAGGAAGCTTCTTTTTTCTCACTAAGTCAGTCGCAGGGGTTAGAATTTTCTAGCCAAGGCTATAAAACATCTGTGAATGGGCAAGAGACCAGCAAGAAGAGCTCAATTTTTGTCTTTACAAGGGGCTGTCTGATAAGAGATTTAGCCCAGATGGATTTCAATAAAGTGCCAATGGTTAATCAAGCATTCACACATGGAGCCACAGCTGAGAGTGGCATAAAGGATGTACTTGTAGTTGAAAAAGAGTGTGTTCAATTTACTTATCCTCCTTTGAATATAAATGCATATGATCAGTTTAAAGAGGTAAGTGATCTTGTCACCCTCTTTCATGAGGCAGTGCATTGTATTTTCAAACATTTTTGAGTGTACCATCTTTATTCAGCTTCCATTAAGCTTGAGAGTCATTGCATATTGAGGAGAAAGGGCAGCTATTTCAATCATCCTATGAATGGTTTTGTTTGACCAATTTCTTACTGGTTAGTGTAGGGTAGGTTTAGATGCAGTTTACATTCCCTAAGTGCTGTCCCAACACAGTAAATAGTTTTATTTCAGTTTTTTCCCTATTTTCAATAAGTTTTTGAGTGTTCTAATGAGTCTCTAGAGAGTTACAACCATGTGCAAAGCTGCTCTTGATTTGTTTTTGAGTTGTCCCAATGACTCTGTGCCCAATGGATAAGCCTAGGCTACTAGTTTGCATGTTTAGCAGGCAAACATCTAGCTGTGGTCGCCAAAAATGTTGCCCAATTTTCACCTACGATCAATCAGGCAGGATAAATTATGTTTCAGATGTTCATAAGGGCCAAATGGGACATTTGCATCAAGGGTTAGGTCATGCATCTGATGAAATTTCACAAGGAGCTCAGTTGAAAAGCATGCCTCAATCAGTTTTGGCACAAAACTTATCAGAGAAGAGAGTAGGCAATACCCTCTTGTTGCCTTGCCGACTAGCAGTGCCCTCTATTTGTTCAAATGCACCAGTTGTCAGGACATTAGGGTTTCCATGAATCTTTATGTGTCTCTCCATGTGGGATGTCTCACCAAGGGTATGTCACAAGGGTGGCGTCGGGGAGATGTTTGTGTTCGCCGTGATGTCTCGGCGACCAAGCACAAGTCTCGGTGAAATGAAATGATCTCAGCAAAAAGTCTCACTGATAGGATGAAGTCTCCCCGAAATGGTTTGAGCCCACCAAAAGATTGTGACTTCGCTAAGAGGTCTCGCCGATTAATCACAGTCTGGCTGAAAGGTTTTGGGCTTGGCAAGAGGTCTCACCAAAAGAATGGATCCCTCGGCATGATGTTGAACTTGGGGTGAGGTCTCGGCGACAAATGAAGATCTCGGCGAAGTGAGATGTCATCATGAGGAAAAGAGGGGCCTTGCTGAGAAGTCTTGCCGACCCAAAAGGGTCTTGCCGAAGTAGGGTGAGCTCGGGGCAAAGGAAAGTAGAGTTGTCATGATGTCTCGGCGAAAGTATGAGGTCCTGCCAATAATGGAGGGGTCTTGATATGTGTTTTTCCTTTGGCAGGAGGTCTCACCAATAACGAAGGGTCTCCCCGACATGGATGACATCGATGTGGCGTTTGGCCTTCAGAGTGATGTCTTGCTAATTTCTTGAGGTCTCAGCGATGGTATGGGGGCTTCGCTGTAAGGTCTCGTTGTTGGGGTGAGGTCTCGCTGAAGTGAAGCGGTCTCGGTGAAGGAAGCAAGCTCAGCGAAGGGTCTTGCCGAAACATGGGAGTCTCATCAAAATATTATCAGAGCTCGGGGAAAGCGGAATGCCTTCGGCGTGAGGTCTTGCCGACCCGATAGGGTCTCGCCGAATGGACATTTGGAATCGGTAAGACTCCTGGCTGCAGAGTTTGACTTTGACATGAGGTCTGGCTGACAAATGAGGGTCTTAGTGACAAGATGAGAGTTCGGCGAAAGGTCTCGCCAACCAGGTAGTGTCTTCCCAACTGGATGGGCTCTCGCCAAAACAAGAAGGCTCACCATGAGGTCTTCCCGAAAGAAAAATGTCTTGCCGATGGTTTGGGTGACGAACACTATGGATGTTGATATGAATTTTGGGCTCGCTATGAACTCTTGCCAACGGTTGTGAGCTATGTCGATAACAGCTGAAGAGCATAATTGCATTGGGGAGACACAATTAGTGTCTCATCGACATGCGATTCTATGTGGAGGATCTCTGACCGTCTGAAAATATATGTGGCTCGAGTTTGACCAATCAGAGGGAGCTGAGGATGCACCGTGAGTCCATTTGACTGATTGACCACCCCGGGAAAGAAGATCAACGAAACATAAACAATATGGATCTGCTCTATGAATAGAGCAATGAATCATTTTGATATACAGGTGGTGGCATCTGTAAGAATCTAGGAGGAGACCGAAGACTCATTCCAGAAAAGGTCAAAATGTAGAAGGATCTGGAGCAAGGAAAGCTGGTAGAAAGGAGAAAGCCTCAAGTCTGTGACACCTGGGATCGTTGCTGGTAGAGGAGTCAATCTACATTTATGGTGACACTCAGGAGCATTCAAGCAGCTCGGCAGGGAGATTCGAAGAGGGACACGAGGACCTGAAGTTAATGCCACAAAAGATCTTAAGGCTTCCCTTGAGGGTGATCTATCACCAAGATGGACACTAGGATACAGTGGGGATGCAACATTAACTTCATTCAAAAGATCTAGGGGAAGATCTTTCTGAAGATAGATATTTTTGTAAGCCTAGAGGGGCCGACACACTTTTTTGTATATAAGGCATTTTTTTCCTTTTTGAAAGGGAGTTCTCCTTATGCTTTTCAAAAAGTCTGTGACTTTTACAGTCCTTTCTCAGATTAGCATAGTTTTGTAACTCATTCAGAGCATAATATACATAATTTACCTTGATCATTGTGGATGATCCAAATTACCATCTTGTTCTTGCAAAGTGTCATGCATTTCAGGTTAATGATCAAGTTATTTTTGAGAATTTCTTTCATTCCTTTATAACTTTATCTTGTGTTTCATGCCTTCCTTTGCAAAAGTATCATTATAAAAATCACAAGCTGTGTTTATATAATCACACACGGATTCTATTCTATGAAAATCTTTTCCTTTTTTGAAAAAGTGTGTGAATCGAACCTGTTTGTGAAATATTAATGCTAAGCTTATAGAATTTGATGTGTAATCTTATGGTCATTGTCAATTTTCAAGTGTAACCTAAGTATCCCATTGCTCTTCTCAGTTCGGTGTATCACCATAGCGTTAGTTTTATTTTTATGCACTCCTTCTCCCTTTCCCTTTAAATAATCAGTAGTTTAGGTGACACCAAAGGAAGCTGGCCTTCTCCGGAGGTTGACCTCTGTTTACAAGAAACCCACATCTTTAGAGGTCTTCCCATGTTACACTGAGGTGTTGAACATCAGGTTCAACAAGGGTGCAACTTTAGATTGATAACAAAGACAACTTCAATTTGTTATGGTAAATCAAGATAGTTAGGAAGCAGAGACAAGTGCAAGTGTAGAAGAAAGAACAAAACAATCAAAAGTTTGAGAGAATCCTAAAACTCTGAGGTATGTAAAGCTAAATCATTCTAAAAATCAAATTATAGGAGATAAGAATAAAGGTGTGCAAACTAGAAGAAAGATTGCAGAAGAGTATTGTCTGATTTCCAAGATTGAACCTAAAGATGTCAATGAAGCTTGCAATGATGAACATTGGATGGAAGCTATGAAGGAAGAATTAATGTAGATTGAAAAGAATAATACATGGGTACTTTTTCCTAGACCTAAAGATAAAAATGTGATTGGTACTAAATGGGTCTTTCAGAATAAGCTGAATGAACAAGGTGAAGTGGTCCGGAATAAAGCAAGACTAGTATGTAAAGGGTATTCACAAATGGAAGGTATTGATTTTGAAGAAACCTTTGCTCCTATTGCCAGAATTGAAGTTGTAAGGTTATTTCTTGTTTATGTTGCACATAAGAACTATATAGTCTATCAAATGGATGTGAAGTCAGCTTTTCTGAATGGTGAGCTAGAATTAGTATACATTGAACAACCAGATGGATTTCAACTAACTGACAAAGAAGACATGGTTTTCCAATTGAAGAAAGCTCTATATGGACTCAAGCAAGCCCCTAGAGCCCGGTATGCTAGATTGGACAAATACTTATTAAAGCTTGGATTCAATAAAGGTATTGCTGCGAACAACTTGTATTTCAAATTGGATCATGACAAAGAGTTAATTATTGAGGTATTTGTTGATGACATTATTTTTGGCAGAGATGACAATCTATGTATGAGGTTTGCTGATGAAATGAAGAGTGAATTTGAAATGAGTATTATTGGAGAGATGAATTTCTTTCTGGGATTGCAATTTACTCAGTTAGACAAGGGGATCTTCATATCTCAATCCAAATATGTGAGAGAACTGTTGAAGAAGTTTGGTATGGAAAACTCAAAACCTGTTGGTACTCCCATGGTAACCAGATGCAAATTAACATAGAATGATGATTCTCCTAAAGCAAATCAAACAAGATACAGGTCAATGATTGGTGGATTGACCTACGTAACTTAGACCAAACCAAACATTATGAATGCTATATGTATGGTTTCTAGATTTCAGGCTAATCCCAAAGAGTCTCATGTGACTATTGTAAAGAGAATCTTCAAATATCTGAATGGAACAATTGATTTTGGGCTGTGGTATCCTAAGGATGATGATCTTACTTTGAATGCCTATACTGATGCAGATTGGGAAGGAGATGTAGATGAAATAAAGAGTAATAGTGGTGGTGCCTTATTCCTAGGGAAGATACTAGTGCCTTGGTTGAGAAAAAAGAAGAATTCTATTTCTCTATATACTGTTGAGGTAGAGTATATTGCTGCTGCAAATAACTATACTCAAGTGATGTGGATGAAACATATGTTGAAAGATATCAAAGTAGTATATGAAGAACCTATTGCCTTATACTTTGACAACTCAAGTGCAATAAACATATCAAAGAATCTGGTGCTACACTCTAAGACCAAGCATATATAAATCAAGTTTCACTTCTTGAGGGAAAAAGTAAGTGAGAAAGAAGTTAGACTAGAGTATGTACCTACCAAAGAGAAGATTGCAAAAAATTTCACCAAGCCGTTTCTGAAGGATAATTTTGAGTATCTCAAAGGGATGCTAGGGGTGACTAACCCTCCTGATTTGAACTAAAGATGCACTTACTTGCATCAATCCATTTGCTTCATGGATATTTCCTAATCTGGATTGATGTTTTCGTGGCTGCTACTCAAGGGGAGTAGTCAAATGTGTAGATATGTGGTTCAGAGCTTGTATGTGGAAAGATATTGCTTATCTTTTCCATTGATGTCAAAGGGGGAGAAGAGTAATGTGAAAAAATATTGCTTATCTAGAGTGAAGAGTCTTGTGCGGAGAAGATCATGTAGAAGTCAAGGAAGAAGAATTAGAATATAAGGAGGAGTAAGTGTTGATTGAGAGTTGGGTTGATGATGTTTTTCACATCATGTGTTGCCATCAATTCCAAAGGGGGAGATTGTTGGATGTCACATGGTTGTGTTGCTGATATGTGGTTGTCATTGATGTCAACACTATTAGCATTATTGTATTGAAGGTTGTATATGTTGAGGATATTGAGAAAATTGTTAAGGAAAGAGTTCCAGGTTCCTAGTGGAACTGTGTAGGTCATGAAGGTGTCTTGTTCTGTACATTGAAGATCAATTGTTGTGGATTAAAGGGTTTTCTGTTGAGTGTATCTAGTCCATCCACCAGAAGTTTTAGAGGTCCGCATGAAGATTTGTTCGAGTTATGAAAATCTGTGTTCTGACAGTATTTATGTGGTCTCTGTTAGTCTTCCTGATTGAAGTTTATGTGTTTCTAGTAATCTCAATTGCTACGGATATTTCTCTGTTAGTTCTTGTTGCTTGTGGATTCTTCTAGATCATTCTCTATTCTTGTTGTACTTCCACAATGACCACTGTGCTCTTGGTCGAATATTTTTCTCGATATGTTCTTTTTTGTGTTCTTGGCCAAGATGATGGTTGTGGCGTGTTATAGATTCTTGGAGATTTAATTTTGTATGTTTGGCGTGCTCGAGGGTATTTTTTTGGGTCGCATCATAATATTAGCCAACGGTGTTTGATCCACATTGAAAATTTATTTGTAAATTTGGGTTGACATTGAAAATATGTTTTATATTTCTGGCCGACTAAGTTGTTGATGTAATTTCATGTTGTGGATATATAAGAGCGATTGTTTGAGTGAAGTTAGTGTGTGCATAAGAATGAATGTATGCCAGAGAAAGTGCAGATGTGCAAATAGTGTCCAAATCATTCGATTGTAGAGTAGAGTGAGAAGGAGTTTGAACAAAGTGTGAAGGTTTTATGTGCTTAACTGGAACTATAATCAGGCTTTTGAAGAAGCTATTTTCTCAGTTCATAATCCGAATGGTTTTAATCTAAATCTTTCTTGGGCAGTGATCCCTCTTATAATTGAGCAGTGAGCTCTAGGTAGTGTTCCTAAATGCATGTGCATTCCAATTATTTTTCATTATAATTTTAATAGGGTATAATATTGTGGACTAACATCCACCATGGTTTTACCCCTAACAGGGTTTCCACATAAAAATCTTGGTGTTCTCTGTGCTTCTAATGTTTTGTTTGTTCATTCATCAGATTTGAGATTAAGTTAAGTAAAGTTTGAAAAAGTTTAAACATTATGTGACAATTGATTCACCCCCCCTCTCAGTTGTCTATCCTTGTTTTGCCAACAACAACACTGTGGCCAATTTTCCTTTTCCTGTGATAGATTCGAATGAAGAAGAGGTCACTGAACTTGATATACTAACACAACCCATTGAGAATAGAACTAGGCAATCAATAGATGCCTAGATTGCCTAGCTCAAAGAACAAGGTGCTAAATTGACATATGGTGAGCTCGAGGATGAGCTTGAAAGTGAGACAAATAGTGGAGCAACCAATGCCTCATCAAGAGAAGCTCCTAAGTCCCCACCAATGACAAGGTCAAAGAAAAGGAAGGACATTCCTGAACGTAATCCTAAACATAATGTATATACAAGAAAGTCCACCGAGGGAGAGTCATCCACAAGAACAAGGAAATCAGGGGCGTTTGTACTTGAGATACCCACCATCTAGGAGGAGGATCCCCAACAAGAAGAAGATGTTGAGTAGCCTTATTCACCACCTGCTACTTCCATTCCCAATGTCGTTGCTACCGTTGCTACTCCTCCACCATCTACCTCTTGGGCTTTGCCCGTCTCCTCTCCGCCCATAGTGGATATCGCAGTCCACCTCACCAACGACTTCGGTAATGGTACTAGATTCCTCCTCCTCCACTACGTCCCTACTATCATCTTCTTCAGTTCTCTCTCCTCCACTACCCACTCTCTCTACTCCACCACCTGCAATGACCACTATCACCATGCCACCTCTTACTTTGCCACATGCTTTCGCGACATATATGCAAAAGAATCCCACTGAATTTTTTGAGGTAATCCTTGACCCCATGGTTTAGGATTTAATGGAACAAATTGTTAATGCCATACCTCTTCCTCCACCACCCACAGAGCCACCAAAGATGGAAGCTATGATGTAGATCTCAAAAGAGATGGAGAAGCATCACATAAAATGAAAAAGAGAGTCTGCGAAAGATGTAGTTGAGGAGCTTGAGGATTCAGATTGAGATGATTACTTTGAGCATCTGGAGAGTGGGCTAAGCATAAAACTAGACAAAGTGGTGTCCGATGAGGAAATTTTGCATTATTTAGAGGCTCTCAATGAGTGGTATATAATAGAAACATCAAACCAAGAATTGGAAGATGAACTACCACAATAATCCAAGGATGTGGGTGAAAAGGCCGATCCCGAAGGACGCATCTCTGAAGGAAAGGATGATATAGATGTAGATTTGGAGATCCTCAAAGAGCCTCCACCTATTGGCCAAGACAAGGTCCTGATCCCAGAGGAAGAATCACCTCTCAAAAAGGAGGAAGAAAAGGAAAAAGATAAAGAAGAAGAAGATGTGCTAAGAAAGATCTTCGAGCTTGAGAACCATGCTAAGCTTGAGCATGCAGAAGAAAAGGCACCTCGGAAAGAGGACATCATTGAGGAAAATATAATTTCCACTGAGTCATACAGAGGGAAGACTATTCAAATAGAAGACTTAGATGAAGAAGAGAAGATTGATCAAGAGGATTTTGGCAATGAAGAGGAACAACCTCAAAGTGACAAAAAAAGGAAGGTGATCATGAATCACCCAAGGAGCAAACCAAGGTGCTTGATTGGGTGGAAAGACAATTGCAAATGAAGACTCCTATGGCTATTGATCCAAATGCTAGACTTGAGGCAATACTAGCCAGGGCACAAATAAAGACAAGAAAAGAGAAGAATCCTAGAGTTTTCTCCCATGTCATGGTAGATGCCTCCAGATCTAGAACAATACAAATTACTTCCTGTAGACATGCAAAATTAGCAATATGCATTCAATTAGGTCCATTCATGAAGTAAACCAAATTCACATCCATCCACTCACCAGGTAAATCAGGTTCATCATCCATTTAAATTAAATATATTAACTTTATTTTATTTAAGTCTATCATTACCTCATTTGATTAAATAAATCAATTTTAATCAAACCATAACATTTCATCTTTCATAAACCATCTTCTAATTTTAGCTCATGCAAATTAATCCACCTTTATCTTGCAAATACATTTTCCATCCCTTTTGATTTAAATAAATCAAATATTCAAGTCAAATGGGTCAAAATCAACTAATCATCAGCTAAGCTAATCTAATCTTGATTTACCCAATCTAACCACCCATCACATCCTCTAGCTTTTCCCACTTGCACAAATAAATCAATTTATTGATTTATTAAAATCCTTATTTTGTTTCAACTTGGCATAAAAATAGAATATTCCCTCAAGTTTGAAAATGAAGACAAGTTGACTTGTCCCTTCCAACATTGCAATAACTTCTCTATTTCATGTCCCCCACTCAACATTTATTTCACAAATTCAAATTTGAATCTCCCTCTCTTGGGCACATTGGCCAAAACTTGCACATTCCTCAACCTATGACAAGTTGAAAAGTGGCCTCATCTCATTGGCCAAATCATTATCCCACATTGCTCTCTTATGAGCATTCTTTTAACTTGAGAATCTATAAGTAGAGGGCTGATTCTTCATCAAATCATCTAAATCTTCATGCAAAGTTACTCTCTGAAATTGAGAACTAATTTTGCTCTTCACTATTGCATTTTATCCATTTCAGTTTTAGCAAGGATTGGGAAAGGGTCATTGGTACATTTAACACCAATCCAATATGGAATAGGTACTTTATCTTTCTTTTGGAATGTCTTTTTGATCTCTTTTGTTATTTGTTACATTTCTTGAGCATTGACATTGTTATTTCATAGAAGTATTTGAAGAATTTGCATATGAATAACCCATGTTTGAGGTTTTAGAGTTTTGTAGATTTTTAGGTACTTCACTACCCCTATGGTGGATAAGGATACAGGTGCAAATTATAAAATATCAACAATCAATCTAGGCCCAACAACCTGTGAGCATAAAATAGATGAATAAGAAGGGTCCATGGCCACAATCATGCAACAAATGAATAAAGATCAGTCCACCAAGGAGGGTCTTAAGGAACAAGTGGTAGATCTCACTGCCTATATCCAATAGTGGACGTCCATAGAAGAAGAGGCCCTGACGACATCATACACGCCCGCTCTCCTCTCCTAGGAAGAGATAAATGGAATGGAAAAGATGAAGAATTGGACCAAGTCCATGGCGGATTGGTTCAACAGGGTAATATACAATGGCGACATGGGAATCTTCCATGTTGTTAAGGAATTCAACAATTTCTAAGGGTTGCACAAGCAGATAGATGAGATGATAAGGATATGCAATAGGTTCTTTGATTGTATAATACCCCAAACTCGAGAGCATCCTCAAACTTCCCCGGTCAATATTGGAAAAGGAGCTAGAGCTCCTAAAGGAAAATCACTGGCTAGTGGAGATATGGAAAATGGTCCTTGATTATAGGAAATATGTTCTAGAGAAGGCTTTGCATGAGCTAGATCTTGATCTTGAATGGGTTGCAAAACTTCAGGCTAATAGTGAAGACTATCTGAAAATGATGACAGACTATGAGATGCCTCCTCTAGAGATAGATCTAGAGAAGATCAAGCCATTCTTCGACATGAAGATGGAGCAAGGGGCTACAAATACACTATCACCGAAATTTATGGAATTTGTTGCTTAGGCTTTTACACAATCTAAACAAGTTATCAAAGAAACCCCTAAATGCACTAAGAGTTGGGAACAAATTACATAGAGACTTAATTAGATATCCTTCTAGATCCTCCAATCTGATATCATGTAATGGGATAAGCTCCAGGCTATAATCGAGGAATTCATGGAGTATGCTACCCTCCAGAAGAATGCGTGAAATCCCATCATAGATGATGAATATTTGTCAAATTAGCTACAAAAGGAGGCAACCACTACATGACAAAACTACTACACTTCTAGGGTCACTAGATGACAAAATAGGGAAAAGATAAAATATGTTATTTTATATTGTCATATATTTGGGGGTAGGTGAAACCCTAATGTAAAATGAATCTCAGCTACACAATGAAAGTTAATCTTGTCCATTCATTTTTCTTTGAGAAACTATAAATAGGGGTCTCCTCTCATTTTCAAAGAGAGTTGAGTTGTGTAAAGTCATGCTATAGAAATTTAATGAGAATTTCATTGTTTTGGTGGATTCTTGTTTTTTCTTCACATGTGTGCATGATTCATCTTCTCAATCTTAGATTTTAGCTTTTTTGTTCTAGTTTTAAGTTAATTTTAGTTATTAGTTCATGTTGTACTTTAATGGTGAGGAATGCTATGGTGTTGATGTCTCCCTTGCTCATTATTTTTGTTGTCTATTGATGATAAACAATAGTGTAAAGTTAATCCAAGCATTGTTTATTGCTGCACTTAAGTTCATCTATTGTTCATTCTTAATGGTGAATGAATGATTGAAAATATGCAAACCTTAGAAGATTGCACTTGTTTCATGAGACTGTAGGCTGTCCTTGGTTAAGTGGAACTAAGTTTTAGGAAGGTTGTCCACTATAGCATCCTCCATTGTTACTTTTCAACATTAGTTACAGGTATAGGAAACTTCTTATCCCTTTTCCCTTTTGAATTTTCTTTGAAAACTAAAGTAAAACAAAGTTATAGCATCACAAAAAAACCAAACTTGATGAGTAAAGAGGAGTTTTAGACTACTGTCTTGAACTTGCAGTAGCTATCGTTCACTTCCAAAATTTATAAAACTCCCTTTTGAAGATCCAATTCCCTCTAAGCTTAGTGACCATAAATTCCCTTTGTGATTACCAACAAATCACATCAACCAGTTGAATTAGTCCAAGCATTGTCATGACCTGACACCCAAGAGACCTTGGGCTGATTTATAAAACTTAGTTGCAGAAATTACTTTTCAAGAGAGACATTGCACTTGTGCATTGTCTGTGTTGAGAAGTGCTAAAACACCCATCAGCAAAACTGGTGCTAGAAGGAGGGTATTTTAGCAAAGATGGATCAAATTGGTTTCTTCTCCCCTCAAAGGTTTCATAGAGTGCTTCAATCTACACTAGACAAAGGGGAGTTTCAAGAGCTCTGGACCCCTACCAAGGCTAAGAAAGCCAAGAAAGGGAAAGCATTCGCTTCAACCCCTTCCATCTTCCATCCATCACCTCCATCTCTATCCATCCATCTATCTGGTCTCTCCCCTTTACCTCCAATAGCATTCCCATCCTCCCCTCCACTCCAAATTTCCTTTCCACCCTTCATGTCCCATAGCCAAGGTGTTGTCTCGATCCCAACATAGCTCCTCTAGGGTGTTACCCCAACTGCTGCTCCCTTGTAGCCTCAGGTCACTATAGAAAAACCAATGTAACCTTCGCCTCCCACAATGGCTTGGATAGGTAATGACCCATGCCCACTATCTTTCAATGATTACCATGACATGCCAAAGAATCTGGAAGAATTCTGCACCAAGTTCCTCCCACGTGATCCACAAAGGAAAACAAAAGAGCACATCAAGATTTTTCAAACAACCTTAAAGGATATGCAGATAGAACATGAAGATGTAGGTTGTAGGCTCTTTCCTTACTCATTCGGGGAAGATGCCTTCTATTGGTACATTCATCTACTGATTAGATCCATCACCACTTGGGATCAATTGAAGGACACATTTCTACAGAAGTTCAAACTTCCTGTCAGCCCCTCTGAGTTATACCAACAACTCATGTTTGTGAGGAGGGAAGTCAATGAACCCATCAAATCTTTCAATTACCAATTCCATAGAGCTTACATAAAGTTTCAACCACCCTAAGTGGTTGATGATTCCTCAGCTAGGATGGTCTATTACATGGCCTTGGATAATATCACATCCACATTGGTGAAAAGGATTCGTTCGCCACCTACCAGGCTGGTGGATGCATATGCAAAAGAAGTCACAACAAGCACAAATTTGGGGAAGCATATCAGAGGTCCATTTCCTTCATTAGGACTATTTTCCCATCCAACACAAATCCAAGGGCTTACACATGCCTTGGAAAACTTGATGCCATATTGATAAAGTCCCTCAATTGCCAATAGTGCCACATCCAGGGCAACCCTTGAACCAAGCGCCTTCAATGCCTCACTATTTTTAGGCTCCACAATAGCAAGCTTATTCCCAATAGCCTCAAGTACCTACATACTTACAAAATTTAGAATTCCCACCTACACAACAGAACCAACCCACAACCCAGCCGGTCTTCCTTCAGAACTCAGTACTGCAACAGAACAATGCAGAGAAGGATCGAATCGATGAATTGACTGAAATGGTAAAGAAGTTGTCTACGGAGATGATGCACTTGAGGAACCAAGAAAACCAATTACAAGCATATCAAAGGAGTATTCAAGCTAATCTCAATCCAAAAAATTGTGATTCGGATGCCCCTTCTAGGGCACAAAATTATGAAAGAGGATAGAATTTTGGATAAAACACTGAAAAAAAGGCCCACACAAAGGAAGAATAAAATTTGGAACACAAGGCTAAACAATTGAGGTGTCCCTACACCTCTTGATCAACCAACAGGTGGAGATAATTCTATGAGTGGGGTCTATCTAGCTGAGGTTTCCTTATCTGAATGGTGTCGGATCCATAAGATGAACAGGCATTCAAAGTTGGATTGCCTGGTGTTTCAAACCGCTACATAAATTTTTTAAGTTGAAGGCTAGAATGCAGTTGATAGTTAGGGTTGCTGAGACTTCATTCCTTTAGAGCCATATGATTCCTCGGTGCTAGTGGTCAACCAGGCTCCTTTCCCAAAAAGTGAAAGCAACTCGCGCAAGAAGGAGGCTTTCCCAAAAGGTGAAGAAGAAAAAGAGGTAAGTAACAATGATATTTTATCTCAACTCTTTGATTCAGTAGATAATGGTCCAGTAGATGAGGAAGAACCTCATGAGGATGAAGTTCAAATGTTCCACCAAATAGCAACTCCCTACAACTTGAGGAATATACAAGTAGGTGGCCCTTTCATGACTTCTACTCCTCCCAACAACTTTAGTACCCCGCCTGATCCTAATGCCAACAATAATCCTACCTATCCCCACACACCTTCCCAATACTTCAATAGGAATAGGAATCCAAATAAAAAAAAGGATTGGCCCACCAGTTCCTCCCAAGGAAAATATTTTGAGGCAGAGGTTGAACAAATGGGGACGTAGCCAAAGAACTCAAGAAGCTTAAAATGACCCTGTCAGCTTTTGAATTACTCTGAGTCCTGACTGTCAGGAATCCATTCTTTAGAATGCTCAATGGGAATGATCCATCCAAATCAACCCAAGAGGTACCCACCAAGAGGGTTTCCTTCGACAATTTTGGCAATGAACCCGTAATTAGAGAGGTCCTAGGAAAGAAACCTGATCAACAACCAAACCAACATGCCAATAAAAATAAAATAGCAAATAAGGCTCCCCCCAAAGAGTCAAATCAAGAAAAAACCAAGGATAAAAAAAATGATAAGGATAAGACTCAAGTAGCCCAGGCCGATGTTTCAGTAGGGTTGTTCCAAGGGAAACTAGAAACCCTTCCTTTTCTAACAACAATCAAGATATTTTGCAAGAGTCTGCATAATTTTTTGCTAGATTCAGAAGCTTCAGCTAATGTCATGCCATTGGTAGTATGCAAAGCCTTAGGAATAACCCCAACCCCCTCTCGATGGAAGGTAACCCAGCTGGATAAGACAAAAGTGAACATAGTCAGAGAATTGAATAGAATACCCATGGAAATTGCAGTAGATCTGAGAGTCCAATAGGTTATAGACATTCAATTTGCTAATATTTCAGACACCTATGACATTATACTAGGATGAGATTTCACCTGTGCTTTGAATGGATATGTCGTAACAGATTATTCTCATCTTTGGCTACCTTGGAAGGGGCTATCAAACCAGATCCGCATCGAGAGAGAACCTTGAATGAAGTTCATGATCACAGAGTACAATAATACAAATGAGGTGTTGTTCATAGAAACGGAGTTGGGAAATTATTGTTCCATGGCTTATCAGGATGAACAAGAATTTCAAGAAGAAGAAGTAGCTGAGGAGGTGCTGCTTGTATTATGTAGTGCCCCCACCAATTTAACCCACAACACTAATAGCACAGAGGTGCTAATTGAATCCAAAGATGAAGAATCCTACGAGGATGATAATCTGAGATTGCTGGATGGATTCCAAGAATTTATACATAAATGTTATGAGATCATCTTAGTTTAGGAGCAAGAATGGAATTCCAGGAGCTGCTACTACCTAGCTGGTGTAGAGTCCGCAATGCCACTCACTATGAATTTGAATTATCCTTATGCCAAACAACAGTGGAGCGTGTAGTAGGACAGGTCATTGCAAAAGGGAACACTCAGGAAGAGCATCGAAATCAATGCCTGGTTGAACCTACACAACCACTTGTGGATGTTGAAGTAGGTCCGCAGTCGAGAAAGGAGACACGTTCAACTAGTTCCAAAGTCAAAGACTCTTCTAATTTTTGGACGCTACGCTTCGATGGGTCCAAGTTCAAGCAAGGAGTAGGAGCTGGCTTCAAGCTCATCAGTCCTATGGGTAAGATGTATTTTTCTACCCATAGACTTCAATTTTATTGCACAAATAATGTGGCAATATATGAAGCACTAGTTCATGGACTTTTGATGGCATTGAGGAAGAAAGTAAAAATGCTTCAAGCGTTTGGTGATTCTGAGCTAGTTGTAAGGAAAGTTAGGAAACTATATTCTTGTCATGATAGAAGATTAGAAAACTATAGACACAGGGTATGGGATCTTATAGAAGACCTAGATGCATTCAACATCTAGTTAATCCCTCACAATAAGAATCAAACTACCAATGCATTAGCTCAAGCTTCCAGTACCCTTCAGCCCCTCTCTTTAGCCAGCTTGAAGAAGTTCACTGTAGAGTTCACCTCTACCCCATCAGTGCTCGACAATGTCACCAACTTTCAAGTTTTTAATGATGATAAGAACATCCTTGATTTCATAACAAGATCTGATATATTTACAACCCAAATCATTGATGAGGCAAAACTAGAAGAGGCTAAACTTGATTTAGAAGGGGTTAACAACCTAAAAAAAAATACAATACCACAAGGTATGGTTTATCTTGAAATAATATTTGACTTAGATCAAATTAGGGATTAGGATCAACAGACTAAGAAGGAGTCAATAGATAATCAGTGTGATGCTCATAATATGGGTATTGTTGAAGAGGTTAAGAATGTGTTCATTGGAAAAGTGTGCACATCAGAAGAGAAGAAAGGAATTGTAGATGCTTTGCATATTTATTATGATGTGATTTCTTGGAGTTATGAAGACCTTAAAATGTATGATAACTAAATTATCACTCATACCATTCCCCTCAAGCCAGATGTGAGGCCTTTTCAATAGTGTCAATGCCCAATGAATGCAATATTAGAGCCATTTTTTTTCAAAGAAAATTTAGAAGCTGCTATCTACTTGAATTATCTTCCTTGTTAGGCATTCCACATGGGTGGAAAATCTAGTTTCGGTTAGGAAAAAAGAATGGTGAAATTAGATTGTGTTTGGATTTTGGGAACCTAAATAGAGCCTCTGAAAAGGACAACTACCCAATGCCTTCACTAGATGAGGTATTGCAGATAGTCAATGGATATTAGATGATTTCATTTCTAGATGGTTACTTGGGATATATTAAGGTTATGGTGTAGTATGAAGATAGGCACAAAATTATGTTTACTACAAAATGGGGGAACGTTTGCGTATAGAAGAATGTCATTCAGATTGATCAACACTGGTGCTACATTTCAATGCAACATGGAAATTTCCTTTAAAGAACTCATTGGCAAGTGAATTATCATATATATGGATGATACCTCACCATGTTTTTTAAGAAAAGGGGAGACCATGTCTCTGATTTGTGTAAGGTCTTTCAAATATGCAAAGAGTTTGACATCTCATTGAACTCGAAGAAATGTATCTTTGAGGTGACTGAAGGGAAGATGTTGGGACATGTGATTTCATAAAAGGGAATCTCAATTGACCCTGAATGAATCCAAGCCATATTAAAGATTCAGCTCCAAGGCAACAAGAAAGAAATGAAGTATTTCTTTGGAAAAATCAACTTCGTCAGGAAGTTCATCACAGGCTTCGCTGAAATCGTCAAACCCCTGAACGCCATGCTTAAGCAAGATGCTAAGGTAGAATGGACACCAGAAGCTAAACAGGATTTTGATGAAATAAAAAGAGCTATTGTTGATGCACCAGTGTTGGTTAGTCCAAATTATCTAAAGTTGGTCTACATATATTCATTTTCTTTAGATCATTCATGTGCCAACATGTTGACCCAGAAATATGACGAAGGGAACGAACACCCTATTGCTTTCATGAGTGCTCCATTGAAGGACGCTAAATTATGTTATCATAATGTTGAAAAATAGGCACATTCCTTGGTAAGAGGAGTTAAGAAGTTTTGGCACTATATCTTGAGGAACAAGGTGTTTGCAATCGTTCCAGATCCCACAGTCAAGACTCTTTTAATGCAAAATGAGTTGGGGGAAAGAAGAGAAAAATGGGTCACATTATTATAGGAATACAACATGGAGATTTAGCCCATGAATTTGGTTTGAGGACAAGCCCTTACTCAAACAATGGTAGAAACCAGGCCTGAGCTTACCGTGCAACAGTACCAGTTGGAGGATGTCGCTCTAGTAGAGTGGTATGATGCCATCGTTTATTATTTACCAAACAAGAAATGCCTCCCATGAGTACAAGGAGTAAAAAAATGTACTCTAAAACTCAAGAGCAACAACTATATGTTGCAAGGATCCATACTTTACAAGAGAAATCATGAAGGGATCTATCTCAGATGCCTTGGAAAAGAAGAAGAAACTAAAGTGCTAAAGCAATTTCATGATAAATTTGGCATTGGCCATGGATCTGGTCCTTCCATTGCCCATCAGATTCTATGAGCTAGATACTACTGGCCAAAGTTGTTCAAAGATGCACACAACCATGTCAGAACCTATCACATCTACCAGACCACTGCTACCTGGGAAAGAAACACTGCTGTTCCACTCCAACTAGTCATGGAGGTAAGGCCTTTTGCTCAGTGGAGACTCGACTTCATTGGTCCAGTAAGCCCGCCATCCTCTACAGGCCATAGGTACATTCTAAACACTTCTAATTTTTGCACTAGATGGACTAAAACAATAGCATGTAGAAAATTTACCACTGAAGTAGTCACTAATTTCTTGGAGAGTTTTATTTTGAATCGCTTTAGTTGTCTTTTTTCCCTTGTGTGTGAAAATGGTCCCATTTTTTCATCCCTTAAGTTCGCTAGTTGGGCCTTCGATTATGGAATCACACTTAAATTCTCATCCAAGTACTACCCTCAGGGGAATGGCTTAGTTGAGTCCACAAAGAAAAACCTGCTAACTATACAAAAACCCAAAGGATTGGCACACCCAGTTGTGTTTTTCCCTTTGGGTAGATTGCATGTGCCATAAGGTTGCCTTGGGTGATTCCCTGTTTCATCTCGTTTATGGCCTAGAGCCTATTTTCCCAGTTCACTTGAGGATCCCCATGCTCCAATTCATCAACACATATTATGAGGAGGGAGAATGCCAAGAAACTCATCTGGCTAAATTACTACACTTGGAGGAAGTCCATGATCAAGCAATAGAATTTTTTTCCAAACACCAAGGCATAGTCAAAAGGTGGTTCGATCGCCGAGCCAAAGTAAAGGCCTTTACAATTGTTGACTTAGTCCTCTGTTGGGACAAGGCCCATGAGTAGAAAGAGGGAGATGATACATTTGACAAGCTCTGGGTTGGCCCCTTTCATAATTCTGAGATTCTAGAAGATAAAGCCTTTCCTCTCAAAACACTAACTAGAGAGGATGTCCTATTGCCTATCAATGGGAAATTCCTCAAGCATTATTTCCTTGCTTGAGTTTCTCAAGCTCACCCTTTGTACATAGTTGTATATAGTTAGGGTAGGTTCTTTTGCTTTGTTGCTTTTCCTTCACCTTGCTTTTGCTCGCTTTCCCGACTCTTGTTTTTGCTATGGGTGTCTCTCTGTTTTGATGCAGTGGCCATGCTTGGTCTGTCAGAAGGCCCACTTTGTTGTCCGCTCCCATTTGTTCTTGGATAAGTCTTCATCCATTATTATTGATTTTTGACTGCTCCTGTGAAGCGAGTTTCCTTACTTGAACTCAAACTTGATCTAGGATAGAACCCTTATTTGAATCTCCTCACATTTATCTCAGATCATGCACAAAAATACATCTTAAGTATTTCTGACGAGCTATATGATAGCCATTATGAGGTTTCAGCAACTGAAACATCCTAAGTCTACTCCAATAACCACTGTGATGCCCAAGCCCACTATGAGCTTTGGTGCTTATGCAGTTGAGAAAAAAGGAGTATCAAAAGGAAATATCAAAATAAGAGAAAATAAAATGTTGAAACAAGCAACTGTGTGGGTGTGTGGACAAATCTATTGGGGCTATGGATGCTCGACTGGAAATAGAGCAATTTTCGTGGGGTCACAATGACAACTCCGTTTGGGATATGGAATACTGACTAGTAGCGAAGCAATGTCCAGGTTAATTTTGGGGTCAGACGATTCACATAACTTACCTCAACTGATTAATTGTTGTTCATTATGGTCTCTGAAGAAGGGAAATGAACTCACTGCACACACTTCTGAGGTACCCCATAACCCGATTCAACTAAGGATCCTGTACTCCTTTAAGTTCCTAGTTCGCTTAAGGAAACTAGCTTCTGGCCTGCGAAACCAAATATTCTGGGTTGCAGATGAATCCTCACCCCTAGAACCCTCAAGAGTGTTCTCCTAGTGGAGTCGCCATTTGTTGTTCCTTTAACACACATACCCTGTTTAGACCGGGGACCCCTTCTTTCCCTTTCACCTTTTTTGAGTTTTCTTTGCTTTTTCCTTGTTTTGCATACCCCCTAATTTTGAACTTAGAATGGTCACATGCTATAAAGTCATCATATTCCAAATGGCTAGAATCACCATTCCAAATTTGTTGTCATTTGGATTTTGCGGAAGTTCTCTTGTAGGTTTCCCTTATTCCTTTGCCCCAACCTCCTAACCCTGTGGACTCACCTTTGTGGGTTTCCCTTTGCGGGTCGCCTCTATCCCTTCACTGCTCGACTAACATCTGGCACCAGATGTCTACCTTCATCGTGGTACCCGCATCCCTCTTTTCCTTTCGACGATTGTGCCATATTGGATCTCTACAGCTCTAGCTACCGTGCCTACAACCATACCCATAATTAAATGTGGGTCATAAATGCACCTGCATATATAAATATTCGACCCGACCTATCATTTTCACTGATGCATTTTCAAAATTTCAAAGAGGAAAATAAAGAATAGAGACCCCTCAACCGCATAAGCTTGCGTTGGATTGAAATCAAGGTTGCCATCCAATTCTTGCACTATTTTCAGGTACACCTATATTTGAAATCTTAAAATAGGTCTTTTTTGAGGTTAGGGTTTGTAAATTAATGATAAAAATCTTGAAGTAAACCTTAAATATCCTAGAGATCGTCGCAACAGTCGGTTTCGCAAGAAGAATCCACTCTTGGAACTTTAAAAACTCCCTTAAAATCACTAAGACTATTTGCTAGTAGGCATGCAGAACCTAGCAGTATCTTCCATGTTCTTCACACGACGTAAACACCTTTGCGACATGCATTATTACCTCTGTCGCCTTAGTCAACGCGAGAATTCTAAATGAAAACACTTAAGTTCTTGACCCGCTATGGGTCCGCTTATGCGTGCCACCACTTCAGAACGGGCATCTCCCTACCATCATCGATTACTAGCCTGGTCTTGATCGCTATCTATGATGTGGGCCCTGCCACTATCATCTCTGTTAGTTGATTAGAAAATTGCTAAATCCTAAAGGAAATGTGGGCTGTAGCTTGCGGGTCACTGCTTGTGGCTTCTCATTGCTCGTGTGTCATTGCTTAGCGGCGAAACCCTCCAGTCCATCCATGATGCAGAGTTCGACTCCTCTGTCATCGTCTCTAGTTTACCCAAAAAGACTAAGTCAAAATGCTATGCAAACTAATCCGTGCAGGTGTTCGCATGTGGGTAGTTGTTTCCCTGTTGCCATTTCTTAATGCCCTTGCACCCACGCCCTTCCGCATGGCGAGTTCTACAGAAGACCCTTCCCTTGTCAAATTTTGAAAGTCTCTAACACCTAAGCAAGGTCCGCGGGCTCGCTGTGGGTCTACTTATGCAGACCGCCGCCTACGGACCGTTGTCCCTCCAACATAATTCTTAACGAAAACCATTCGACAATGGTCTGACATCTCCCTTTCGCATCCCCTAAATGGTCAAACTTTAACACATGATTTATAACGTTTGAGGTTCCCGCGGGTTCTGTAGTGTGGACTTCTGCCTGCGGGTCGCTATTTCCTAAATTTCGTTGCCTAATGGCCGAGGTTACAAACATCCTCTGACCTTCCTGCACCGACATTCCCCAAACCCACAAATGCATCATAGTCCAATCAAGCAACCTCAAGTGCCTTACAACTAATTTATGCACGTGCCAAAATGCGTTGCGAGAAGTTTGACTGCCAAAGTCATAATGTGGGACTTTGCTTGCAGATGGCTGCCTATGGGTCTCCGTAGCCTCGGCGCCGTCCTAGTCCCAGTCCTTCCTGATGGCTTCCAGCCTAGGGAAACCTGCATCCCTAGGCCCACATTTCTCTTTATGATCCAAATGAGCCCTTAATGATGGATAGTTATAAATTTTATGACCTTCTAATGATTTATTACTGGATCTAACCCTCGTTTTGTGGGATTTGAGTAACACTTGCCCTGATTTATATATGAATGCACTTACTACATCTTTGCATATAGGATTTATGGAACCTACTGTGGGTCCATCGGGGAAGTCTGTTGAGAAATCTAATAAGGGAAATAAAATTGCATGCATTCCGAGAGGAAAAGAAGAAAATGACCAGATGAAGTATCAATTTCATGGAGTGGAGTGTACCTCCAAGCTCTCCTCTACTTGGGACTCAATATTGGAAACAAATCTTGGACACGTAGACATTGATTAGTTCTGACAAAGGGTAATGGTTAACCCCACAATGGAGAATGTGCAAAAGATCATAGTGAGTGGTCTCGCTAAAGAAGCCAGCTTCCCTCCCGTGCTCATTTCCCCAAAGCTGGTTATGGTCTGCAAGGAATGCTATCACACAAGCAAAAATATTATTGATCATGATGGAAGGGTGTTAGTAGACTTATTTACTAAGTCTATCGACCGAACATTCCACATCCCCATGTTCGATGTAATGGAAGAAACCAAAAAGGGATTTGCTAAAAATATGTGGAAATAGGACCCATTGGGATGAAAAAGATTAATTAACCAACACAGTTTGAAAGAAAAGAGGGGGAGTTCCACCAAGGTACCCCAAGAGTTGTTTAGGAGTGACTTCTTCAAGGAATACCATGATCTAGTTACCCTATTGAGCAGGGTAATGGTCTGACCGACTGCTTCATTCTTTGAGGAATGGATGTTTTACTTTATTGAGGGGATCATCCAGGGCAAGACCAAGTTCCATTGGGCCAAGATGATCAATCACAACATGCACAACTGGCTCATGGTCGTAAAGAAGACCTCTCAATTTTATATAACTTCATATCTGGTGTACCTCTTGGCAAAAAAGTTCCCATACAAAGGACTCTTCATTGCAGGGAACCTGGGAACTAAGAAATACCTCAAGGTATATGACTGCTACCCTTAGTTGTAGTACTAAAACTTTAAAAGAGAATACAAGAGGGTGAAGTATGCCTTCATTGCACATATAATCAGACTCTTGCTACCATTGCTATTGTTGCCACTCCTCTTCCATCCGCCTCTCAGGCTCTGCTCGTCTCATCTCTACCCACCATGGATATCTCAGTCCACCTTGCCTGCACCTCACCAATGACTCCGCTAATGGTACTAGATTCCTCCTCCTCCACTACATCCCCGCTATCACCTTCTTCACTCCCTCCTCCACTGCCCACTCTCTCTACTCCACCGCCTGCAATGACCACTATCACCATGCTGCCTCATACTCTTCCGCATGCTTTCACGACATATATGCAAAACATGCCCACTGAAATTTCTAGGGTAATCCTTGACCCCACAGTTCAGGCTTTAATGGAACAAATTACTACTATCCAACCTCTTCCTCCACCACCCACATAGCCACCAAAGATGGAAGCTACAATGCAGATCTTGGAAGAGATGGAGAAGTGTCACACAGAACGACAAAGAGAGGCTACAAAAGATGTAGTTAAGGAGCATACGAATTTAGATTGAGATGATTACTTTGAGCATCCAGAGGGCGGGTTAAGCATAAATTAGGACAAAGTGGCATCTGATGAGGAAATCTCACTTTCTTCTAAGGAATACACTAAGGCTCTCAATGAGTGGTATATAATAGAAACTTCAGACCAATAATTGGAAGATGAACTACCACAACAATCCAAGGATATGGGTGAAAGGGCAGATCTTGTAGGACACATCTCTAAAGGAAAGGCTAATAAAAATGTACATGTGGAGATCCTCAAAGAGCCTCCACCTATTGGCCAAGACAAGGGTCTGATCCTAGAGGAAGAAGCACCTCTTGAAAAGGAGGAAGAAAAGGAAAAAGATAAAGATGAAGAAGATATGCTAAAAAAGAGCCTTGAGCTTGAGCACCATGTTGACCTCGAGCATGCAAAAGAAAAGGCACCCCAGAAATAGGACATCATTGAGGAAAATATAACTTCCACCAAGTTAGATAGAGGGAAGATTGTGCAAATAGAAGACTTAGATGAAGAAGAGAAGATTGATCAAAAGGCTTCTCACAATGAAGAGGAACAGCCTCGAAGTGAACAAAAAAAGGAAGGTGATCATGAATCACCCAAGGAGAAAACCAAGGTTCCTGATTGGCTAGAAAGAAAATTGCAAAGGAAAGACTCATGTGGCTATTGATCCAAAGGCTAGACTTTAGGCAATACTAGCTAGGGCACAAAAGAAGACAAGAAAAGAGAAGCCTAGAGTTCGCTCCCATGTCATGGTAGATGCCTCCAGATCCAGAACAATACAAATTTCTACCCCTGTGGCGGATAAGGATATAGGCATAGTTTAGAGCATATCAACAATCAATCTAGGCCCGACAATTCGCGAGCAGAAAATAAATGAATTCCAAGGATTCATGGCCACAATCATGCAACAGATGAATAAAGATCAGTCCACCAAGGAGGAGCTTAAGGCACAAGTGGCAAATCTCACTACCTATATCCAATAGTGGACATCCATAGAAGAAGAGGCCCCTATGACATCATCCACGCCTGCTCTCCTCTCCTAGGAAGAGCTAAATAGAATTGATAAGATGAAGAACTGGACCAAGTCCATGGCAGATTGGTTCAATAAGGTAATATACAATGGTGACATGGGAATCCGCCACGCAGTCTGGGCATTGAACAAGTTCTGAGGGTTACAGAAGTAGATAGATGAGATGATAAGGAAATGCAAAAGGTTCTCTTAGTTGTATAGGATCACATACCCCAAACTTGAGAGCATCCTCAAACTTCCCCATACAATATGGGAAAAGAAGCAGGAGCTCTTGAAGGACGATCACTGGCTAGTGGAGACATGGCAAATGGCCCTTGATTACAGGAAAGATGTTTTAGAGAAGGCTTTGCACAAGCTGGAGCTCGATATTGAATGGGTTGCAAAACTCTGGGCTGACAGTGAAGATTATCTAAAAATGATGACATACTATGAGATGCCTACTCTAGAGATAGATCTAGAGAAGATCAAGCCATTCTTCCATAAGAAGATGGAGCAAGGGGCTACAGATACACTGTCACCAGACTTTATGGAATTTTCTGCCATAGCTTTCACCCAATCTAAACAAGTCATCAAAGCAACCACTAATTGACTAGAAGAGCTAGGAACAAATTATAGAGAGACTTAAGAAGATATCCTTCCAGATCCTTCAATCTAATATCATGGAATGGGATTAGCTCTAGGATTTAATTGAGAAATTTGTGGAGTATGCTACCCTCCAGAAGAATACGGGAAATCCCATCATAGATGATGAATAGTTTTCAAAGTAGTTGCAAAAGGAGGCAGCCACTATAGGACAAAACTGCTACAGTGCCAGGGTCACTAGATGACAAAATAGGGAAAAGATAAAAGATGCTATTTTATATTGTCATATATTTGGGGGTAGGTGAAACCCTAATGTAAAATGAATCTCAACTACATAATGAAAGTTAATCTTGTCCATTCATTTTTCTTTTAGAAACTATAAATAGGGGTCTCCTCTCATTTTCAAAGAGAGTTGAGTTGTTGTGTAAAGTCATGCTATAGAAATTTAATGAGAATTTCACTGTTTTGGTGGATTCTTGTGTTTTCTTCACATGCATGCATGATTCATCTTCTCAATCTTAGATTTTATCTTTTTTGTTAGATAGTTTTAAGTTACTTTTAGTTGTTAGTTCATGTTGCACTTTAATGGTGAAGAATGCTATGATATTGATTTCTTCCTTGCTCATACTTTTTGTTGTCTAAATAACAGTGTCAAGTTAGTCTGAGCATTGTTTATTGCTATACTTAAGTTCATTTATTGCTCATGCTTAATGGTGAATGAATGGTTGAAAATCTGCAGACCTTAGAAGATTACACTTGTTTCATGAGACTGTTCACTGTAGCATCCTCCATTGTTACTATTCAACATTAGTTGCAGGTTTAGGAAACTTCTTATCCCTTTTCCCTTTTGAATTTTCTTTGAAAATTAAAGTAAAACAAAGTTCTAGCATCACAACAAAACCAAAATTGATGAGTAAAGAGGAGTTTTAGACTGTTGTCCTAAACTTGCAGCAGCTATCCTACACTTCTAGAATTTATAAAACTCCCTTTTGAAGATCCAATTCCCTCTAAGCTTAGTGACCATAAATTCCCTTTGTGATTACCAAAAAATCACATCAACCAATTGAACTATTCCAAGCATTTTCATGACTTGACACCCGAGAGACCTTGGGGTGATTTCTAAAACTTAGTTGCAGAAATTACCTTTAAAGAGAGACATTGCCTTTGTGCATTGTCTTTGTTGACAAGTGCTAAAATACCCATCAACAATGGTGATGTATTGTGAGACCCCATTTCTATGAGGAATTTTTTCAAACAACATATTACCTTGTCAATTTGACTGTATTGACAAGCTAGTGAGCTTACTATCTTTTCAAAGCTCACATGAATTTTTGGATGGAATTCCTTAAAGAAATATGGTCTCATGGAATGCCATGATTGCAAGATAGGCACAGAAAAGAAGCATGGACAAGGAATGTGAATTGTTTGAAATTTTTTTTTGGTAGAAATGTATGCAAATGTGGTAGCTTTGACAAGCTAGTGAGCCCACTAGCTTGTATATGCTACCGCATTGACAAGCTAGTGAGCCCACTAGCTTGTATATGCTACCGCATTGACAAGCTAGTGAGCTCACTAGCTTGTCAAAGCCCACATGAACTTTTCAATAGAATTCCTTAAAGAAACATGGTCTCATGGAATTCCATGATTGCAAGATAGGCACAAAATGGAAGCATGTACAAGGCATGTGAATTGTTTGAAAAAAATGTTTTGGTAGACATGTACACAAAATGTGGTACCATAGTTAAGCTAGTGAACTCACTAGCTTTTCAAAGCTCACATGAATTTTTGGATGCAATTCCTTAAAGAAATGTGGTCTCATGGAATGACATGATTGCAAGATAGGCACAAAATGGAAGAATGGAAAAGGCATGTTAATTGTTTGAAAAAATGTTTTGGTATACATGTATGCAAAATGTGGTACCATAGACAAGCTAGTGAGCTCACTAGCTCACTAGTGAGCTTTGACAAGCTAGTGAGCTCACTAGCTTGTCAATGTGGTAGAATTGACAAGGTAGTGGGCTGTTTGAAAAAAATGCTTCATCGAAATGGGGGCTCACCATTGTGAACCCCCATTTCTATGAAGCATTTTTTTCAAACAACCCACTCCCTTGTCAATTCTACTGCATTGAAAAGCTAGTGAGCTCACTAGCTTATCAAAGCTCAGATGAATTTTTGGATGGAATTCCTTAAATAAATGTGGTCTCATGGAATGCCATGATTGCAAGATAAGCACAAAATGGAAGCATGGACAAGGCATGTGAATTGTTTTACAAAATTTTTTGGTAGACATGTATGCAAAATGTGGTAGCATAGGCAAGCTAGTGGGTTGTTTGAAAAAATTCCTCATAGAAATGGGGTCTCATAGAAATGGGGTCAAGAACCCATTTCTATGAGGCATTTTTTTAAACAACCCACTATCTTGCGTATGCTACCACATTGACAAGATAGTGAGCTCACTAGCTTGTCAAAGCTCACATGATTTTTTTGATGGGGTTCCTTAAAGAAATGTGGTCTCATGGAATGGAATGATTGCAAGATAGGCACAAAATGGAAGCATGGACAAGGCATGTGAATTTTTTGAAAAAAAATTTTGGTAGAAATGTATGAAAAGTGTGGTACCATAAACAAGCTAGTGAGCTCACTAGCTTGTCAAAGCTCACATAAATTTTTGGATGGAATGCCTTAAAGAAATATGGTCTCGTGGAATGCCATGATTGCAATATAGGCACAAAATAGAAGCATGGACAAGGCATGTGAATTTTTTGACAAAATGTTTTAGTAGAAATGTATGTAAAATGTGGCAGCTTTGACAAGCTAGTGAGCTCACTAGCTTGTCAATGTGGTAGCATAGTCAAGCTAGTGGGTTGTTTGAAAAAATTCCTTAACCTTATACCCTTAAACCATTAATACCTCAAACCTTAAACCCTAAACCCTAATCTCTCTCTCTCTCCCACTCCATCCCTCTCTCTCTAGTCTCTCCCTACCACCCCCTCTCCCTCTCTCCCCCTTTATTTCTCTCTCATCCCTCTATCTCCCACTCCCTCTCTCCCTCTCTCTTCCACTCCCTCTCTCTCCCTATCTCTCAACTATCTCCCTCTTACCTCCCCTCTCTCTCTCTATCAAGTCTCTCCCTTAAGAGACCTACCTACATAACTAGATAAATCTCTCTCTCTCTCTCTCTCTCTCTCTCTCTCTCTCTATCTATCTCCCACTCCCTCTCTCTCCCTCTCTCTCAACCATCCCTCCCACCCTACCTAGATAAGTCAATCTCACTCCAACCCCCTCTCTCTGACTACATCTATCTCTCCCTCTCTCTCAGGTCTCACCCTCCCACCCCTCTCCTTCTCTTAGGTCTCTCTCTCTCTAATCCCTTAACCCTAATCCCTCAACACAAATCACTCAACCCTAAACCCGCAACCCATATACCCTCTACCCTATACATTGGAATATCAACCTTAATCCCTCAACCCTCTACCCTCAACCCAATTCCCTAAACCCTCAACCCTATACCCTCAACCCTATACCCTCAATTCACAACCCTCTACCCTATACATTGGATCCTTAAATATCATCTATCTTTCTCCTTCCCTCCTCTTCTCTCCTTCTCTCTATCTCACTTCTCCCTCCATATATCCCTCCCTCCATCCCACCCTCTTTACCATAATCCCTCAACCCTATACCATCAACCCTTAAACCCTTAAACCATCTACCCTATACCCTCTTGACCCAATACCCTAAACCCTAAACCCTCAAGTCGTAATCCCTAAACCCTTAATCCCTCAACCTTAATCCCTCATCCCTCAACCCTTAATCCCTCAAACCTAATCCCTCAACCCTAAACCCTTAAACCCTAAATCTCTACCCCTATACCCTCTACCCTATACATTGGACCCTCAACCCTAATCCCTCGACCCTATGCCCTCTACCCTCTACCCTCAACCCTCTACCCTCAACCTAATACCTAAACCCTCAACCCTCAACCCTATACCCTCAACCCTATACCCTCAATTCTCAACCCTCTACCCTATGCATTGGATCTTCAACCCTCATCTATCTTTCTCCTTCCCTCCTCTTCTCTCCTTCTCTCTATCTCACTTCTCCCTCCCTCTCTACCCTAATCCCTAAACATTAAACCCTCAACCCTTAATCCCTCAACCATAAACCCTCAACCCACATAACCTCTACCCTATACATTGGACCCTCAACCCTAATCCCTCAGCCTTATACCCTCAACCCTCTACTCTCAACCCAATACCATAACCTTCAACCCTATACCCTCAATTATCAACCTTCTACACTATACATTAGATCCTCAACCCACATCTATCTTTCTCCTTCCCTCCTCTTCTCTCCTTCTATATATCTCACTTATCCTTCCATCTCTCCCTCCATCCCTCCCTCTATACCCTAATACCTCAACCCTATACCCTCAACCTTTAAACCCTTAAACCCTCAACCCTCAACCCTCAACCCTCAACCCTCAACCCTTAAACCCTATACCCTCTACCCTCAACTCAATACCCTAAACCATCAACCCTAAACCCTCAACCCTATACCCTCAACCCTTAAACTATCTACCTTAAACCATAAATCCTCAACCCTTAATACCTCAACTCTAATCCCTCAACCTTTAAACCCTAAACCCTCAACCATATACCCTCAACCCTTAAATACTTAAACCCTCAACCCTAAACCATCAACCCTCAACCATTAAACCCTAAACCCTTAAACCCTCTACCCTCTACCCTCTACCCTAATCCCTCAACCCTTAAACCCTTAAAATATCTAGCCTAAACCCTCAACCCTCAACCATCAACCCTTAATCCCTCAACCCTAATTCGTCAACCCTCAACCCTATACATTAAACCCTCAACCCTCAATCCTTGACCCTCTACCCTATAAATTGGATCCTCAACCATAATCCCTCAATCCTATACCCTAAAACCTATATATATACTCAACCTGCAACATCAACCTCAACCCTAATCCTCAACCCTAAACCTTAAACCTTCAACCTCATCC